>WFKH01011581.1:13709872-13725247 GCA_016163765.1 Magallana hongkongensis | reverse complement strand
CCCCCCCCCCCCCCCCCCCCCCGGATTAGGAATTTCATGATTTTGGGAATTATAATTTTATTTTTGGCTTGTCAAGATATCTGATGAGTAGTGTTTTGCTTCGGACGCCACTGCTTCGGACCCCCCCCCCCTTGGAGAAATTTTCTGGATCCGCGCATGATATTATAGCCTTTTTCAAACTTTCGTCCAATGGTTGATAAGATTAACTCAATTTACATCTTTTATAACCAATTGTTTAAGGTTCCTCTCATTATGATAAAAATATTAAATTGACAAAAATCACTGTGGAAAAATTGACTGGTTTGAGTTTGTTGATGGTTCAGAAAATTAATACATTAGTCATAAAGAGTAAAAAACGCATGTTTCCAAATTTGCTATATATTTTTTTAAGGACTTTGTTCTTATGGGGATTTACCATAACTGAGTTTTACCTAGATATTTTAAAATTACATGAGGAAGAAAACATAAACCTTGCTTATATAATTTGTTTACTTCACTTTTGCAAGTTCACTTTGTGTTGAAATTCGTGCTTTGGCTTATTCCAATGCTTATTTTTCAATGCTATTCTGCATGATAGAAAAAAATTATAAGGTAAACATGTTTATAAATGTATCTTAAAATGTCCAATATTTTGTTTCCATGATACTATAAAAAAAAAACAAAGTAGAAAATTATGATTTTATAATGGATACTATTATTAATTAGTCTTAGACAATTACCTTTCAAACAGTAGAATACTGTAAACAACTTACATTTCCCAAATCACTGCAGTAAGTGGATCAATATGACATTTTTTACGACTTACAAACATAACATACCTGCATGGAATTTCATGTTTGTAGGCAGTGGTTTGCAACATCAGAAGTAGAATTACTAAGAGGTATTCACAGATGTGAAATTTTCTTGCACAGGAATAAATGTTAGCTTACAGTGTAACAGGTAAAAGAAAGATGTAAAAATTTTAATAACTAGAGGGAATTGAAATTATGTATTTCTGAAATACCATGTCTATGTAAATGACACATTTCTTCCTATGATGTATACCGATAATAATGAATAAAATAGTTAGGAAAATTTACACATTTAAATTATGTCACGTGCTGCATTATGAAAAAATTTAGACTTGCAGAAGTCATATCAGGTCCGTCATGATAGAGGCATTTGAGCCTTTTCCTGAGTACTGGGGCTGACAACCTACATGTGTTACTCTGTGTTTGATAAATCCATGCAACCATCATGTTATCAAGTATCTGACAAGATGATGCATTAAGCTTAATTCATAGAACTCAAAAGTATACTGCATGTGACGATTTATTTTGGTAAAAATTAAGCAAATCAACATTGCATGTATATCAACAATAGTTAATTTTCTGTTCAATGAAGTAATTACATGTACTTAGATTGTATATCTTAGGATCATTGTTTGGTTTTTTTCACTTTGTGAACTAGCATTAGTGAATTAGCTTTGGTTCCTACCCACATTGTGTCATGTTTAAGATTCACACAGAATGGTTTCTCAATCCCATCACTGCTTGAGGAAGAACAAGAATTTTCCCTTTTTATCAATAACTTGAACTGAATTTGTAACCTGGTCGCTGACCAGAATTTGACCATGACTGTTGGTACATATCCTGTTTGGATAAAATTCTGAGTTTTCTAAATATCCCATGTAATGAAAACAAAACTTTCCCCTAAAATTAGAGGAATCACATATAATTATGTTTTGATTTATGTTCTCTGTGATATATTTTGGATATTCATACAGTGATTGAATTTTCATTGTATTGAAGCAAAGTGCTATCTTCAGTATATAGATTCAGAAAACCTCACAAGGCTCCATGGTTCATTAATACATGTATTTTGTAGTCAACAAGCCTATCAGTTGAGCTGAATTTAGAATGTAAAGAGTACACACCAGTAAAACAAGGAAGCATATGCATAGCAAAACTTTTAGTATAAATCCATGCATACCGGTATTATGAGCATCAAAGTCTCCATAATCTAACTCTTGGACAGTCATCAGAGGAATTTTTCGTTTTCCAATAAGGTCACTTACATTCTTTAAGTCTGGTTCATTTTCAACAAATTTGGGGTGTATTATATCGCTTGATTCAAACAAATTTGCTTTAAGAGAACAACTGTTCAGTTGTAGCATTGCCTGAGCTGGGAGATTTTCAGATATTTCTTTCAAATATTTCATTAAATCAGATATAAATTTGTTCGTGTCATCTAATTTTTTTCCTAAACTATTAGTTTCTGTTTCCCTATAACTTTCGATGTCTTCAAGATTTTGCTTTAGAGCTTCATCCAGACGACGTTGTTGTGCTTGGTATTTTTCTATCATTATCAGTTGCATTTTATTGACATCTGACTCTAGTTTTTCCTTCTTCATACACAAGTCGTGTTTGTCTAAGAGACCCTGATGAAGTTTTTCATAAAGCTCTGCCATTTTTTTTCTCAATGAGGCACCAAGGTTGGTGAAGTCATGGTCCTTGTGCTCTGAACTTTCCATACATTGAACACAGACAGGAAGTTGGCATTGCTGACATGCCATCGTATAATACTGGTCTGGATGATCAGCACATGTCTCAAGATCGGATGATTTGCTGTGTATACACTCATCGTTATCTCCTGAAGACAGAAATGACATCAAAATATTCAAGCACTTTAAATGATGGTGTCTTTTAAGGGCATGGTCATGATTTCAGCTAAAAAATTTCAGATTTTATTTTTCCATTACAGTTTGTACATTGTTTCACTAAGGTATTTCTTATGGTGAACAAAAAATTTTAGTGTCTGCAGTCCTTGAGTGAAGTTATAAGCGATATACAAATTCGTTTATTCACTCAAACGATTTAAATACAATGGTACATGAGGTACAAAATTTTGTAATATGCTTTTAATCGTAATGTCAAGAGTCTAATTATACATAATATTATAATACAACATAATAATACAAGTGTCAATAAGTATAAGTAAAAAAAATAAATAAGGGTTGCCCAAAACAATTATCGTGCAAACTTATTATATTTAAAGCCATTTGTTGATTTGGGGCAAATTTTGAATCATGTAATTTGAATTTCCAGTGCATATGATGATATATTAATAGTTAGATATATTCAACAGCAATGACAGGGATGTGTAACGGTTTTAAGCTTAGTTGTGAGGATGTATTGCAAATCGACGCTGGCATATGGTCTAACACAAAAAAGCCTCAACTTTTCCTCTGAATAAAGACATCCAATGTTATGTTTTAAAAGTTTTTCTACACTTTTCTCAGCACATTTGGGTCAAATACATGTTGGCAATTTTGCAAGAGGTTGTTTTATCCTTAACGAAGGCATAGACAGCTTGACTTCTTATACAAGGTACAATTTTTCTTAATAACATTGAAAAAAATCATTCCATTCATGTCTTAGATTTAATTCCTTTGTACATATTTCATATAAAAACATAACATTTTCCCCCCATTCCATTATTTGTAGTTTATACCATATACCATTTCTCCAGATACCATTTCTCCAGACTTTATCAAATAATTGCTTAAAATCAACAAAAGCACAAAATATTTTTTTCTTTCTACTGAGTAAGGTATTTGATAAAAATTGAAGAAATAGAATATGATCCAGAGTGGAACTTTTAGTGATGAGATGAATTTCAATGGGTGCGTCTCTAAACGCTTGCTCAAAATACAAGTAAATATTTTGCTGAGCCAGCTGAGTAATGTTATGGGTCGTCCTTATTCTTAAATATAGGTTTAATGATTCCTATTACCCACTCGTCTGGTACATAACCTCAATCATAAATAAAATAGAATAATTTCCTATAAACTGAGAGAAATATTGTAACTGTTGTGGAAATGTGTTCATTAATTACTAAAACATATCCTGGTGATTTATTGTTTTTAATTTTTTTTAACCGCTTCTAAAATTTCTTCGTCACTAATATTAAGGAAGGAGTCTTTTCATACTTCAAATATTAAGAATTTAATGAAAATTCGTATTTATGCATTTTAGAACACTCTCTTTCAAAATTGAAAGTTTTATAAAAATCGACCGCCTTATATGGTTGCCAAGGTCACTCAAAGTCAGCATCTTAAAATAGACAATAATTTTCGTTCAATAACCATTTTAAGAACTTTTCTTAGACTTTGATACACCAAAAAAATCTTAAGACTGAAAATTTCCAAACTAACTCGGGATCTAAAATTGTAAGGTCAAAATATTTCAAAACAGAAGAAAAAAAAGAAATTAAATTACAAGTTTTCAAAATAATCAAATCCGAATTTCCTCAGACTTTACAAAAAAATTCAACTCAATTTTGTAATAAATTGATGTATTGTATATCTTTTATTATTGTCTTCCTATAATAAGAATTTCTTTCCTTTGTTATAGTTCCGTAGAATAATATGAGAAAAAAGCTATAGCAAAAGGAAAATAAAATTGACCGTTTGATAACAGAGAATTTTGAACCCGAATTTCCTCTTCTTTTACATAGAAAATTGACCACTCCTTTGCAAAACATCAATGATTTCAACATCTCTTTAAATGTCAACCTATATTGGAATTTTTTTTTCTCAGTTTCACGTTTGCCCAGTCATATGAGCCTATAGTGTTATATACCAAATTAAAAAAAAATAACCTTATAATAATAGTAGTCTTTAACCCGAATTTCCTCTATCTTTATACAGAAAATCCATTAAATTTCGCAAAATCTCAATGTTTTGAGCATCTTTTATTATTATCATGCTATAATAAGAAATTATTTTTTTAGTTATAGTTCCGTAGAATAATATGAGACAAAGGATTTAGCAGAAGGAAAATAAAATTGACCATTTGATAACAGAGAATTTTTAACCTGAATTTCCTCATTTTTATACAGAAAAATGACAACTCCTTTGCAAAACATCAATGTTTTCAACATCTCTTTAATTTTCAACCTATATTGGAAATTTCTTTTTAGCTGTAGTTTTGCACAGTTGTCACATAATGAGTCAGGTACTGTACCAAATTGAAAAAAAAAATGACCATTTAATAAGGGGGAATGGTTTTTTTTTACCCGAATTTCCTCTATCTTTACACAGAAAATCCCTTAAATTACGCAAAATCTCAACATTTTCTCATTTTAAAAATGATCATTTCATATTGAAAACGTCATTTCTAAGTAACAGTTTCGTAGATTTGTTAAAGATAAAGGCCATATAGTTAAAGAAAATAAAACTGACCATTTGATAACGAGAATTTTAAACCTGAATTTCCTCCTTTCTTTACACAGAAAGTTGACCACTCCTTTGCAAAACATTGACGTTTCAAATATCCCTTGAATGTCAACCTTTGTTGGAGTTTTTTCAGTTAAAGTTTCCCACAGTCATACATGTATGAGTCAAGTTCTATACCTAGTGGTTCTTGTATTAATACATAGGATCTTCAACCCGAATTTCCTCCTTTTTAATAAAGAAAATCGAACACATTTTACTAAAATATATAAATGTTTTCAACAACATTTTTTTTCAATATCAACCTTATGAAATATCATTCTGCTGACATGTCTACACATATACATATAGTACTGATTATAACAGTTATTCGAGAAAAGTGCAATAGCAAGTGGAAGAGAAATAGACAATCCAAGTAAATATTCCGTCCAAATTTTCTTCAATCTAACAACATCTAAAACAAATTACATTCCTTGCACAATTAGTTGCAAGCATTTCATCAGTCATTAGAAGGCTATATATATAAATGTTACATCAAATTATCTTTAATTTTTTTCCCTGAATTTTGTTAATTATGGCATATGCATATAAAATATTTTCATTTGAAATTGTGAATTAATACAAAAATTAGAAGGTGTATCAAACTTTCTCTGGCTCAGTGATACTATCATACATATTCAAAGCCATAAAACCTATTTTATAACACATATTTACAAGAGAAAAGCTGTCAATGTGACAGCAAACCTGGACCTGGTTTTCTTTTGTGTGAACAGTATCCATAATCCATTTGTCAACCCTGAATTGATGAACACAATCCAGAGAAATTGGATACTTGTTATGAAATATTTTTGCCAAAACATAAGTAAGTTCAACAGTTGGTATTGCTTTCACAAATCACCAGAAATCAAAATTATCCTAGAAATGTGCATATGCACCTCTGATAATATTATACAGAACAATTGATCTGCAAAAGAATAACTTCCTATCTTGAAAACTGAAGAAGGAGTTATATCCGTACAATAGGGGTACCCTATATATGCAATATTTTGCCAAAAAATGACTAAGTTCAACAGCTGGTATTTTTTTTATAAATTATTCAAAATCAAAATCCTAGCAAAATGCACATAAATTAATCAGTACATAAAAATCATTAAACTCTAAAGTACAAAGGTACAATGTAATCACAATTTTTACAATCTGCAATATTAAATTTTTTTAATGATTCCAAGTGAATTTGTGCAATTGCATGTCCAGTAAAACACGCTTATAACGAAGTGCCAAGGACGGGTGATTTTACTTCATCATAAGTGAAATTTGTTATATATATACACAAAGTTTACAACATATTACATGTATATAGTCATGGGGAATGAAAATCACTTCGCTGTAAGCGTCAATTCATTATACAAAAAGTTCACAATAACAGTGTTTTACTGTATATCAATTATATCAACTTACATATAAGACCACAGTTACTTAATGGCTATGTTTATGCAAATATATTGCACATAACTATATTTAATTATCAGTATGCATCTACACTTAACTTTCAACATTTGAAGCAAAGTATTTGTTTAATGAAGCAATCACTTTCTGTGATTTTGTCACTCGTACTCTGTTACTTACTATTGGTTCAGAGAAAAGATTAAGAATACCTTCAGTTGGGTTTCCGGAGTAGGCTAGCTGTAAAAATTTTAAATTTAGACCACTACCTGCAATTTTCTTAGCCATGTTTTTACTAATTACTCTCTCTTCAACTAGATGTCCAAGAGAGGGCAAGTTTTGCTGAATCTGTAAACAATACAAATAATTTCCTAGTGCATTAGAAAATGTGAATGATGCAGATAAAAACTGGGCACTAGCCAGATCAATGTCAACAGTTTGAACAAGTGTTCTAAGTGCCAAGACATCTTCAAGTGCATCATGAGCATATTATAATTGGAAAATACAAATTGTTCAATAAGACTTTTCTGAGAAAATGATTTCAAGTTTGGTTTGAAAATTTTGAACAGAAGCCTGGTGTCAACAAATCCTGCAATACAGTGTAAAAAAGCATCAGTTTTGGAGCAAGATTCTAAGGCATTTAAAAGTAAATGGCAATCAAATGACTTAATGTTATGACCTATTAACACAACTTTTGATTGAAACTTCATAAAAAAATTTAGCAAAGCATCAACAGCTGCAGACAATTTTACAGCATTGACTTCAACTCCATGGCAGTACATCTTTCCATTGATGACTTCTATTCCTGTGACTTCTGCTGCCTTTGATGTCATGGGAACTTTTGGCATCACATACTGTGAAAACTTCTCACTCATGACCACAAACTGCTGCGATCTGAGTTATGTGAGAGTTTCTTGCTGTGAAGTAAAATTAGTTGGAAAGTGAAATATGTTTATACTGCTCCTTACAAACCACTTAACACACACACACACACACACACACACACACGGGACGTACTAAAGACCTGAAATACTAATGACCTGAATGACCTGAAAGACCTGAAAATTTATATAACTGATACATTTCCATGATTTTGATCAAATGAAATGACTTTGTGGGGGTTTACATCATAGTTCAATGTATAATTGTGTTAAAATGTCATAAAGACCAGTTATTTCTGCAGAAATACGAAAGACCAGAAAATTCGAATTGACCTGAAAATTTCAAATGACCTGAAATTTTATATAATTGATACATCTCTATGTTTAAATCTGTATGTGTGGGTTTCTATTATATTCCCATGTGTTATATGTTAGATAAATATAATGAAATGACATCCGTATCAATTATTTAAGCAGAGATACGAAAAGACCCGAAAATTTGAATTGACCTGAAAATTTGAGCTGAACTGAAATTTTGTGTGTACCAGCCCATGTTTAAAACACAAGCGCCCGAAGTTAGGCCTTTCCAGGGTAGTTCACCTTCTAACACTAAACAGTTTTAACAAATAAATTTTCCTTAACTTAAAGGGGCCTACTCTATACATCAAGTGCATCAATGCATTGTGATCTGTCTTTGGTTGTACACAGTGCATGATGTCCTATACTATACCAGCATGTGCATGTACGAGCGATCTGTCTTAGGTTGTACGCTTGAGCACAAGTGGTTTTAACCCTCCCAAAGGACGGGGCTATACTTACCTTACCTAATCTATTATACACTATATACAGTCAATTGAATTTACAGTCTTTCATTTTCAAAATGCAATATTCCCTACGTTAAAGAAATAACTTTAATATTTGTGGGTCCAATATATTTATTGAATAAAGTGAAAAATATATTAGAAAGTATTTCTATGAGAAACCATCGATGTGCAAACTGCTGCAATACTTTATTATGAAATTAAGAACCAATAATTTGTAGTTGACTTTTGTTGTTAATATTCTTCTGCTTTTTAAAACATATAATTCTGTACTTTATTTATAATTTGTACACTTTGATAAGCTGCAGACCTTAAATAATTAAAGAATGAATAAATATATAATTATCTTTCTTTTAACAACTTAAAATATTCTAGATGGAATCACATTTATTTTCTAATCATTTGCGTACAAACAATAAACTTTCATGATTCATTACAACTTTCTTGACTCTATTTGTGATTTCAGTTTAGTCGTGTTTATTTAGAACACACATTGGCTAGTCCCGTTAGGTGGCAAACAAAGGGGTTAATCTGTAATTGAGGGGAGGGGGGTATTACACCCCATTCATTTTTACCTGTATAGTGTATCCACATATTTAATGAACAGAAACAGTGACAATTACACATGACTTAATCAAAATTAAACAGGATATTCCATATATCTTTAACTCTTTCGCTTTTGTATTTTTTCTTAGATAACTATAATGGTTTGTTAAGTAAGTGCAGTTTGAATTTAAAAAAGAAACTTGCAAAATTCAAGTGACTGTACATATTGCAACATTTCAATCAATGCATTATAATGGTGTTAGCTCCCCGGGGGCCTATCATGTTAGTCTCCTTTCTTTGTAATACCTGGCTGGGAGTTAGGACACATGTGCAATGGGTGAATACTTCATATAACATATACAGTTATGTTGCAGTCTTCCCCGAATGTCCAGCATTATCTCCTCCCAGAAGCCCCCGAAGGAACTCAGACACAGATATGAAAGGAGGTGTATATACATGTGAAAATAAACTAAGATTAACTGTTCTACACATTTTTCTAAAACAATTCTAGCTACAATTTGTACACTCAGATGTCTAAAAATATAATTACCTAGGCTATTAGTTGAAAGAATGTATTCCGCTGCTTAGCAACTTTTCAATGCAAACTCGAAGTATTTAGAATGTAACAAAGAATAGATTATCATATGAAGTTTAAATATATCACTGACCAACTGACATGCTATACATTCTACGTTCTCTTAATTTAATTTGGAACTATAATTATGTGCGGAAAACGATTCAACTGTTTAGTCAACATCAGATAAACCATGCACCGTAGCTATAGCCTGGACATTGCTTACGCAATGAGCTCAGCTATAAATCAGTTTGCAATAGCTAAATAATTGTTTAAGTTTGTTTTAACCATCACATATTACATGTACAAGGAATGGTTAAAGCTGCTTGGTCAATTTTATATCAAATTTTAAGTACGCTTTTAAATAATCGCTTTGCTTATAGTATGTGTATAATGATAGTCATTGCAGTAGTTTTTCGGGTCAATTAAGCCATATCTCCATGGGAAAATTGCATACAAAATTTGTTTACAAAACAAACTTTATATAAAAGGGTAACATGTTATCTTGCCCCTTATTAAGATTTGCCCAGACATCGTGGCAGGTATGATTGTATAACGATTTTGGCATTCACTGTAAATAAAGAATGTAAGCTAGATTTCAAAAATGTTTTGGCAAATCAAAAATTAACCTGTGTACATTTTTTTCACTAATCCTTCTAAAGTTTGTTTTGTTTACAGTCGATAAATAATATGCAGGTTGAATAAACCAAGTCACTCAGGGAGCAAAAACAAACGATTCACTTATCTAAACATGCCCATGATGCGTTTGTTTTTTTTTTGTTTTTTTTGTACGTGTTCCCATAAAGAAATTATTTTTATTTTGAATATTTCTATCTTTGAAAGGAGACCAATTCTGCTGGTGTAAATAGATGAAAGTCTATGACTTTCTAAGATAATTGGTTTGTATGGAAAATTATTTGATACTGTTATAGCCGAAAAATCAGACCAAGCAGTTTTAAGAGATTTTCTGGGGACTTACCGTACAAACTTTGCTTTATACAAAATTTAACTAAAGTTTTGTTCTAACAAAAAAAGTTTTAATGTGATTTTGGGAAATTCTCTATGTGAATGCAGTTTACATTTAATGAGAAAAACATTTATTAAAATTTCTTGGTGAGCAAGGCATTAATTCTTTACATTCAGAAGAATGTGACTTACCACTGTCTTGTGTTATTTCTTGGCCATTCAAAAACACAACCAGGTCCTCGGCTTGTAGATCAAAACTGGCTAGATAAGGAGGATATAAAATCAGCTCCAGAATATGTTGTCCAATTATTCCTTTCTCTAAATCTTTTTTGTAGAGGTCATAGCCTTTCTGCGAGGAAAATGTCACTGTTAGAATTAAGCTGCCTTTTGAGCTTTCCACACAGGCACCATAATTTTTCTTCATCCCTAAGCTAAACCTCACAAATCTAGCCAAAATTTTTATTCTGTTGCCCTCTTGCTTTTTTGCATATCTTGTGATTTTTTCTGTGAGTCCTTGTAAAAAATCTTGCAGATTGTTATTTTCAATGTCTTCTTTGTTCTCCCTTATGAAAGCTTCTATTGATTCATAGAGTCGTTCTATATCTGATTCGGGAGTCAGCCCATGTATTGCATCCACCATTTCATTTAGAATACAGATGGAAATATCGGTAAGGGTTTCCACCAATTTTCTCTTCTGTCCTGTCTTGGCTTCAATTGTTATATTTTCATTTGATTTAAGCTCTATTAAAAGAAGAAGAAAAAAAATTATTGTAAAAATGTTTATAACAAAGTCAAAGAAAGAGAATTATCAACATTTAATGTCATGCTATTGCTTCAAAATTAGTGATGTAAATACATGTACTTGTAGGTGAAATTTTAAAATCAATTTTTGGTTAATGCTGATCGTCAGAAACTGACTAAATTATTGATTGAAACTGGCCCCGAGGTTATAAAACTTTTTCATACTCGTTTTCAAACTAGAACTCTGTACTCCGAATATTTGCTCCACAGAGTACGACTTTAAAATCTGAGGTTATAAAAGTTTTAGAGTATGTTCTCCGCTGAATACTATTTGGAGTATGCTCCAAAAAGCTGTGGCAGAAAATTTTCGTTTCTGAAGTAAGGTAGAGCATGGTAACATGTAAATAGTCCAGGCATGTAGGCAAATTGTACATGTAATCAGATAAATTATTTATCAACAAAATTTAATGCATTATATACATATACATATGCCCTTTTTCATATGCAAGCATGGTGACGTCTGCATGAATCTATAATGTTTGAACTTTTGAGCAACAAAGATGATAAATCCAGGGTTATTTAAAAACTTATTAAAAAATGTACAGAAAACAAAGAAGAAATTAAAGAGGGCTATATATGTGATTATGTCAAAGGTTTTTGGAAAAAGAGGGTAAGGGGTGTAGATGTAAACAACTGTTATAGGATTATAGGAAGGAAGTAACGATGTATTTTTCTCTCTTTCTCTCTCTCTCTCTTAATTTCTATCATGCGAGTTATAATTAATGAAAGTGTTATCATTTTTTACATAGACGAGCTTAATTTTAATTAACTGTAAATTACCCTAATATTCAAGCAAAACAAATACATCGATCATATCGAAAGTCTTTCCACAAATGCTTATTTAAAAATAAAATTTTGTCTCATAACACCAAATTTTAAATATTTATGAACAAACAATAATATTAGGCTTAAGATTATGGGGTCACCAGGATCCACCGTCCTTATATTCGAGCGTTATTATAAAACTTCATAATTAAATATTAAACCAATTGACTTTAGATTAACTTAGACATGTCTATGTTCTCGATGTTTTAATTGGAAATAAATATAAACTTAAAGATCATTAGGTAGGCGATATGTCGTGGTCAGAACGACTTTGATATTACACTTTTGGCTTCCTATGTGACCATACATACAAGCTGCAGAGATCTAGATAGAACCATTTAACAAGACCTTGGACTTTAGGGAGGATATTACTATCTTTTTCCTATGGCACGCCAAATTCACAAAAATAAGCTAAACATAGTTTCACAGTCGATAAACTAGGTTTATCGATCGTTAACTATAGTTTACGAACTGCAAACTATAGTTAACAACTCGTTAACTATAGTTTTCATCTGTAAAACTATATTTAACGGTTGTAAACTAAAGTTAACGAATGATAATCTAAGTTAATCTGTCTGCAAATAACGTTAACGATAGATTTTGCTGATAAATATAGATCTGTAAACTATAATTTACATTCGTTAACTATAGTTAAGAGTTGTTAATCATAGCTTCACAATCGTGAAACTATATTTATCAGATAAATTATGTTTTGCAATCGCAAATGGTTGTTTTCAGTGTTAATTATAGTTTTACACTTTTGAAACATAGATGATCGCGTTAACTATGGTTTACAGATGTGAAATATAGATTAACGGCGTTAAAAAAAGTTTCACAGATGATAAACTAGGGTTATCGACTGTTAACTATAGTTTACGAACGCTAAACTATAGTTAACAATAGTTTGTTGTAAACTATAGTTTACGAACCATAAACTATAGTTTACGATTCGTGAACTATAATTAACGATCCATTAACTATAGTTTTCATCTGCAAAACCATATTTAATGGTTGTAAACTATAGTTTACGAATGATAATCTAAGTTTATCTGTCTGCAAATAACGTTAACGATAGATTTTGTTGATAAATATAGATTCACATCTGTAAACTATAATTTGCATTCGTTAATTATAGTTAAGAGTTGTTAATCATAGTTTCACACTCCTGAAACTGTATTTATCAGGTAAACTATGTTTTGCAATCGCAAATGGTTGTTTTCAGTGTTAATTATAGTTTTACACTTGTGAAACATAGATGATCGTGTTAACTATGGTTTACAGATGTGAAATATAGATTATCTTCGTTAACTATAGTTTTCTGTCCGTTAACTATAGTTTACAACCGTTAAACCTAGTTTATCAACTGTGAAACTATGATAAGCTCATTTTTGTGAATTTGGAATTTGAAGAGCCAGACAAATCTTGTTAATTTCAAAGAGCCATGACTGAGTGACCAGGAATGAAAGTAGACAGGCTTATGTCACATTACTGTTTGACACAACTACTCAGTGTCCAATCTCCTGTTAAATGGTTCTATGTTCTTTTTTCTATTTAGAACTTTTAAATTAATTTCCTGCTGGAAGGTGCATGGGGTTTTCCTCCAGAACCAATTTACCGGTATTTGATTTTCATCTTCCAACATCATAATTTAAAAATATTGCAAACACAAAATTGAAAATTTGCGATCTCTTTTTAAGTTTACATCTACTGCCCTTTAACGTGAGTTTCTAATTACTTATTGCTGATTCTTGATTAGTTTCTATATTTCCGGGTAACGTTGCTTTTTGTTAATTTGAGAATATGTTTTGACTATTTTGAATGTTTTTAAGGTGTAATTTATTCCTTAAGGTAGTCCTATACTCAGCACTAAATGGGCTCAATCATGGAAAGCCTTAATAAGTTTTAAATTATAGATATGCATTCTAACAATACATATACAAAAGAAAAATTATATGCTTACATGCTAGTTTTTTTTTTATCACCTCTCAGAAATGTGTACCCCCTTGCGAAAATTATTGACAATGATGAAATTTGCAAAACGTCCATTTTTTCTAAAAAGTAAATATCAATTTTGGGTAAATTAGAACTGGATGTATTAAATTGGGTATAAACATTTGTTTAAACCATATCACATCAAATTGTTGTAAATATTTAAGCTTTGTGGACCTGACAAATCAGAGTACAATACGAATAAAATGTTATGCATGTGTCTATTTTGGTCATTTTAAACTATTTTTATGGACTCAAACTTAAATTAATGGTATTTATTCTATAGAATGACATCTCAGAGAAAAGATTTTATAAAATAAATGGTATGTTGACGGATTACTTCTTAAGCTATAAGCTCTAAACCAAGACCCTGATGAAAATTTCCGTTAAAATCGTGTTTTGTTGTAGTTTTCTGCTTAGGTCTGTCAACAATGTTGGAATCTTTTAAACATTAGTTAATAAATGATTAATTAAATACCAAAATAGCTTCTTTATCTAAAATTTAACTGGTTTTAGTAGAAGAAAAGTGGGAAAATGGGAGGAGGGGGGGGGGGGCACCCACACGTCAATCAAAACAAAGACGATGTAATCATAGGCTTGATCATAATTCAGCTTGGTAAATTAAGTTTCGGGGATCAGTGCGACGCTAGCAAATTACAACAATTCAATCGTTTACATCTTATTTAAAGATTTTCCTGCAATGTATATTATGTTATTGTTAATCATACGAAGGGATAAGGGTCATTACGCTATGAATATGCTATTTAAATAATACACCAAATCAATATTCAAATGTTAGATATAATTAATTTGTCATATTCATTCCCCCTTTTGCGAGCTTCAACTTGCTAGCAAACAATTATACATGAAGCACACCTGAGATCCTGGTTAATCGGTGCATTTTTATCCTGAGAAATGTTGTTTTTTATTTTTATTTTTACAAAATGGAGTTTCTGAACTTCAATCATTTCTGTCTCTCATTCAGTACATACAACATCATTCTAATTGCTTATTATTGACATTGTTTACAAGAGCGACGTAGAGCAAAATCAATACCGGGTATCTAAAATGCTGTGTAAAAGTCAAACCAATATTGTAAAATCTGGATTGTGACATAGTGCGATACTCTGACTACTTTAATATCGCAAAAAAAATAAAAGAAACCTTGTACAAAATTATTCTAAATTATCATTTTTCAAAACATTTTTGACACTTTAGAGGAAAAGTGTTCTTTAAAAGCTACTATTTTCCAAGACAATTAATAGCTGCAGTATAAAAATTAAAAAAAGTAATTATATATGAAATCCCACAAAC
>WFKH01011581.1:13629234-13691874 GCA_016163765.1 Magallana hongkongensis | reverse complement strand
AAAATAAAAATATGCGCTATCCTTTCATGTTCTATGTGAGGGGAATCTTACATTTTTATCTATCAAATAAAATAAAATTTGATTCGTAACATTCCTTTTATTCTATACAGTTCTACCGTATATGTAAAATGGCTGACAAGACACGTTTATATAACCAAACTATGAGGGCAGATAACATAAAAACTATCTGGTCAATTTGTTTTAATTTGGCAAAAAGTTAGCTTATACGTTACCCTTTCATTGCTGAAAATTAAGAGAAAATGTATGTTTGTAATTTTTTACATATGAAATTGAAATTTATAACCCCTTTTTCTATATAATCCTATATAAAACGGTGGGAATGATATGGACATAAGACCAAAATTTGAGCGCGGTAAGCAGATAAAGTGTCCAGTCAATTTACTACCCGGTATATATTTGGTACATAGTTTACCCATAAGTTGACCTTTCATTGGGAAAAAATTAAAGGAAATCGTATGTTTGAAACATTCTCCCCCGAGACTCCTTAAGTGTACTATTGCAGCCCTTGTAAAAAGTGGATTTAGATAGGCTTTTCAATGTCAAACATGTCAAACTTATACATTAAACACTGTGAAAAAAATAATACATTCTCTAAAAAAATTATTACCGTTTAGTACATGCTGGATTAAAACAATCATAATAAATGGGATTTAATGATTCATAAATTGTTTGTAGATTATGCTCTATTTGCATTTTTTCATGTTAAAAATTAATTGATGTGCGTCTCTTTACACATAATGTGTCAAAATTATAAATAAATACAGCAATGACGTCATATTGACAAGTGCATCGCAATCAGTCAGTTGTTTATATCTAACAGTGTTGAATTTATTTGACTACGAAGTTGCATGCATAGGTAATTCTAAATGTAGTTTTAACATGTTCGTACATATAAAAATTGCAAATTACATGTACTATATTTTTTAGCATTTTTGATGACTTGTTGTTTTGTGCGATATCATAGTTAACATTTTCCGTACTTTCTAGTCAGGGTGACCACAAAGTAGAAATATGAAAGATGTAAAAAAAAAATAAAACAGTCAGAATACATATATTTCTTAGATTTTTAACTAACATTCAAAACTTTTAAGAAATTTGCAGGTGAGTCAATTTTTTATAGATTGTAATTTGATTAATTATGTGATTAAAAACAGTCAGTTTTATTGTGTTTGAAAGTATTTGTCTTTATCTTTACTTTTAAAATGAAAGTATAATTGATACCAATTTCTAAATGAATGTTCAATAACCAACTTAAATGTTTTCTGAAAATGAAAAAATCACACTTCATTTTTATTAGCTCACCTGAACTAAAGGTTCAAGTAAGCTTTTCTGATCACCTGTTGTCCCTCGTCCGTACGTCTGTACACTGTAAACTTTTCACATTTTTGACTTCTTCTCTAGAACCATTGGGCCATTTTAACCAAACTTGGTAGACAGCATCTTTATGGGAATGGGATTTTCAATTGTTAAAATAAAACCCTTTTAAAAAGGGCCTCTTGTGATTTTTTATTATTATAGTTGACTGTATAAAATACATCATATGAATTTTTTTTTTGACCATCCAAATCAATTTTTTAGAAAAAATTTCCCATGAAACAAATAATATAAAAAAAAGTTGGTCTCATGTTAATGTGCATATGTTACTTAGACTTACAGAGTCATTTAAGGATTTTTGTATCCATAGTATCTTAATATGTGATAAATGAAGAAAAAACCCACAAATAACACAAATAAAAAATTAAAATGCATTTTTGTTGGCGGGGGGGGGGGGTGTATATTTTGACTTGTTTTAAAAATCATTTAGGTGAATATTTGAATACCGCTTCAACTCGACGCCATTTGCGCCCTTCAGGCCTTTGTTTTTTTATTCTCCCCAGTAAACACTTGTAAAGGCTGACGATTGTTGTAAATTCAGCAAGCTCCGCTCGAGTTGATAACTTTTTTTTGTGTTTACTGAAATTTTTTCATTTATTTAATTAAACAATTTAAATTTAAATGAACGAATCACAAACATTGTCATGACAATATGACTTTGACTTTCACGATACTGTTCTGTTGACGTTTGTTTTATAGCAACTGTCTGTTTGAATTTCAAACCTGGGAATTTATATTACATGACTTCGAGGGCAACATACCAGAATATTTGCCCCGAGTTGACAGGAAAGCCCTAGAGTGTAACGTCGCCTGATGCCGAAGGCTGTCAACTTGGGGCAAATATTCTGGTATTATTATACTTTCATGTTAAATACTGAAATCTGATTGGTTTAGACGCAGTTTATAATCCAATTTCTATTACCCTCAGCGTCAGCAACACACTTGGCAACAGGTAACACAACGAACTGTTACATGCGCGTAAATTATGCGCGTACGCATCGCAATAGAATTCACGTCAAAAAATTTAAAAGCAGTAAAATTTTCTTCGGCATCAGGCGACGGTACACTCCAGGGCTTTCCTGTCTGGTATGTTGCCCTCGAAGTCATGTAATATATGTTTAATATAGTGAGAATAAACTATTAAATATAACAATAGTATATATATGCAATTGTTTTTTAAGTCAGGATATCATTTAGCAAATTAAAAGCAATGTTACCTCTTTCTTCAATAAATCTTAGTATCTTTTTATAATTTGTTTCATCCTCTTCAGCGAGTTCTTTAATTTTATCCATATATAAATTTTCTGTGGCAGAATCTATGGTTCTATATTGAGCCTCCTTTAGTCTTTGGACATAGTGTGTGTTTGGTAGCCTGGCCTGCATTCTTGTACATATGTCAGATATAATGCTCCAAAGTTCTTTAAATTCAGTCTTTGATATTGCAGTTTCATGGATGTGGCTCACATACTTATTCTTTATCAGTCGAATTCTTACTATATCATCACCTAGTGTTATTTCATTCTGTGCAGGCATTTGTGTCATTGTCCAACTTTGGGTTGGTTGTTGAATATTTGGACAGTAATTGCGTAAAAGCATACACAGCAATGTGATATCAAATTTTGTGTAACCCTCAATCTTTGCATTTTGAATTAAAATCAGCTGAGCATGTGGAAGCTGTTTTAACTTTTGTTGTTTAACTTTATTAAATATCTGAGTTGGACAGATTTCTTTGCGTAACAGATCTCTTAATATTGGTGTTAATTCTTCAAGGATGACCAAACTTAGTCTGAAGAATCTTGTCCTGTCTTCATCTGATGATGCTTTACTCAATGCCATTCTAAAAAAAATAACCAAAAAAAAAAAAAAAAATTGGATTAAAATTGTGGGACATTCAGTACATAAAAAGAATTTAAAGAAGAATTTATCATAATGAATGCAAAGATCCAGAAATTTTTCCTAGAGAGGAGGTTTTAGGGATAATTATTTTGTTTTCCAGGGGTTATGGGGCCTATATATGTGGTAGCTTAATTGTGTGAATTTTATGTTAAATGAGTTTGAATTTTTCAAAGGGGGATCTGGACTCCCCTAACTATCCCTTATCCAGATCAGTGCATTAATTTATTCCATTGTATCTCAGTAAATGTAGGTATAGAATAGCTACCTAAGTTTTAAATCATTTATACTCCCTGCAGACAAAGTCTATATAGGCAACCTCCGTTTTTGGAGGATAGCTCAATTTCAAGATGGCTGCCAATTTTTTACCATATATGGAAAGTCGCACTGCATTGTGGGTGAAATTATCCTCCATTTTTGGAGGATAGCGTGGGTATATTTCAAAAGTTTCGTGCATCTCTTTAATGAAAAAATGTAAGCACCAGACGATACGGAAATTAAAGTTAATTAAATAAACTAATGATTGTATGTGGCGGTTTGAAATTCTGTGTACAAGTATTTTCACAATATGCTTTAAAAGTTTGTACTTCCGGTGCTCAGTTTTACAAATGACCAAGACTATTTTTACAACTGTTTCATTTAATTAAAATCACAAAATGGTGATGTTTATTCCTCTTTCAAACATATTTGAATTAATAGCTATATATATCTTGATCTGCATTGTACATGTACAGAGTAAATGTTTGCATATCTTAGAAACTTTGTAACTCTTTTTTCCTAAATAAATGTACATGGTTAAACTGTTGAATTGTTACTATGAAAAACTTATCCCTCAACACAAAAAGACATTTTATGTCATTATAACTTAACTCCCTTTTTAGAGTTAATTCCCCTTCATTTGAAAAAATCCACCAGGGGGCGCAAGCATCTATCCTCCAATTTTGGAGGATTAAATCTATCCTCCAAAAACGGAGGTTGCCTAGACCTTTTAAATATAAGAATATTGACATATTTATGAGATTTTCATTTCTTTTAATTTTGCAAACCCCACTTGCACCCCAACAATATGTCATTATTTGAATTTATTGGTTCGTAGTGTTATCACAGACAAAGACACTGAAAAGTGTAAATATATTGCATTAAAAACGATTGATAAAGTAAAATTTAAACACTGTTTGGTATAAATTCAGTAAGGTGACGTACGTGCTTCAACACCTGACTAATCAATAATTCTTATTCAGGACTGTATGCAGAAATTGGCACGGTGATATTTACCCCAATAGCTTAATTTTGTACATGCCTGCAAAATCACCATGATGGTTTTAAAAATCTGGCAAATTTTAGTACAAAAAGAATATTTTGGCTAATACATTGGTCATGTTGCATACCTAGGATACATAATTTCACCAAGTTAGTTATATTGCTATAACAATTTATAATAGCAACATTTGTTTATTATAAATGCAGTTTATCTGTTGTCTATAGACCATAGTCTAAATTCTCAAAGGTAATTGAAAACTCACCTTATTATTATTTTTAAATTATTGCACTGACAATGTTATTAATTGTCTGGTTAAAAGTGGAGAGGTAAGAAATCACTATCTCATTGGTTTCCATTGATTATAAGTCAGCCATGTTACACGACAAAATTCGGCAATAATTATGAACATGGCTGAATGCTTATCAATTCCAAAGGAAGATAAATCTTTAAAAAAAAATGAGGTTTTTTAAACGTACGTGTTATAATTTCCTGTTTTTATACCATAGTTTACCAATGTACAGTGTATGCATACAACCATAGATATGTTGGGGAAAATTAAACAAATTTAAGATATAAAAAATAATCATGAAAATATGTGTTTAAAAAAAAATAAAGTATACTTTAAAAGTGCAGATAAAGGCAATGACAATAGCATGAAATTTCTTATAAACATTTTCAGGAATTTTTTCATCTAAAAATGAATCTCAGGTTTATTAGATTTACCACTGATGAACAATTTAACATGCTAATATTTTATTGAAATTTTTAAACAGCTGGTATGTAGTATGAGTGTGCACTAAAATAAGCTCTCTACTACTAATTGTCAATTTCTTCATTCTTTTGTTTATTGCTTTGCCTGTTGGAATTGTCATCAGATGATCTCCAACCTCTTCCAGATTTTTCAACCCTGTACAATGAAACCCTTCAGTTGGTACTGGTCAGCACTGGTGGCCAATCCACCTCTCAATGGATTCTGACTTTCAGCAGACAGGGGTGGATACAGAAATTTCCAAACAGGGAAGAGGTGCAAATTTTTTTACCAGAGGCAGATGATTTAGAGGCTAATCTCAGTAAGATTTGTCAAGACTGAAAATGTTGACCGGGGGGGAGGGGGGGTCAGACTTTCCCCCAAAATGTTGAAAAGTAAAAGAAAATAAACCTCCTTGATGTTAGAGATTTAAAGAGAATAAAATTTTTACCAAAATATTTTCATATGTCAATTATTAATAAGAATTAAAAGATTTGAAATCAATTTGTAGAAATATTGAGATTTTAAAAAAGAATATAATATCATATATGTTAAAAAAAATTGGGGGTTGTTGAGTAAAGAAATTCTTGTTTTTGAACAACTTACAAACTTTGTTACAGTGTCAACTTTTATTCTATAAATAGACCTATAATTTCTTATTGGACACCATGATGCTTTATTTTTAAAAAGAACAAACCATGCTGATTTCACAATTAAGATCTCATAACTATTTACTTATTTACTTATCCTCTCCAAACCCAGAGTTATAGATTATACAATTGTAGCGAGGTTGGGGTGTGCACCTATAGTGCTGGATCTGTCTATGGCAGAGATCATCCTCATCCAGCTGAGTGACCTCTCTTCTGAGCCTTCTTTGAGTGGTGTCCTGCTTGTTCTTCCATAAATGCCTTGTAGACTGGGCAGTTTCCTCATTAATTAAATTATATTTGGAACATTTTGTACCCAACCTCAACAGGAAAAAGCCATGCACTGTATCATTTTTTCCTGAAGCCTGTTCATGGATGCTTGCAAACATTTGTGTAACAGAGATATGGAATTCTGGTGTGTGCTTTCTGCTGAACAGGCCTCCATTATAGTCGTCCATGGGTCTGCATACTTATAGGCTTCTTTTCTTATCACAATTTCTTCCCCATAAGGTATGGTCATTATTTCATTTGTAACCAGTGTCTTTGAACTCTGTGTTTTAAAAAAACTGAGTCTTAAATCATGTTATTGGGATATGAAATGAGGTCATCTAAGATTATTACATGTACATGTATGATAGGAACCCGATGCAGCCCATGCATGCATACATATGAACAGTCTGCATGTGTATTGAATAGAGATTTTGATTTTTATCCCCCTTTATTGTCTTTCAATCAATTTTAATATTCTTACTTTGCCAAACTTTTTGACACGTTCTTGCTTATATTGGTACATACAATGATTGAAGTTGCAGTATGTACCCGACACGTATTTGCTCCAGTATTCACACAATCTATCATAATTATTGGATTTGATCACGCCCCAACTAAAATTATCACCTCATAATACTCAAAGAATGATTCCTTATTCCTTAAATAAATGCATGATTTTAATATCTATAAATTGTGTCCTCATGCAGTAATATCAATTGACTTTTCCTTTTTTAAATAAAAAAAAATTTTGAAAATAAAAATTAAAAAAAAAACATCTTTTGTTCATATTTTTCAAACCTACTGTTCAAATCTTCAAGAGATTGAGCATGCAGATATCCTTCTTTGAACAACAAAATCATATTCTAGAAGCGATACTTAAACGATCCATGAAATAAAATTTTGGTGTTGCATTCCACCTTAATACCAATTACATGTATTATATAAGCCCAAGAACAGTATTGTTTTTTGACCCAGTTAATTCACCATTCTTAGGTACCTTGAGTTGAGAGAGTTTGGCTCCTGTCCACATGGCGGATTTGGAATGGGGTTTGATCGCTATCTACAATTTCTTCTGGGCATGCCTAGCATCAAAGATGTCACTGCATTTCCACGATGGACTGGCCGTTGTCCTTTATAATTTTTTATTAATGCATATTATGAATTATAATTAAATGACACATGCTAATGTAACGAGATGTTGTTTTATTTTGTTGATTGCTAGTAAAGCAATCATGTATGATAATATATTTACATCCTTCAAGTATGATTCCCTATATTTCTTACAGAAATTTTTTGTACATTTATAGCTCTATAGAAACTGACAGGACTGAAATTTTATACACGCCCCTTTTATTGATTGGTTGAAACTTTCAGCAACCTGAGAAGAATCATGCTGATGCCAGACTCAAATTCCCATAGAAGGCGTTTTGGCTGTTTCTTTTATCGTACCAATGTACATTAACAATAATTTAGTTAATTTTTCTTACTTTTTATGATCAATTTATTAATTTGATAAAAGAAAGATGTAAATATAAACAATAAAATGCTTTCTTTGATGATTCATGCGGGTTATGAAGGTAGCGATCATTGCAGAAAAAATTACATAACCCGTGAGTTATTTATTTTTCCTGCAATGTCGCCACCTTCATATCCCGAATGAATCACCAAAGAAAGCATTTTATTGTTAAAATGAAGTCAAGGGGATCAACTATGTTAATCACACCTAAAAAACATTTTCAATTTCTTTATTGCATACAATTTAGAGGGAAATTACAGTTGTAAAAAAATCACATAACAAAAAAATTGCACAGGTATATATAAACACACATTTAGATTAAGCTTATTGATATTTTTTCAATCGTACTAAAGCACTTTCTGTGTACCTAGGTGTTACACTTTCTGAAAGTAATAAAAACTTGGAATATGCTGAATGAATATCCATGGAATTCCTGAGCTACCTCTCTTTTCATATATTTATCAAGACATGGGTGGAAAGAGCACATCCAAAAATAAAATACATGTAACTACCATTTACTTGTTCACCTTTTTTAACACCTCTCCATATTTGATCATATCAGCAGTTAGCTTGGTAATTCTTAACAGTTACAACTGGATTTATCAAGTAGGATATGCCTTAAATGGAAATTTAATGTTTGATGCGAAGATATGTTGAACAGGTCCAATACAATCTCTTGGTTTAGCTATATAGCTTGAATAAGCTATATACATGTAGCTTTATTAAGCTATTCAGAATAGCTTGATAAAGATATTAATATGCAGTTTTTCACGAAAATGTTTATAATAAGAAATAGATAAAAAATCGCAATTTACTTACCAATAATATTTGCACCATGGACCATTAAAAAAGTAACCCTAATTAGAGATAGTTTTAACATCGCAGCTTTTAAGCACTTTTAAGCAAAAAATATATTTCCATTGTTTGGGTAACTGTCCACCACTTTGTGTGCATTGAGGTGTGGATAAGAACGATTTCTTCTCATTGTGCTGAATTATTACCAATCAATTATCTTGTTTACCATAACTGACCTCCTTTATATTTCATTCAGTAAGTAACTGTGTGGTCATGAATCAATTGCCCCAAAACTTCAAGAACTTTAAGTGCAAAGTCTCTGAAAGAGAATGATTTGATGAGTAATCTTTACATGCATTGTTTACAGAACAGTTCAAAGTTGAAAACTATCACTGCACTAAAATGCGATTTTTATACAAGCTGAAAAAATTACACAATTAAGAAAAATGTATGACAAAATAACTAAATCAAGCTACTCTGAATAGCTTAATAAAGCTATATAGCTTATTCAAGCTATATAGCTAAATCAAGAGACTGTACTGGACCTGTTGAAGTTATACATATGAAGTTTGATCATTAACTGACAGCTATCAACTGATTGCAAAGACTGGAAATAGCCAAAATCATGATAATATCTTACCACTATGCAGTTATTTTACACAACTTACAACTGTATGTATATGTACATGAAAACTCAAACAAAAAAAATCATATTATCGAGTTCCAATTATTCATGCTGGGTTTTTAAGACACATGCAATGACTAGCAAATTTGAATCTGTTCCAAATGTGAATAGCTACTTTATAGTCTGGAACTGGATACATGAGAACAATTAATTCTCTCAGTCTTTTGGATCGACTTAAATTGTTTCACAAAGATAATCCATGCACTTTTGATGTAGATGTACAATTTACATCTCATCCTTAAAGTTGATGTATATGACCACGAGTCAGTTATTGGTTGTGGCTGGGGGCTGGTCATGTAGGGCAGATAAGGCCAGGTCACTCCATTTCTGCTCCTGTTCCTTCAGCGTCTCATTGGTTGGACCGTTATCTGGCTCTATCTCAGGAAGTTCCATCTGAGGAACAGCAACCTCTTCCATAGGGAGTTTGTCATCTCGCCATTTTTCATCTACTAGCTCCATGAGACGACCATCTCGAGCAACTTGGCTGTCCATCACTGCCTATCTCACATTAGCTGATTAGATCTAAGTAAATCAAATCAAACAAGATGTACACATCTAATTCTTTATGCAAAAAATGAAATTAAAATGAATAATTTTTAAACCAGGCCGAAAGATGCTAAATACCATTACAGATATGTTTATTCACCAATCAAGGGCCCTCGGGGGGCATATGCATTAAAACAATAAAACATGATTATAACAAATAATGAATGAAATATATAAATATTGTACTGTTAAGTAAGCATAGTAAGTTACAATGGGAGCTGGTACATTTGATATAACACATACCAAGTTTCTATTCATATATGCAAGGATATGCATTTATTTGCAAGTACAAAAATAAATAGCTATAAATACACAAAACCTCAAAGCAATATGTTAGTATTGATACCGATACATTATTAAAAGCCCCCAATATGTATTTGTATTCCATATACGTTTGTAGACATATTATATAGTTAAGCATTTGTGATACATTTTCAAAGTAGGACAGTATAGAATTTTATATAGATTATAATTTTATATGTACCTGGTATGTATTGTTGGCCTGACCACATAGGGCACCAAGGGACAATGCCTATTGCAGCATATGGCTATGCATTTCGTCAGAGCCATATCTGTGCGGTCTTGTACCCTAAGCATTCAGGCTAGCTTAAAGGAGCAAAAGTTTTTGACGTGTTGTCTTCACTACAAGGGGCACCAAGGGACGATACCTATTAAACTGTCAGTGCAGTGTTGGCAACTTGACAGTCAGTCTTGTACCCCATGCAGTCAACACAGCTTGTGAGTGTGAAATGATTAATATAAGTTGAATAAAATGATATACTAAGTAAGATATACTTGTTAAAAAAAAAATCATATTCCACTGTCCTGAATCATCTTACATATTTGATTAAGAATGTCAATGTTTTCATTGGTCATTAGCCATATGAGCTTTTCTCCAGTGTCCATTTTATCAAAGTGCTTACAATATTTCTCTATTAACTTATATAAAATAACTCTCTCCTTCTGAGTATGACTACAGATGAATAAAAAATGTTTCTCATCATCAACTAAATTATTGTTGCATCTAAGACAAAACCTTTCATTTCTGGGAATGTTTTGATAACGCCCTCTTTCAATTTGAAGTCTATGAGCTGATATACGAAATCGAATAAAATTTCTTCTATCTTCAAAGTTTTTTTATTGATCTTAAATAATTCTCAAGGCAAAAATTTTGTTTAAAAGTGCAGTAGCTCCTTAGCTTTTTATCAGAATTTACTCCTATAGTCTGTCCCTAGTTATTGCTTCCCTCACTTTTTGATGATTTTTAATAAAAATACACATACCTGTGAAAGAAATGCTGTTGAAATCGATAAAAGGGAAAATATCCAAGATATCTTCATTAACAAATTATCATTTTTCACTCATAAAAGTTCACAGGAACAAAAACAAATTTCTTACGGAGGTTTATACTGGGAAATGTTTACATCTTTTCTCCATTCGGAAGTAATTGGGACACCTCGCACAATTTTTTTGTTATCATCCGGGCTTATTAATGGCTGATGCAATGCAAAATCCCCGTAGACTTTCTATTTTGGGATGTGTATTGAAACCAGAAGTGGTAGAGGGGGCGTTTCAAAACAGATAATCTGGACATTTTTCATATTAGTGGATGAACGTAGTTTGAGCACAAAGGTATTTATGATTATTGAAATATCAAGCGAAAAGTGGTGGAAGCAAAAACTCGGGACAGAGTATAGTTGAAAATGCCATTCTTTGATATAGTGTTTAAGTAAACAGTTTTTAAGTGTAATTTTTAATTTGTACGGTTTTACAGAAGGCAGATCTTTAATTCCAATGATATTAAGGAGAAAAAAGTTGATGGAGCCATACCATGAGGATATGTTTTGCTGAAAAAGTAAATTTGATTCCAAGTAGGCATTATATGGTAAGGGAAAAGATTGACCAAGATTTTCAAGTCTATGCCAGTAACTTAGCATACTTCTTAGTATGCCAAGGTGCATAGGAAATCTTCCCAGTTCATACAATACTGCAAAATTTGTTGTGGATTTATGTAATCCTAAAATTGATTTGCAAAATTTAAGATGGAGTTTTTCACACAGTAAATTTGAATAAACTCTTTCTATGGAACAATTAGGGGGATGAGCTTTCTTTGTAAATGTATTAAAGCAACCCCAGATTTCAGAAGAATACAACAGTATTGGTTTGATGGTGTGATCAAATATATGAATAATAGTTTTGACATCAGGGTTTAATGAGATTATATCTTTCTTGGGTTTGAATAAAGCCTTGAGAGCTTTTTGGTATAGTTGTTTTTGTGCAAGAGAAAATGTACCAGAAGCACTAAATGAGATCCCTAGGTATTTGTAGCTGGACACACATTCAAGTTCAGTATCAGCAAAAAAGAATTTGATTTTTAGTAACTTCCCTGCCTTGTTAAAGATAAGGATCTTAGTTTTAGAAGTGTTAATATTCAGACACCAGTCCATGCAGTATCTATGCAGGATATTTAGCTTATGTTGTAAGCCAGAAGCTGAAGATGACAACAAAACAATATCATCAGCATACATCAAACAATGAAAAGGATGCGAGTTCAAAATTTCCGGGTCAGGAGATGAGTTTAGATAATCTGGGAGATCACTGATAAATATCTTGAACAAATTTGGACTGAGATGATCACCATTATATAGGATTTATCATTCTGTATAAAAAGAAAGTGAAAGTAGAACGTGAAATATTGGGTGCAAAATTGATTTCCTTTGTTTTGAAAAACATTCACAATCACGTCGTATCAGCTGAGTATTATATTCCGGCTATTAAAATCTTTAATATTTTACGTGTATTTCGTCAACTCTATATACTTACATCGGATGTACGTGAAACGTGACAAGCCTATATTGAACCCCGCGCCGTGTCCTCAAGACCTGATTCAAGGCAGCTTCTACGCAGGCGCAACCTAAGAGTTAGTAAACAAGAACACTCCGGGATTAGATTTAGGGTAGGATATTGTGTAAGGTTATTCGCATAGAATGGCAACATGCCGAGCTAGGTTATTCAGTGGTTTGAATATTCGTGGACTGCACTGTTCCGTCAACAAGTGTACACCACTGTCAGCTGCCAGAAAGCTGCATACAAACTGGCAAAAATCGCGTGCCGAGCTTCCTCGACTTTCAAACCTTGTTCTACACCAAAGACGCAGTGATCACCAATTTTCTAGAAGTATGTCGGGATTTGTTGGAAAAGACAAGGACATTGTCTTCAGACAAGTAAGTTAAACCTATGTTTAAGAAATGCTAGGGAAAAGTGCCAAGTTACGAGCAGCTGACGAGAGAAACCGATATACTTAATACAGTATGAACTGATGGATGAAGATAATTGTAACGTTAGCTGTTCCAAAGTTCTGTTGCATACTTAGCAATCAACAGATCAGAACATTCAGAGACCCCATACAATCAGAGTCTTGATATCATTGGATTGTTCATTAAATGAAATTTAAGAATTACCAATGCCAGCATAGTAAACAATATCACTTTATCATAGGTACATGCAACAAATATAGCTTAGACCAAATAAATTCATGCAAGGTAATTAGGTATTTCAATATTTAAAAAAAACCCTGTATTGCACATGTTGTATCACCCATGCCTTAAAATACATATGATGTACATGCATTTTTCTTTTAGCATATTAATGAAATTTACACTATCAAGCAAAAGATTTCTAGTTGAAATGGTTGAAATATTTTAAAAGATCTCTAAACAATTATTGGCTACATTGCTTATTTCCAGTTGCTTGAGTACAAGTCCTTTACATATACCTATCTCGTTGCGGATCCAGACACTAAAGAAGCCATCCTTATTGACCCTGTCATTGAAACAGTACCCAGAGATAGCAAAATAGTCAAGGACCTTGGACTCAACCTCAAATATGCAAGTAAGCCAACTATAAGTCGATCAAAACTCTTCAATCCTTAGAACAGTTATATTATACTACAGTATAAAAATTTCAAAATTTTTAAATACTGTTCACCTCACCTGAATGTATCAGTCCAAGACCTATATTGCCAACAAGCATTAGCTCTTTACATTTAATTATCATGCAACTAAAATTTGCTCTAAATTTGGAATAAAACCATCTACCATATGTAGGACGCCTAGATTTTAACCTAGATCGCGGTCACCAAATGCATGCCTCAAGGAGGATCTACTTATAGTTACCGTAATCTATAGATAATACATGTTGACTGTATTAGGGTTAAAATACACTAGCAGTTTTTAAATCATAAGAAATTTGTGACAGATTTGAGCAACCACACAAGATAATTTCTAAATCGGTATAAATGGATGTATCCATTTTTTTCAACCAGGGCGTGATTGCATGTCCTTGAAGTGATGCTATATATAGCTCTGTCCTGAAATCTTTTAACTTCTGTACTTGATATCCTTGCTGTATTTGACTAACAGTTCTCTGTTGCAGCATTTTATTTGACTTCCATACTGTAATTTGGAATTTATGCTGTATTTGACGTTTTTTCCACTATTCCCTGTCCAAAAACTACTCTGTAGCAGCATCCTTGCTGAAATTCATGCTGTATTTGACCTATTTTTCACTATTTCCTGACCGAAAAGTCCTCTGTAGCAGCATTTTATTTGACTTTCAGTTAACACCCATGTCCATGCTGATCACATCACTGGCACAGGGTTCCTCAAGAAGCAGTTCCCGACCTGTAAGAGCGCCATTTCTGCTGCCAGTAAAGCAGAAGCAGACATTAAGCTGAAAGAGGGTGATAAGCTGACATTTGGTAAATACGAGCTCGAGGTCAGAAGTACTCCGGGCCACACTAATGGTAAGATCCACAGGACTGGTGACTTTCTTAGCAAATATATGACTGAACGAAGATATTTTATGTGCAGCACTATTTTAAACTTTAAGTTTGGCTTTTTAACACATTTTTAGTCAATAATGTTTGAAAAATTTAAGATATTTCTAACAGGTTGTATCACCTATGTGTGGCATGAGAAAGAAATGGCATTCACTGGAGATGCCCTGTTAGTGAGGGGCTGTGGAAGGACAGATTTTCAAGAAGGTAAGAAGAAATATGGGTATCTACATACTGGTATGTTATTGTTTTATTGGAACAGCCTTATTATGTAAGGAGAGAAGAATTTTGTACATTGCAGGAATAATAATTTAATATTTAACTGTCTATGGTCAAACATAACCTACCCTATATTTAACACTGAATCATCATAAGATGTAATTTTTATGTTTCCTAGAAAGAACACACTGTGCAGAAATTGCCCCCTTTAAACAAAGTTAAATTCCCCTGTACCGGTAAATTCCCCAGTGATATAAATTTACACAACTACCTGTAGTTTATCAGAAGGAATGTAAATCAATAAATTTTCAGCACTCTTTTGCCACAGTTTTATTTTTAAGACCTAAGGGAAATTTATCAAATGAATGCTTGCAAAGTTTTTATATGTTAATTGTCAAGAAGAATAACAAGAGGCCTAGGGGCCACATCACTCACCTGAGAACAATAGCCATAACTGATCAGATCAGCTTCATGATATTGAATACAAAGTATCTTGACAATTTGGTAGAGTTCATCTTGTTTAAAAAGATCTTCAAATTTTCTGCCCATATTCTTATGTTAAATACTCAGTTCCTTATGTTGTTTCAGTTTTTTTAAAGAAGATTATCAAAGATTTTCTATGTAACCCCCCCCCCCCCCCCATTGTGGCCCATCCTTCTCCCGGGGATCATGATTTGAACAAACTTGAATCTACACTACCTGACAATGCTTTCACAAAAGTTACTGCTTTCTGACCAAGTGGTTTTTGAGAAGAATTTATTCAAAATCTCAAAAGTAATTTCAATAATTCTCTATTATCTCCCCTTGAAAGAGGACATGGCCCTTTATTTTTAACAAGCTTGAATCTTCTTCACATAGGGATGCTTTGTGCCAAGTTTAGTTAAATTTGGCTCAGTGTTTCTTGAGAGGAAGTAAAAACTGTGAAAAGTTTAAAAATGGATGGGCAGACAGAAACTGACAAAAATTGATCAGAAAAGCTCACGAGCTTTTAGCTCAGGTCAGCTAAACCTCATCAGATATAATACACTTTCTGGTATTTGCAAGTTTTTTTTTTCAAGATTGATCAGTCCTCTGTAAATTTCTATGAAATTATGAATGGGCTGACTAAAATATTTTCAACATGAAGGATTAGGATAGTCATTCAAGTTAATCTCACTTTCTTTTTTGATATCTAGGCTGATGATTTTGATTTTCTGAATTTCAGGAAGTTCGGAGACTCTATACAATTCCGTACATAGCAAGATCTTCTCTCTCCCTCCCAACTATACACTGTATCCCGCTCATGATTACACAGGTAATGTCTCATATATTTCCAATGTCAACAGTAATTCTGACACATTTACTCTAAAGTATGAACTGTACACAAGTTTATTGAGTCTTAGATTGACTACTCTATGCTCTTTATGGGCAAATCTATGGATATGATTTTTATCATGTTGGTACACGCGAGTGATTGAACAACTCCCTTAATTACTCTTCTCAAACTCTTTGAATTTAGAAGACAATATGTTGATGTGTGGTAATTTTTCTTAAGTGTTTCATGTACAGGTACATTGTACTTATCACATTGTTAATTATGGTGTATAGGTCAAACCAGCACTACTGTGGAGGAGGAAAAGATGATGAATCCACGCTTGACCAAATCAAAGGAGGAATTTGTAAAGATAATGAAAGAACTGAACCTTCCATACCCCAAACAGATAGGTGAGACATGCTACTTTATGGTAAAACTTTAGTCTGCAACAAATAGGATAGAGACGCATTACTATTGACAACTATTGTGGCATCAGTTTAACAACAACCATTCTGATATCAGTATATATTTTGATACATCTTTGTCTTTTACAAACAAAACGATGATGAACACACCTGCTAATTTTACCTTTTATATATTTTCTGAGCTAAGTCGACATTCTATTTCCCTAACCTTTTATCTCAAAATTATTCTGGTTTCAACCAGATTGTGGCATTAAGTTCAACTCTGAAACAATGACTCAAACTTTTTATCTACCGGTAATAAAAAACTGCCAAGAAAGAAGTTTACTTTAGCATAATAAAACACTTATTTATTGGCTATTCGGAACAAAGGCAATTTTAGTGCCCCTCTTCAAATCCTTTTATTATAGGTTTTCCCTTAGCTTCATCTTGCTAAATAGTTGCGGTCTTTGGGAACAAAAACTTTGCTTTTGTCTTCATAGCCTGTCCAGTAGATAGGTGTATATATTAAATGTAGAGATACATGTATAAACATGCATCAGCATTTCTATAACCATTGTGATATTTGACAATATATGTACAACCTTTGATTTATCAGCATTCACAACCAATGTTGTGTAAGTACATATGTTCATTCTCCAGTAATGGTGGACCCTTAAATGTATATCCTGTACCCTTTTAGAAAATTTGCAAAATATATATGATTTTTTTTTATTTCCAGACAAAGCCTTGCCTGCCAACTTGGTCTGTGGTTTGTACAATCTTCCCGAGGAGTTCTCAAAGAGTTAGACCCCAACACATAGGACCTCAGGAGCAGAGCTTGTTCTAATCAGGCTGTTGTACAGGCCGGTCAGGAGAACAGTCTGTGTCGGTGTTGATTTACACTAGTACATGTAACTTTTTATTTTCATTGGTTGATTTCAGTTGATGGGATGTATGATTGAATCACATTCAACAGACTTTTTACCTGTTTGTGTTATTTTCTAAGAATTTAACATTATACTGTACAGTAGATCTAGAATTATATTGATAGTTCACCTTTATTTAAGGCCTTTGAGGTTCTGTGTTACAGTCTGTGATAAATTATAAACTTTAATGTTGAACAAGAATATTTTAATTTTCATCAATTTTTAAAATAATGAAATGTCAATTGTTATCTTGTACACAAAAACATGCATACTAGTGCTTCATCTGGTCGTTTGTATATTTTTTTCTGCATGCTCCAGATGTTAAAAAATGAAGCTTAGCTTTGGCAAATCACCTATTAATTTTCCTTCTTTTATGATTATTGTGATTTTGCATTGACAATATATATATTTTTTTGTTTGCATTGTGCAATTCATTCTGACATGATGAATTTTCAACTACCAATATACTAAGTATGTTGGTAATAGATGCTATAAGCAGCACATTTTACCTCCCATTTAACAATCAATAACCCCCCCCCCCCCAAAAAAAAAAAAAAAAAAAATAAAATAAAAAATTCAGGAAATTATGCTTGCAGTTAAGAATGATTTTTACATTGTAAATTTTCATTGCCAAATGCACGAATCCTTTTGTAAGCTACAGTACTTGTAACTAATGTCATGTATACACTTTGTGGTTTTTATTGCAATATTTGTAATACAAAACTGATATATTATTAAAGTTTATTATTCATGTATGGATTCTTTGTAATTGGAAATCATTTTGGTGTTTTTTTAACATGCCAGCTTTAAAATATTTTCAGCAACCCCAAGTACATACATCTTCCCAATACTTATATAGTACATGTAATACTTATATAGTACATGTAATACTTATATAGTACATGTATATAATTTTATGACTTTGTTAAAGATCTGATGAGAAAAAATCAACTGGTATTTGCATCTGTAAATTTATTCATTACTCACATTAATACATGTGAATCTCTCTCTCTCTCTCTCTCTCTCTCTCTCTCTCTCTCTCTCTCTCTCTTACAATTAAACATGCAAATTCACTAAATATACCCATTTACTTTTGAGTTAATGGACTCATGTACTTATTCAAACAGATGATGATTAACTGAAGAATTTCACAAGATGTGGTTCTATGTTAAAAACATAATTTGTGCAAATTTATGCCTACATGGTAACTAAGGTAATTAACAACCAAATTAGAGTTAAACATTATGCAATTGGATACCCAATCGACATGTATAAGGTTAGGAGGAACTTTTCATCCCTTTTGAAGATTGAGGATGCCTTTAGAGTCCATTAGAAGGTACTTCTGGCATAATAAGTATGGTCCTCCAGCTGACTGCTTCTTCTCCAATTTCTATAAATAGAAATACAACATTGAATGTAAAAATATAAAGTTCTATTAATATGCCTTTACAACCAGTTAATAACTGACCTGAAATACTCCTTCACCTTACAAGTAAGTTAAATCTGGAGCAGTTGCACAAATTCTACCTCTTCCATGTAAATGTGAAAACAAAAGGGGCCCACTTCTTACAAACATACATCTGTGTACACGTATTCTCAAACCTTACCATTATACCAAGTATTTATGGAACTATTTATTGCAGAATTATAAAAGTTTTTCACTTTACTGATATGCATTTCAAGTTTTCTCTGGGTAGACATGTTAGAATATAACGGCTGACTTGTAAGATACTGGTACTTGCCGTTTTTTAGTATTATGGTATTCCTTTAGGAATGAGGAATGATATTTTGTCTGCTGTGATCCCCCAAGCCACTCGATTCGTCTGGAATAGGACCACCCATGTTGTAATAATGGCTATCCAGATTGCTGTTCCAATCATGGAGCGTATCACATCTTGAAACAAAAAGTAATTTCTTCATTATGAATTATGTAAAGCTGCTATATATATTCAAAGAGGTCTGGGGTGCCACACACCAGCATCATTGAATTATTTCAAAAAATGTAGAAATAAAGGTGGAATACAAAATGATAATTTGAGATGGTTATGAATTGTTTTTGTCAAAAATACAAAATAAAGTGCTCATACTTACATGTTTTGATTTGTTTCTGTTGTTGATATTCTGGTTTAAGGAAAGCCTCTCTAAAAAACCAGACGGAGTTGACAAACCACAGAAATGGGAGAAAAGCAAACCCTCCTGGATTGATTCAAGAAAAAAAATACATCTCATCAATATAAATATTGTTTTGTAAGATTATATGACTTTATGGACAAAAAGAATTGAAATGTAAAACACAGAACATAATTTTGTAATATTTATACAAATGAAACAGAGATTTCAAAGATAAATATATGACATTTTAAAATAATGCTTAAAAAATCTACCTACTTTCATTCATTTCAATTTTGCTTATCATTGTAGAATTTTTTACATATTGTACATAATGCAGCCAATATAATTTGTAAACTTGAACAATCAAAACTTACCAATGTAATATTTTCTGCACAAGTTTAATTTGTCCTCATCTTTTACTTTTGCCAAATCCATTGTGATGGAAGTTCTGCAAAAACAAAATAAATGTTATAAAAGTGTAAAGCCTACAGGGTTAGGAGAAATAATGATGAATCAGACCGGGATTCGAACCCAGGCCCCCTGAATCTCTAGTCAGGTGCTCTACTAACTATCCAGTGCCAGGTCTGACCCTCACCCCCCCCCCCTATTTAAATTATCTTCAGCCCTCAAAGATGAACATCCTCAGGCTCTTTTCTCTTTTCCATGGCAGTTGTTAACCTGTCAGTTCCAGAGGTTGATACGGCACTAAATGTAACGAGATGGGAGAAATAATGAGGGACCAGACCGGGATTCAAACCCGGGCCCCCTGAATTTCTATTCAGGTGCTTTACCACTTGAGCTATCTGGTACTGGTAATCGAACCAGTCTGAACGTCACAAATCTACATGAAGAAATCCAGTAATGGAGAGAGATGACTGAATTATGAATGGAGCAAAAGATTAATGTGAGAAACCTTGTATTTCTTGTCAGATGTTCTACCACTAAGCTATTCAATTAGCACGGGTGCCTTACATTATTTGGTTAAAATGATCTAAACTATATTTCTTGGATGACAAGGGGTTGATACATTGATGACGGCATACATGTGATAGGTACCGGCGGTACGCAAAATGTACCGTTTTTTCGACCCCATTCACAGTGTACCTGCGAATGAAAATTGTACAGTTTTTTGAATTTCTCGCTAATTGCCGCCATTTTCCTCCCATTCTCGCTTGCGAGACACTGGAAAACATCACCTGTGTTTGACACGTGACCTACCGATACTAGTGTAGTGTACACAAACCGTCGCGTGTGAAGGTGTGAACTGCCAATTGGGATAATTGTCCGTGTCAAAATGCCCCTTTCGGTAGCTTTGTTTTTAAAGGGGTATTCAATTATAGCCTAACTGTTTTAAAATATAAAATTTTCGTAATTTGATCGGAAAACTTTTTGCCAACTTTAGAAATATACATCAATCTAAACCAGCTCTCCGTACGTAATGTATATGATGATTAAACGTGTTTATTATCATGCTTACACTGAAATAAAGGATTTTTTTATGTGCAGAAATTTATATAAGGTTGCATTTGCTGCTGTTATTTACATTGCTGGTGTATATATCAGTAATATAACTGTGTTATTCACGAACAAACATCAACTCTCACGTTATACTAAATAAAGTTGGTAAACTAACTATCATCTAAACTTGCTCAATTCATATGATTCGTGAAAAAATTGTGATTATTAAACACAATATGAAATTTTAAAGCATAGAAAACATTATTTTAACATTTAAAATATACGAAGGCATTTGCGACAATATACATTTGTTGGTTTAGAAATAAGGTGCTTTATCAAAAGAATTTTAAGCGATATTTTGTACCGTTTTTGGACCGTTTTCTGATGGGCAGTGTACAGTTTTTTCACCCTAATTCCTGTTTTTTGTACAGTTTTGTGGTCTTCAACTTATCACATGTATGTGACGGACTATTTCTGATCTTACTGAACAGCTAAACGGAGGTTCATGACTTTAATTTGACAGGTTAAACAGCCTGCAGTCGTGTCGCTGTTATTCTGAAATTCAAGTAATGATTATTCTTATTTTCTTTTACCTTAATTTTTATAAAAGGCAGGAACTTGACATAAAAGAGTTATTTCATTTCCAACAGTGGCAACACTTCGGACTTCCTACTCCTTATACTCGGTATGCATAAAACGTCACAAAAAATGTGCACTATTGAATACGTCTATTTACCCCAAAGTGAATATATCCCATTCTCATCACAGGCACTCACTCATTAGGAGGCCATTCCCGATAACGTAACAAAATAACTCGCATATGATAGGTGGAATAGGAAGGGAATCCACACATTTTCAAGAAATTTTAACCCCTTCCCCGAAAAAGGGGGGGGGGGTGCACGTAGTATCAAATCTGTGCGTCTTTTGCAGATCCTGAAGGTTTTTTGTTGTTGGTTTTTGGGTTTTTTTGTGTGGGTTGGGGGGGTGGTTTTTGGGTTTTTTTGGGGGGGGGGGGGGGGGGATATTTGAGTTTGCTAGAGGGTGGTGTCCGAGGCATATTTTCGGTAATTTTACTATGTAATTTTTAAAGAAATTAAATTTTCCAGGGGGGCCTGACCCTGTCGACCCCCTCCTCAGTCTAGATCTGCCCATGTCCGTATATATTTTAACCATGAATTTTGTGAAATAAATATATATATATATATAACTCATTTATAAAATAGATTAACTGCAACATTGGGGTGGTGTAAAACGCCATGCAATGATTTAAATTCTGTCTTAATTTTGTGATATTTCATAAAATTTTAAACAAAAAAAATGCAAAACTTGACTTTTTTTCGCACAGCTCTGAAAAAGTTTGACATTCCAATATGCGATTAAAAAAAGTCATACTGTCAAATATGGACAATACGATTTTTTCCTTTATAGCTGAGATTCGAACTACTTTTTTCTCAACACATTTTCAAAATTAATTTATCAGGGCGGTGAGGGCACATCACTGAAGATCAATATCATATCAGATTCTATTTAAGAGTTATTTAAAGGTCATTATTCTTCATTTTCTGCCAGACCTAAATTACATGTCAAAAATGTATCTGAAACCCATTAAAAGGAAAAAGCTATAGGCCTATATAAATTTTCAATCTTTTAAATCTCAATCATAGTCTGTGTAAATTTTAACAATTCAGATTTTAAATAAATTTAATAAATGTAAAGTTCGTTTTGGAAGCTCATATTTCGTGTAAAATATTTGTTTTTGAATCTGTGCATGCTATATTCAATCCATCAGTGTATTAGTTACAGTTTTTAAAACTTTTTTTTTTCTTCTTTACATTCGAAGCAAATTTTTAATCAGTAGCCGACTATGCTAAGATTGTAATTTAGGAGGAATGCTGCTACATCAATTAATTAAAGAAATTATTATCTTTTTGGAAATGAGGTAGTATTTTAAAAATTATTTTAAGAAATTTGATGGTTCCGCTGGGGTCATTAAGGTTTTTCCTTATGTTCCGGTTAATCTACAGTTTGAAAACAGTGTTCTACGTCATCGCATTGTGTGTAGAACAGAAAAATGGCGGAGTACCTTGCGTCAATTTTTGGCACAGAAAAGGACAAGTAATTATACGTTTTTAATAATAATTTTGATTAATGAGCTGTGCAAAATTTATTACACGAGTTTTAGTTTTGCATTCGTTTTTCTAACTTGTCTATGTCTTATGGTTACAGCTATAGTTTAAAAAACATAAACATCGTCCCTGAATTATCATGCTTTCATTCACCAGGTTGGGCACAACCTCCCGTTTGGTGGTTTGAGTCCCATTTGGTGGTTAAATGCCTAAATGGTATACCTATTTTACCTACCAAATGGGACTCATTTTTCGTTCATTGCGGATTACGTTTTTCTGAAGAAAAAGCGCATCGTGTTTACCACCGGGGCAAGTACTCTGACATGCTTTCTTTATAATAATACATTCGTTTAAAAAATTATATGTGTCCATTTTTCCGCACGGGTGTTTAGAAAAAGGTCAAAATGATATGCATCCCGGAAGTCACGTATAAACAACGTGTTTCTGTCTCCAAAAAGATTGATTTTATTTAAAGAACGACATGGCCTCATTCCTCGAAATCTTTACTTTCGATTCCTATCATCCGGGCAAGTGAAAAACAATTACAGAGTACTTGCCCCAGTGGTAAACACGATGCGCTTTTTCTTCAGAAAAACGTAATCCGCAATGAACGAAAAATGAGTCCCATTTGGTAGGTAAAATAGGTATACCATTTAGACATTTAACCACTAAACGGGGGGTTGTGCCCAACCTGTTCACGCCAGGCCCGTTTTCCCCTCTAAATAATTGACCGTCTTGCTCTTATGAAAGGTTACATACGAACCATTATCGTAGGACTCTTATAAAAATGTTCCAGTGTTTTCAATAAGAGCCGGCATCCGGCAAAATTAACCGCCTGTAGAATAAAATTTTCCGGCTGAGATTTCCGTCTTAGATATAAATATCAAAATCCTTATCGTTAATGAGTTTGAAAATATGGCATCAAAATAGTAACACGTCAATGACCCAGATCAACATGAACTGGTTCCCACCATATGTCAACGACGATCGGATATCCCATGTCGAAGAGGAAAATCTTTCTATAATTTGTATTGTAATTTTGAGAAAAAAATCTTCGTATTGATGTAATAGTAGGACTTTTATGTATTGAAGTTCAGTGAGCGTTATGTAACGGTGACGAATTGCTTCGATACCTCATTAACAATGGCGGACACTTCAAAGTCCGATCGAAGTTGCAGGATGAGTGCAGGTGTTTTGGCAGATAAGAAATAAATGATTTTGTGAATAGACCTTTGGAAAATGTCAAGAAACAGTTTTATTACGTGTCTGTAAAATGCTCATCAACTTTTTGCTACAGCAATGCCATTCGCTCGTAAACGAAATTTTGTGTTTCAACTTGCTCACTAAATAAACTAGGCAGATAAACAGTTACAAGGATAAACAGATAAAGCAGAATCACAAATTATATACGGTAGACCCCTCGCTGAGATTAGGTTTCCTGCTGTTCCAAAATTTTTTCCTTCTATTCAAAAACTTATTGAAAACACTGTGTTCAATGAGCATTTTAAATATGCCTACAGGGGATACATAATTGTTTTGTGCTCCTATTCTACTTTCCAATCGAGGTGTCAATTTTTCTTTCATTTAGATTATGTTTCTGAAGCAAAAGCTTATCGTGTTTACTACTATGTCAAGTTTTCTTGCAAGTGTTTTTCATAAATAAACATTCTTTAAAATGAATTTTATACATCGACTTTTGAGCTTGGGCATTTAACAAATGTTACAATCCAAAATACACAAAGAAAGTCATAAATAATCAATATTTACATTCGGAATGTAAATATTGATTATATATGACTTTCTTTGTTTAAATTAATGGAAGAGCCACAAGCATGCACTTTGATATTCGCTTGTGATGTTGCACTTTAACAGCGTTCAACATTTGTGACGTCAAATAAAACTCATTATTTAACCTTTCAATACCTGTGTGTGTTACAGTGTTGTAACTGCTGTAGCTTTCCACACACTTTTGATGCAAAGAATATGTGGAATCATTAATTTAAACTTATCCACATGATAATACAGTGATTTTGAGGTATATTTCACATTTGCGGACAAGGAAAGAAGTTAAAAAATGTAAAAATAAGCTTTAATTTCTTATTTCTTGATACCTTCCTTTAACACACCAGGCCGTGCAGACAAATTGTCATACTGCTCTAACGCGCAGTATTAAATTTGTCTGCACAGCCTGGTGTGTTATAGGACCATCAATATCCAAAAATAAGCATTCAATGCTTAAATATGTGTCCGTCTTACATTGTAAAAAAGATTGATTTCATTCAAAATTTGTAAGGGCCTTATTCTTCAGACTCTGTACTTTTGACCCTTGTCATCTCAGCAAGTGAAAAACAATCAATGTTAGTCTTTACAGATGTACGACAAAACCTCAAGTTAGATATGGAGGCCATTTTTGCATCTTTTCAGTAAAATACTGTGTCTAAATTAGTCAGAATGTAAAAAAATGGTCAAAGTACAATATTAATGTAATTCACATAAAAGTTATTAAAAGAAAAATTGTTATTTTAATTTTAACTTAAACTACATTTTAACAAGAGAAAAATAACGTACAAACATGGGTGCATATTTAAATTGAGTTTTTGAACATTCGATTGATACTAATGATAATCTTTATGAAGTTGCTTTGTTGTAATCACATTTAATCAATTTCAGGGTAAATTGTTCATTTTACTTTAAAATTGGAGCCTGTCGACACGGGGAAAGATGTTCACGTCTTCACAACAAACCCACTTTCAGCCAGGTATTATAATTTAAGATTTTCCATTGGTTAAAATTGTTTGCATTGAAACATCCATATTAACCATCTGTTGAAGCCATTTTCAATTTGATATTAGTGCTCTGGGTGATATTTATTTACTAAGCTGTATTTGTTGTTTTTTTAGACTGTCCTGATAGAAAATTTATACATGAACCCACAAAACACAGCACTGACAGCAGATGGATCCCATAGTAAGTCCATGTGTAGTACCTATGAAAAACAACTGCATTATGTTATCAATTTTTCTAAAATGCTTGATTTCCATTTTCCATGGCTATCTGCTTTATCTTAAAGGTAAATTGAAGTTTAAAGTTTAAATTGAAGCCTAAACAATTGATGAATTAGTTTTCAGGCTCAAGAGCATTGAATTGTCCTTATTTGGCATTATGATTAAAATGAGCAAGTTATTAGAATTAATAAATGAGCAAGTTAATAGAATTAATGAAGAAAAATCGGGGAGGGGGGGGGGGGGAAAATGAAGAGAAAAAATAGCCTGAAGACCTCAAGTTATTTTTTCATTCACAAAAAATAGATTTCTTAAAAATGCAGTTTATATTACGGTACTTTTTAAAAAATTAATATGTATTGAATTGTTTAAGGTAAGTGAAGTGTTTTTATTTTCAAATTTAAGAAATATAACATGAGATTTTTGGCATTTTTACTACTCTACATGCAAATCATGTTTCAAAAATGATTAAAGTACATGTATTGGAATACAGTGCTTTATGAAATAAGTTTGGAGTCAGTGTTTATGCCTTGAATTTCAGTTGTCTTGGATGACGTGCAGGGCCAACAAGATTTTGATGATTTTTTCGAAGAGGTTTTTACTGAGTTAGAGGATAAGGTAACGTAATAGTGTCGCATCCTCTTCAGTCCCGAGAAGGTGACCGTTCTGACGTCCTCACGCTTCTCCTAACCTCTGGTCATCTAGGGTTCTATCCAACAAATTTTGTGCAATGATGATTTTTACTTTAAAATGTGACTTATCAGATATTTAGGCCATTTTCCCCTAAGAAAAAACCTGGAAATGAAAATGATCACTGTTACTTAAATCCATTTTGTAAAGGATTGTTCTGATTGGTCAAAGATTTGTACAAGATTTGGTGGGCTAGTGAGTTTGGGACCTGACCTGTAAGGGCGGGGGCCACCTCTGTGTTGTCAGGGCCATCTTGTGTGGTCCCTTTTGTTTTGTAGAACTCAGCGGTGCTGCCAGAGAAGACCAATCATGACATCTTCATTTGTGGCAAACTCTGCATTTCTTAGACTTGCTATTTATGGGTTATTTTCATTTTAAAAAAAAGTATTTTTTTTTGTTCTTGAATGATTGCATTTCACTTACCGTAACATTTCACCTCAATGCTTGTGCTTGCATCGGTGTGTTTAAAGGTAAGTTGAAACAAATGAAAATGTCATGTGCTCCAACTAAAGCCAAGTTTATTGCAGAGTATGGATGTTTTCCTTGTAGATTTGTTAATAGTCTAAGATCCCAATGTTAATTGTTAATGTCTGTTCCTCTGGCAGCTCTAGCTTTTTTTCCGTGTTTTTTTTATTTATTGTAGTCCAGATGGACGATACAGAATTACAACAATTTTATGATGAATTCTTTGAAGAAGTTTATGTAGAATTGGAAAAGGTAGGACCAATAGCCCCCATACCTATACATGTATATCAGTATATGTATAGGTGTGTACAGTCACCTAAAGTTACATAAACATTCAATTTAGAATATTCCCTAACTGTATTTACATGTTGACTATATATCACAGGTAAATGCTACATATCACAGGTTCAACATTTTACATACCCATCACATGACTTTGGGGCATTTAGAATATTTACAATTTTAATGGTAATTTCAGAATATGATAAATTATGAACATCTTGAAATTAAAAATGGATTTTTATTCCCAGTTTCTCATCCTGAGAATCAAAATTGATATGTTTTTAAATATTTTTTCAGTATGGAGAAATTGAGGAGATGAATGTTTGTGACAACTTGGGAGACCATCTTGTGGGAAATGTCTATGTTAAAGTAAGTTTCTTTAACTTCTGTTATAAGAGGGAGGTAACATGTTTATCTTCTTAGTCAAAACTGTTGTCCAAGAAAAAATGCACTGCAGACATTTCATGATTTATTTATATGTTTTAGTTCCGTTATGAGGAAGATGCAGAAAAAGCAGTTAATGAATTGAACAATCGTTGGTTCAATGGACGCCCAGTTCATGCAGAATTGTCGCCAGTCACAGACTTCAGAGAAGCTTGTTGCAGACAGTATGAAATGGGGTAAAGACTAATTTCAATTAAATATACGTATTTTCCAGCTAATGATTGAATTTGGTTTCACCATCTTTTGTATGGCTTTGACCCCTGTTATTTCTTGGATTTGATTGGAACATGAATTGAAGAATAATATTTTCACAATTTTTTTTTAATATTAACCATTTTATTTTCTCTTTATTCTACAGAGAGTGTACACGTGGTGGTTTCTGCAATTTCATGCACTTAAAACCAATATCCAGAGAACTGAGGCGTGAACTCTATGGTAGAAGTCGCAGGAAGGTCAGAAGGTAAGAAACTTCTTTCTGTAATCTGCATTTCACCGTCTTGGTATAGTTGTGAAATATTCTAGTTGAAGATTGTGTGGATTCATCAAACAATATCTTAGTTGTTGCAAAAATTTCTGAGATGAATTTTATTGTCTTTTTTTTTTTAAACAGATCCCGTTCAAGGTCACCGCCCACCAGAAGGAGTCGGAGTCGTAGCAGAGAGCGTAGGAGGTCAAGGTCGCGAGAAAGAAGGTCAAGGTCACGCAGTAGAGAGAGGAGAAGGTCACGAGAAAGGGACGGAAGGCATGGCAGATACTGATCAGAGACTCTGTGTTAACTCTTTTCATGTCAACATGTATTTTACTTACATGCTTCAAAATATTTTTGTCATAAATCAGATGTGCAGTTTTTCATTGTCCAATAAAATCTCTAACTATTCATTACATATATTATTTTTCATTCTCTTTTTTTGGTTTTACTTGTACATTGTACACCAATTGTTTAATTCCATAGGCTTTTTAGAAACACATTTCTTGAATTTAGATATTTAACATTACTCAAAACAGTAAGAAATTATGTTGAAGCTCTCTTCTTTTAGGATATTAAGGACTTTTTAAAATCACTTACAAATTATATATTGAATAAATCACATATTTTTAAAAAAGTACTAGTTTACAAAGGATTACCAATCTTACAGTTTAAGTCTGAAATAAATTCCTTATTCTTAGTCATTCTTGTCAGAATCACAGCAATATAGTGATACCCGAGCAGTAGAGTACTGTGCATGGGAAATAACACTTCTTGTGGCTCAACGTTTGCCTGTGGCAAACAATCACATTTTGCTAAAGGGGGAAACAGTTGTTCCTTATCAACTGTTTGTTATATGCAAAAGTATCGGAATGTAACTGAAGTCTCCAAAGTAGTAAGAGCTAAAACAAAATAAAGATCCCTCATTTCTGCTGATCAGCTTCACAGTTCTAGGAACCCTGCATATAGCTTACTGGCCGATGCGAAATTAGTGTGAGCCATTGAGGAAGGGGACCTCAATGTTTCCGAGTCTGACTAATGATCCTATGATAGAACAGAAAACTTGCACTGTAAAACGACTACTAGTTTTCCTATATAGATGTATGTGTGTCGTAATAAAAAAAAAGGCAGATGGTTAATTTTTACCTGCAAGGTATACCGGAATAATGCGCATAAGAATTAGTTACATTTTTCTTGAAAAATTATCAAAAGCAAAATCTTATGCTTATACTCAACCGCAAGCATTAACAACGACAAACCTCGTCTGATAAAATTAGCATTATAAAGTGTATTTTAAGTCTACACAATTCTTCACCTATGTGTGCATTGTAGTCTATGCCATATACCACTGAATCGTGTTAGGATCGATAAACACACGGGATTATGGCCATGGTCGACAGTAACCACATCGTGAATCCACATGATGACGAATACAGACACAGTATCAAAGAATTCAATGCGAACACCCTAAGTCGTATAACATGCTTTGATCATGGTTTATGCACTCTTTTTTTAAATATTTGATCATCAAAAGCCAAAATCTGTGTTGTGTGATAACGTTTCTTTCAAATGCATTTTCAAATTAAATCAATCAAAGGATAGATAAGGTGAATTAATTTTATACCGCTGATAAAATATCCGTAAATCTGCAATATTTAAATTATAAATATTTCCCCAGTTAACACATCATGGTATTGTACAAACTGGTATAAAGTATATTGATTGTAAATTTATTGACGTTCGGAGACCGCCATCAAGTGGGAGAATGGAAAAATGCAACGGACGATGGTAAGAAAGCAAAAACAATCGACACCCCTACCCCCACCACCCTTTGTTTAAAAATTAAACGGAATGAAAGCGAGAGTTTAGATAGATTACGTCGGTGTCAAAACATTCTTCGTCTACTATGCCACCACTCTGCCAAATTCAATTTAAGTCCGATAAAAAGAAAGATTAAACACGATATTCATTGATAAACGTTTCTATTTGATGTGTCGAGCTATTCAGAAGAGAATCTGTTATTTCTTAAAGATAAAGACTGAACAATATCGTCCCTCTCCCGAGTAACTCGCCCTTTCTTCTTATAAATGGCCAATAAATCTGCTCCGAGGTTTGGATAATGCCTAACCTGTTGACAAAAATCCACCGTGTTTGCTTATCAGAACGAGAAAGTCTTTATCTTTCTGTAATTACGTTTCAAATCAAAGAAATAAACGTAAAAGAAAATACGACTTGCCCCAAAGTGTCAGTGAGTGGTTAATATTTCTTGATTTAATTATGGATACCTTAGTCGAAGACGAACATCTTCGGACATCGACTCCGGTCGAAAGTCTGGATGTCCCGCATCTCCTGGATCCGGGGGAGAATTTGTCGGATAGCAAAGGAGATGATCGGGAAACTCCGGACTTTGTTGTCCGACTCGGAACCTCCTTAGCTAGATCCGAGGCGGGGTCCCAGTACAAACTTCTCAAGAAAGAATTCTTTCTAAGACCCTTGGACTCCCAAAAAGTATCGAAACAGCATCAGTGTGCTAATTCCGGCGGAACGAGTATCCGTAGTTCCGGTCGCGTGTCGCCGATCCGCCGTCGGAGCTCCGTTATATCGCTTTGTAACGACAACCGACGGAGTTCTGTGACGTCAATTTCAACGGAGCAGAACCAACGCCTACTGCGCCGGGGTCTGGGGCGACTCCGGAGGAGGATGTCCACTAAGGGTGTGCTGTTCCCTCCCTCACCCTCACCGAAGGAGGATCTCACCCCACGGGAGCCGGTTAGTTGTGCTTGGTTTTTTTCCTTTCAATTTGTCCTTTAAAAATTGCGTCTTATATGCGATATATATCAATTATAATGTATGTAGATATACTTTATATCTACAGCGTATCGTCAAGTTCAGGAGAATCGCCAAAAGTGTTCTGGTTGTGTCTGGAATCTGGATATGGCTTAAAAGGTACACGTGTTTTTTGGCGGCAATTCCTCCAAATTATGGCTTAATTTCTATACGACAAGAAATACAAGACATCTTTGTTATTGTACAGGTATACCCTGAAACCCAACATGAAGGACTGGTCTTTTATGGAGATGTATATTCACGTACGCGATGACATGAACCAAGTCCTTGCCTTCAATCCTAACACGTACGGAAAGTTTGAACCGGTAAGAAATAGCCAGCTAGACACGTAAAGAATGACGAATATTTTTCTTTTGCGAGCGCATTTTCTTTATAAATTGATATTAACATCGACATTTCTCATTATTTGCTGAAAAGATTTTTTTATCAAACGCTAAAGATATGCACAATGCATTATGTAATTCTTTAAAAGCTACGGGACAAGTTAAAAGAGCTGTTGTTGATACCCAAGGAGAGACGGACTCTACAGAACATACAAGTGGTGAGTGCACGTACTTATAAGCTCGACATGTGTCCTCATCATATGACATATCACTAATTATGCCTATATGGATGGTCTTTGATTGACAGATTATGGCTCTGATGAGGGACAACGCCTCTTTCCAGGATTACCCCATACACACACAGATACAGCTTGCCCGCTGTATGCAGTATCAAAGGTCTGTCAACACCACTACCCCCCCCCCCCCCTTCCAATGCCACCCACCCTCCCACCTAACGGAGAGATGGATAGCGAGAAAGAGAGAAGATATAGAAAGGAAGAACACCGCCTAACCTTCCCCCAGAGAGAGAGAAAGAGAGAGAGAGAGAGAGAGAGAGAGAGCCTTGAAACCAACCCCTGTGTTAAAATATTTTTTTAACATTATAAGTGACATGAATGAAAAATAATAGATATTGTTATAGTTGTCATGCCAAAAAGATAGCAATTTTAATTGTAGTTACGAGACGAGGCGGGTCATTCTGAAGCAGGGTCACCCTCCCTCCATGTTCTACATCATGCTGACGGGGACGGCCATTGTTAACATCCTGGACCAGGACCCCAGGACGGGCAACAAGTTTGTCAGGACGGTCCACGAACTCAATGGAGGGGACACGTTTGGGGTACAATTGTAGTCACGTGTATCTTTACTAAAGTACTAAGTATTTCTTTTCTTGTGACAATCTTGTTTGGTAAGCTAGTAGATTGTAACATAAATATTTCAGGAAATTGCACTAATACATGGAGGGGTCCGCACAGCTTCTATCATCTGTAAAACAACTTGCGAATTCCTGGTGGTGATGAAAGAGGTATGGAAACTTACAAACGATGTTCATGTATATTCACCCAATCAACAAATATATACACTATTTCTACATCGTGAATTTTGATGAACTTTATAGGATTTTGATGTGATTATCAAGGAGCCGTTGCGAAAGCAAAAAGAGCAGCACGTAGAGTTCTGCAAGTAAGAGAAGACGGTTGTCAAAACCAATTCAAGTCGATATAAATATAAACTAAACTTTGTTCTTTTTATAAGGAGTTTGACATCATTGTTATAACCTGAATCTTTCGTAGATCTCTCATGCTGTTCCAGGATTTCCCGTGCGACAAGGCTTTTCATCACAACACAAGCCAGTTCTTCTACCAGTATTTCAAGTTAGTTACCCCTTTTTGTCGAATATTTATACTTTAAAACAAGACAGAATGGTTTTTACTTGCTATTGAGTATTCTGATATTTATATGTTTGTAGATATAACCATTTTTTTTTTCATTTCAGACCCGACGATGTCATTGTTAAAGACGGTCGGGAAAGCAAATACATAATAGTTGTAAAAGCGGTATGTTGAAAATTAAACATTGATTTTACAGACATGTATAATATTGTATATTGAAGTCTACTTGAACAAGAAATCAACTTTCACAACATTTCAGGGAAAATGCAAAATTGTCAGCGACTTCCAAGGGAGACGATCCGAGACTCGACCGGACCGGATACGGAAAATGTTTCATCCGGAAATCGAAGAGGCGTTCCCGCTGTATACAACCATGAAGAAGATTCGCGCAATGGACCCGTGTCCCCGTAAGTAAAACTGTTTTAACGAATCTTTGATATTACCTAATCATAACTAATGTTGCATTGATTTAGAACCTTCTTGCAGGAACCGACCATAAAGTCAACTCCAAAGACACGTTTAGGATCGGGTTACTGACAGGTACCATAGACAGGGACAAACTGGTCAACAGTGTCTCATCCAAGGTCAGTATCACAAAGTCTAAGTAAAGGGAACTTCTCGTATCCGAATTAAATGAGATTTTACACTGACTTTGTTTAGTTACAGATCTCCGAGAATGCAGCCAAACCTGACGACATACCGGTAACGCAGAGGAGACATTCAGCGGGTAAGATGGTCGAAATGGTCTGTTCTCTTACGATCTTTCCCATTTTAATCAGATGTTGATGTTCTCTTTCAATAATCGTTAAAACTGGAATAAAATCAGAAATGCGTGTAAATGAATTCAAGCCGTATGAAATTAAGCCCTCCCCTTTCCTAACAGATCCGCATAGAAAACAAGAGAGATCTGAGCGGAGAAGCAAGTCTTCCAAACCACGGCTGATAGAAGAGTTGATGGGATATGAAGAGGTATAGTACACTCTACATAGAGGAACGGGTGATGAAGAAGCAGTTAGGAATTATGTGTACAGAAACAAAGAGCTTTGATTCTTATTACAGGAATATGAAGAACACCAGAGAGATAATGACCCCCTCATTACAGCATATGCCCAAATCTCGGAATTAAAATCTGGACAAGTTTTTGTATGTATATATTATAAGGCAATGTAAGGTTTTATTTAAAAAAAAACCAAAAACAAATATATGACTTGAGGCATCAAACAGTAGTTCTCCACTTGGGATAATACACTGCATTGTAACCTTTTAACATGTTAGGAGGCTGGGTGGTAAAACAATAACGACAATCATTATACCGTCGATCATCTTCAAACGTAATTAATTGCGTCACTGTTTTAACCCCTGTTACTGGGTACATATTGGCGCAGAACAAATCACACACATAATGTTAAATTATAAGTTTAGCTCCACTTTACATATTATACATTTTGTATTTTAAAAACTTTGAAACTAATAAAATCTTCATTGTGCGGGGAGGGGGTAGAGATATGCTAAAAAATAACCAAGACCATCGAGCCTCGTTAAAAGTTAGTCCTCTAAAATTCAAACACTTATTCATTGATAAAAGTCACAAGAACCCATGCAACAGAAACTTCTCAGAGACTTGCACAGTCTAATTGTTTATCTGTTTCTCTATGTGACAGGGGCTGGAATCCTTGATCTCCACCCCGTCCACACAGCTTAGCCTGGTCAGCGAGGGAGCAGAGTGTATCCTCATCTCCAAGCGGCTTTTCCTGAAGGAGGCCAACGTCAAAGTACTCCGGATAGTCACTGACCTGGTGAGTGCTCACCGCGGGACACAACCACCGCGGGACTCCGCGGCGTTGCACTCTGACACGTTTTCCTGTACAGGAGATGTTTGTTTTATAGATGAAAGATCGCATAAATGATTGATATTTTGGGTTTTTTAAATGAAAGATTATAGAAATGTTTGTAAATGTGTATGGAACCATGGTAAGAAAAGAAACTCGCACCAGGGAATCGTGACCCTTTGCATTCTGTAGAGAAAAATCGGCAGACAAAAATTCTACTGAACTTTAAGAGTATTAATCTGTTAAACATTATTGTACTTGAAGAACATTACAGAACAGGGATAACTAGTAAATTCGTGTCTACACTTCTTATAGTATAAAACAAGATTTTTTTTTACTGTGCAAAGCAGGTAGAATATCTTACACTATACTAAAATTTTAAGATATTTGTGTTTAATGGGATTAAATTGGTAATCATTTTGTATTTTAGGTACAAAATTATCCTTCCCATGACTACATAAAGAATCAAGTGCACATATACCGGAAATGGGTGCACTATAAGGCTGACCTGGAGCGAGAGGTGTTGACCAACATCCAGAGAAAGAATAAAGCATGGATAGGGGGCGTGCCCGCAAAAGCTTGACTCTGACTTTGTTATCTTGTTCTTGATTTAATGTTCTATCATTAAACTAATTTATTTGTTTCAATATTTTTACTGTCTTTATTTATAAAGAAGCTTAAATTTTTGTAAACTATATGGCGGTTTACTAAGTTGCTATATTTTAAGTCTTTGCAAATTGAATTTCGAACCCCCTATATGCTTCTCAAGAGGCATTGTATTCTGTTCATTTTTTGAGGCGATGTTTTGGGGGGTTTTTTTTTACGAGAATTGTCCCTGAAATGTATACAGGACTAGGACTTATTTAATTAGATTAGTACACAAGTATATATTTTTTTTTTATCTTTTATTAAAATCAATGTCATATTTTCACACATCACCATTTATCACATAAAGTTTCAACAAGGTAACTCTTCTCAAACCTTACAAATAATCACAAATATCTTGATAAATATATTATTTCTTATATAATCAATCTTTCTCAAAACAGTGTTTTGGACATTCAATTTACCTTTTGATACATAAAGAATTTTTTTCTTTGACATTGTTTCATCATCAAATCTACATTTCATCTTATATATTGTATATGCAACAAAGTCTAATTGTTCAAGACCAATGTTTTTTCGTTGACTTCATTGTAAAATCCAAGTACAATAATTTTCCAAGTAACAGTAAACTTAAGAAAAGAACTAATTTTTTCCCAAATAAGTTTGACAATTTCACAATCATATAACAAATGTTTTATGTCTTCTTTAAGTTTACAAAAGATGCAAAATGGTGATACATATTTATTCCATTTACTCACATATACATTATTGTTTAATATATCCTTAAACAGTTTGTAGTTAAATTCTGCTATTCTTTTCTCATACATGTTCTAATACATTTTTCCATATATACCCTTCCTTAATGTTGAATATTCGCTTCCATTTATTTTCTTGGATCGATTTTTGAAATTTACTATCAATGAATATTGAGTAGTAAAATTGCTTTTTGTAAATCTTATGGATTTTGTAACATGATTTTTAAAGGGACTTGGACACGATTTGAGTTCAAAATTTTATTTTTTGTTTTTTATGTATAAACTGGTTTACTTGTGCATTTTGAATGATTGACCAAAATTTGAATGTTTGAAGTCAAGTCATAAGAGAGATTCATTGTTATGTAAACAAAGCTCGAGTCTTATATTTGTTTACAAATAATGAAAAGTAATGAATTACCATTTATTTGACAAAATGACTCATGGCAAACAAGATAAACTGATTCAATGTGTTAATAAATATTATTAACAACAGAAAAAAGCAACATATGATTGAAACTTATACCAGTACAACACATATGTAAACAATAACAATACTCGGGCTTTGTTTACAAAACAAAGAATTTCAAACTCTGTATCTTGCTTATAACTCAATATTTGACTTTCAAGTTTTGACAAAGCATTAAATATACACATATTAACCATTCTAAACAATAAGAATCGAAAAATAAAGTTTAAAATTTTAAGCTTAAATCGTGTCCAAGTCCTTTAAAAAGAACATGTACATCATTTTTTATTTTTACGTACTGTGCATATGAACAATCAAATTTTTGTCTGAAGAATTTGACAGCTCTTTTTAACATAGCATATTCACAAATGATATTGTACTTCTAATTTGTTTGAAAAATATGTTATTCCGTACATTTCCCCCGTTTCATCAAAAATATCTTTAACATATAATATGCCACACTTAAGCCAATTATAAAAACATAGTGGCTTTAAATCGTATTGAAAAAGATTGTTATTCCATAAAAATTGGCTTAAAAACTCATCTCTTGTTAAACTACCAACCGATTTTTGTAGTTTACAACTATTAAAGGCATTAAATACATTTCGGTAAAACTGAGGTAGCTTTATCATTTCAAAAAAATCGGAATTGTTTTGGTTAAACTCATTGGTTTTAATAATATCAACCACTGTAATATTGTGTTGTTGCAAAATATCACTTAGTGTTCTATGTATAATACTTTCTGGATTTACTATCCTATCTAACCATGATGCTTTAGCAGTGTAGAATTTACTCTCTTAATCGATTATCTCAATACCACCTTGTTCATTTTTTCCAATTAACGTGTTTCTCTTTATTCTGTCTCGTTTTTTCCACAAAAAATTATATATTAATTTTGAAACATTTTTTAAAAAATTCAACATCTGGGTTTTGTAAAATATTAGCATTGTACAATATCTTTGAAATAGCTAAGGTATTTATAATATAATTGTAAATTTTCCACATATTTTTAGGTTTCGTTTTTTTCCAAACACTTAGAATTCTTTCAAGTTTTTCAAGTTTACTTGTCCAGTTTTTCTCATAACATTCGCTTTTATCATGTCCCATATAGATGCCTAAAGATTTAATGCACGACTTTGTAATTCTTACACCTCCTATATAGGTTTCTTCCGCGTATTCATTTACAAGTGAGACAGTTAATAGGCAATCTGTTTTTTTTCTATATTAAGTTTTGGTCCGGCAACTCTAGAGAATTCTGAAATTGTTCTTAATACTTTTGTCAAGGAATTTAATATCTTTTACCATATTTGTGCAATCATCTGCATGTTGAATCATTAAAGCGCTAAGCATAGCTCAGCGCTTTATTGTCGTTAGACTTGTACTTCCGGTGCAAGGAATAACCGCCCTCTATGAGCAGAAATAAATACCACTTAAACCGGCTAGGGAACCAGTTTTAGGGGTTTACGCGCATAATTGCACGGGCTATTGTGAATCTAATGTTCGGGCCTTACGTACATCATTGCATGGGCTGCTACACAGTGATGAGGAAATAAAGTGTGTATACAGAAGCTAAAAATAGAAAAATCAAATAAAAGAGACATGATAAATGTCATGAATATAAAAATGCCAACTTCCGTTTACTTTAATTTAAAAAAAAATATATGCACACTTCTTCTCCAAAGATGAAATTTCTATGTCGTTTTTTTTTCATTGATTCTAAAAAAAAATCACTAAAGCTGCTTGGTCCGATTTTATATCAAATTTGGTGAACGCTTTTAAACGATTGTTATGCTAAGTATGTACATAATAATAGACATTGCAGGAGTTTTTCCGGTCAATTAACGTCACAAAAGGGTACCTTGTTATTTTGCCTCATATTAAAGTTCCCTCCTGATGTCTATGCGGCTATGATTGTATTAATTACGACTTTGACATCGCTATGAATAAAATTGTTATGTTTTGGCAGATCAAAAATAAACCTGTGTACATTTTATTCCCTAATATTTCTGAAGTTTGCTTTGTTTACAATAGATGCGTAACATGCGGGTTGAATAAACCCAAACATTCGGGGGACGAAGCCAAACGGTTTTTTTTTAAACATTTCCATGATGCAGCTTGTTTTTTTGTTGTTGTTGTTGTTGGGGTTTTTTTGTTTGCCCATAAAGAAATTATTTCACATACTTTGAATATATCTAATTTTGAAAAGAGACCGATTCTGCTGGTGTAAATAGGCAAAAGTCTTTAATAACTTTATAAATAATTGGTTTGCATGAAGAATTAATTGAAATACTGTAATAGCGAAAAAATCGTACAATGCAGCTTTAATAATTTACCAAGAAGTAGTTCTACTTGTCACTGACAAAATGATAAATCATTTTGAAAAGAGATGTATTCTCTTAAAATGTTCATTTAATATTCAATATCTGATTTCCAAATTGCAAGAAAACTACATATCTTCTCCATCTTTCACATACGGAGGTTTTACTTTGTAAGTTGTAATATGTTGTAAATAAATAACTTTTTATTCAAAGAAATTTGATTTATTAAAACATAACCTTTATACGTTCTCTCTCTAAAATGAAATATACAAGGTTCAATTCAAAACATGATGGTCATCAGCAAACAAACAATATTTTCTCATTTTGTGTAATTTATTGTTAATTGCCTACCAGACATCCGGTAATTTTTATTACATTTGTTTATAAGAACTGTTTGATTTTTTAGCGATGCTGCAAAATAACATTTAACAGTGCCAGTAGCGGCATAACAAAACAAAATAGAGTATAGTGGTATTGGTGGAATAACACACCAGGAAAAAATCCCTCTAATTTAATCTAATTAATTTAATATGAAATATATCATGATAAATAAACTGTACATATGTTTAATAAGCAAATAATTTGTAATTGGGGGTAAAATAAATGAATATCTAATAATTCAATTCATTATGTAACAGCAAAAGCCACAGCTTCATTCGTACTCAAAATGAACGGATCATGGGTTCGACACTCTAATCACTTGGATACGGAGTTAGTTCCATGTTACCGTCGACAAAATCCTTTTAACAAAACTGAATGGCATTTCGATCAGATTTAAATATGTAAATATCCAAAGTTCTTGGTGCTCGCCGCTCTCCACACAGCACGTATAAAAGAAACTGACTAGACACTTCAAGTCTGCATTGTACATCTCGCCTGTATGGATATATATCTTGCTTAGCTTACAGTTGTTACTTAGACGCAACAACTTACCAGCTTAATGCAGTACATGTGCACAATAAAATTCAGAACATCAACTATAATAATCAATGCAATACATTTATAAAGAAATTGCACGTATAACAACAATGTAAAAGTGCAAACGTTAGACAAACAATTGTCGCACACAAGACCCAGGTGTGAATTCAAGTGTACTGACAAAATCAAATGCTTTTTTATTCCATGTTTCAGACAAGTGTCAATTACCAAAAGTGTTCGATTTTTATTTACAATAATTTAAATGTAAATAATAAATTATATTATATATTTAAAGAAAATGTAATTCTGATAAGGATAAATATGGATGAGTACAACTTCGACGCCATTTTAACCTATCTGGCCTTGGATACTTTTAATGCCTCGTTTCTAGCTAAGCTTGGACAAAGTAAATTTCCTTTAGAACTAAGCTAGGTTAGCGCTTTTCAGTACTTCCAGTACTTTGATTTTTATTCTATCGTCGGTCGCGTAATATTTTTGAAAGGACAGCCCTATGATTTCATTATCACTCTTTATCTGAACAGCTAATATTTCTACAACAAGTATATATAATAACACAGAAACCGGACAGCCTTGACGTATTCCTCTTTGCATTGTACATGGTTTTGACATCCATCCATTGTTTTTTAGTTGAAATGTGGGCTTATTGTAAAGTGTTTTTATCATTCCGATAAATTTAGAGCCAAAGTTAAACTTTTCTAAAGTTTTAAACATAAAATTGTATTCTATGGAGTCGAACGCTTTTTCAAAATCCAGGAATAGTAATATTCCGTCCAAATCATTATGTACGTAATATTCAAAGACATCTAAAATCAATCGCGCGTTTTCGTCTATGTATCGGCCTTTAATATATGCACTTTGTTCACGTTTTATAATTTTACCAGCTACATTTTGCAATCGTAAGGCTAAGACATGTGCAAATATTTTGTAGTCAACATTAGTTAAGCTTAAAGGTCTATAGTTTTTTAAATTGTCATTTTCTCCTTTGTTAAACACTAGAGATAAAACGGCATTTCGCTGAGAGAATGGTAGGATTCCTATTTCAATGCTTTTAAGAAGAGATGCGTAATATATGTCTTTTAAATCGTTCCAAAACATTTTATAAAATTCTGCCGTAAGTCCATCTTGTCCAGGAGATTTATTATTTTTTATACATTTAATCGCTGTTTTACAATCAATTTATTAATTTGTTAAAAGAAAGATGTAAATATAAACAATAAAATGCTTTTTTTGATGATTCATGCGGGTTATGAAGGTAGCGATCATTGCAGAAAAAACTTACATAACCCGCTAACGCGGGTTATGTATTTTCTATATATTCTCTGATTATTCTCTTTTAAGCATCACCTTGGTTAAACTCATCCAACATTCAAAAAATACAAATGATTCCCTCAGTTTCTTGCAAAAACTCTTCGGTGTACACTGTAAATTTCATGTATGTCATGCCATCTTCGCTAGCCAAGTGTCCGATTCGCTATTCTCATCTTCGCTAGCCAAGCGAAGATGATATGTATGACACAAGTATATCACGGGTGCAAAAATGATGTATTACTTTACTTATGGTACATATGCGTGAACTGCTGTGACACCCCCTTTTACTTAAATCAACAATGCATAAAAGAGAAATATAAGCAAATGTCAAGCATGCATCAGATTTCTTTTATATTTCTTCTGAGGAAACATCACTTAAAATTAAGTGTCATATTGTAAAATTTGTATTTAAACTCACCCAGTAAATTCCAAATTTACAGTATGACAAAAGCGACATTTTTTCATATATTCTTCTTATCATAGAACACGCGCTTAATATTAAAAATCTTTTTTTTATAATATGTTTTACGGTGCTACCGTTGTGGCGAGCGCAGCAAGAATTACACATACCTTGCATCATTGTCATCTTAGTGTTATTTAGTTATCAACTAACATCAAAAAAATTTTGAGAGAGAGAGAGAGAGAGAGAGAGAGAGAGGAGAGAGAGAGAGGTGGGGGGAGAGAATTATAAGATTCCTAAATTTAAAAAAATTCTTACAAAATACATACACTTGCTTCCACCTAAAACCGTTCTTTACTTTTGGAGAGAATTGATCAGTCTGTAAAATTTGTGTTTAATTTGGTCAAAATTGTTAACGATAAATACAGTATTATTTATTTTTTTGTACCTTATTGTTATCTGAATTTTATTATTTTCCTGGTTCATATTTTTTTTTATTTGTTTATTTTTGCATTCTAATTACATTCGTTGTATCCGTGCCCCCGGTCCCTGTTTGTAGGTGTGTAATTTCCTATTTACCAATTTATTGGTTTGACAATATGCAATATCTGTATAGATTTTTTAACTGTTTATTTTTTCTCTTTATTCTTTTTTATTTAGTTCAAAAATTGCCTAATCTTCCCTACTTATACTTACTGTACATGCATGCAAAATTAGCTTTAAATTGGATCGATAATCTCTCTATCAATACCAAAAAAAAAAAAATTAAAAACATCATCTGAGGCAGGTATCGCAGTCTATACTTAAATTGCTAGTACACGCATTACAGATGTTTGATCCGCCTCTAAATTTATCGCGGGAAATATAGCGCGAGATCACTGTGACGTCATACTTTAAAATCTAGAATCATTTGTTTACGTATCTCAACTCAATACGAAGGAATTGGAAACATGTAAAAAATCTTTTGGGTCTCAACAAAGCTTGTGCGTTACTCAAAAGGTGTATTCAAACCTCAAGACACCGTAAATTACGAGTTAAATGTCGGCCATTTTTGGCATAGCTCCACGGGTGAAAACATTAGAGAGCATTATGGGACGTAGACAAAAAATTTTGTTTGATGAATCTGTAGGTTTAGCTCGTTCTTTTTCCCGCGCACACTGGTTCTTAGAGCTCGCTGCGCTCGCTAATATGTAAACGGTGTGACCGTTGAGCCGAGCGCAGAATTTTATACTTTGAAACGCAGAAGTAGGATCCGCCTGTCTACTAAAATATCATAAGCTAAAGTTAAACTAAACGTCGCGTGCTCAGTCTACATTATGACGTCATGTTTCATACGTAAAACGTAAAAGTTGTGTCTTCGGAAATAGCCAAAGAAAAGTACGTTATTCCGAGAATTTTATATTTCTTCTTTCAATGGTTATATATCCATTTCATAAATTAATAAATTTTCTATTTATACTTTATTTAGTATCTCTAAGATCGGTTGCTTGATGTTAATGTTTTTATTTTCCATATAATAATTTGATAAGACATACGTGAAACTAGTCTTATTGCATGATTAAAGCACTGTTGAAACTTATCTGGTTTGCATATTCAATCATTTTCATTTAAATTACTTTCCTTTGAAAACTTGGAAAGTTTTTAATAGAGTAAATGGGCAATAAACATTAAAAAGCGCTAGTCACCGTTTAAGAAATAGAGGGATATTATTCCTAGCCGGTCAATATTTAAAAAAATATTGACCGCGGTCAATATTTTTCGGACGAGCTAATATTACAAATATTGACTATTCGTCTATATAGAGTTATATAGTGAGAATATACTACTGAATATAACAAAATTTAATAACAATTGTTATTATCATAATACAGGGAATAATCTTGTTATAAAAAGAAATATTTGTTTTTAACGTCAGATGCCTGTACGTGTTTTAAAATTACCCATTTATTTGCAAATGAGCTGTAAAAAGGCTTCTGGGAAGATAAAACGCCGCTCATTTCTGAAGTTGTCTTTGTTGGGTCAGTATTAAAATAAAATACCGGGTGGGAAATGGGGGTGGGGGGTGGGTGGGTGCTTAACCTTTTTGGGCGATCCCTCATTTAATATTTTTGGGGAAATTTATTATCCGAAAAAGAACAAAACTCTAAGTCTCTCCACACCCGTACAGAGGAGTAAAATGTGAAATATCCGGGAAAACCCAGTGTTGTGGGTTTTTATTGATATTTTACTCAGACTGTGTAATTGCACTAGCAGTAAAAACAAAATCAGGACCGTGATTTTATTTTTATCTTCTTACGCTTATATTGCGCTCAATGACACCAATAATGTTATAATTAAATAATATTTCCTAAGATTGTCGTGTTTTACAATAAAACGCACTTTCAATAAGATCTTCTATTGACAACATGCTGGCGTAAACGTTTCTTAATATAGCCAGGGTGCGAACGAAATTAATGGTTCGTAACTTGTACTTCTGTAGATGGTGATGATTTTCTCTGTCGAGATCGGGTGGTTCAAATAATTACTAGTATTTCCCCTATTATTGGAAGGAGTCGACCGTATTCATATGTACTTCGCGATTATTTTCCAGTTACACCCACATTCTAATACATTGTAAGAAAATCGCGCATAAACTTCAAAGGTGCTCCCCATTTAAATCAGAGAATTAAAAAACTGCCGCTATAAATATACAATCAGTATGATCCTGCAGAATAAGGTTCCAGTTTTTTAATATATTCGATCAGTGCTTACTATTTATTCAAGATATACATGTATTACTATAGCAGGTACTCTTTACACAATTGCGCTGAAAAATATAGTTCTGTTCATGATCAGCAGATACAACATTACAATAAATGTTTAGAATATCGATGTATATGTAATACGTGGAAAAAAACAAAATTAACGTAAAATTATTTTGAAAAAACACCCTACCCCAAGAAATGTAAATGTGAAGTATTCATATTCCTACGCTCGCTGCCTCCTCAGTCTTTTTCACGAAAATGTAGGTCATTCTTCGATTGACAGTTGTTTCACTAATGAATATTGCTTATATTATTACAATACTTATATTATTTTCATGATTATTGTTCGTTAGCTATCACACAATCTCTTTTAATTATTTGTTGTGTATGAGTTTGTGTTATTTCTTTTCTTTTTTTTTAAACGACGGAATGGTTACGCAACACATGCACCATATTTGTGTAGACTCTGTTTAAGCACAGATGTGTGCACTGTTTGCGAATGACGGGTGGCAGTATTTAATACGGACATGAAGAACTATATACGTCAGTTTCTTAACAAGTTCAGTGATTTTAACTTTAAGAGATCGGCTGAGCACATTGAAAATTCAAGTAATTTAACAGTCGAATATCTTGGATATGGGGTAACCCATATCTTGTTATACCCTGATATAGATGAGTATAGCGTCTATGATAAAATTGCATATAAATGAACTCATCCAACATTCAAAATTCTTACTAAAATTTTTCCAAGCACTCTCTCGCTTGACTCTACTTATACTACAAGACAATCGCAAAATTACAGTATTCCAAAATGTAGCAGGGGCGTAGCTTCCATTGTGGCAATGAATGCCTCACTAGACTATTCACCACAATTCCTAGCTTCCCATAAATAATTAATTTATTTGTTTTTTTTTTTAAATTAAAGGCTTTTTTCTAATGTTTAAACAATTAAATCTATAAAATCTTTCATATCAGTCTGTTCTGGATCTGAGGTTCAGGGGAAAAAGCCCTTCAACGGAAAATGAATTTAGGAATTTTAGAATGTAAAAATCATATTTGTCCCGGACAGAAGCATGCATGTGATACAACATATTTCAAAACTATTTAATATAATAAATAAAAATGTTTACTCGAGTTTCTGACACATTCAAAGATTAATACACATTCAATTATTTTTATTTTCTTTATAATTTTTAATTGACCGATTTGGTGTCGTTTGGATTCAGCAAACCTGATGAGTATGTTGTGAACAGAAACATTCTGGCGTCTATGAATGAACAGTAAGGCAAGACTGACCTGACGGTCCCCATTAATTCATTGCTGATCTCGCCTCCAGTGTTTCAGATGTCTCATTCCGGAGAAAGAACTAGAGCCCGTTCTTATGAAATTAATCCCAAACATACTGATATGAAAGATTTTATAGATTTAATTGTTAAAGTATTAAATAAAGCCTTTAATTAAAAAAAAAATATTTCCTGCAATCTATAAATTAATTATTTATGGGAAGGGGATTGTGGTGAAAAGTCTAGTGAGGCAGTTGCCTCATTGCCACAATAGAAGCTACGCCCCTGAGTGGGCTTATTTGAATAATAATAAAAATATTTTTGTTGATAATTTTATAAATTATAATGTTTCAGGTTATATTTAGTGATTGCAAATGACAAAAACTACAAAAAATAATTTAGAGAGAAACGCGGGATGTTTTCTGCTTATGGTGACGGAGTTTGTACTCAGGGATATATCTTTTTCAAGTGATTAACTTTATATTTAATATCGTGTGCATGCATTTCGTTTTCCGTTCCCTTTCTGTCCCGTTTTCCTTCCCCAAAATGCTGAAATGGGAAAAGGAGCGATTTCCGAAACATCACTCGGACTTTTCTGTTAAAAAGACCGAGCGATATTCCGATTGGTAAATTAGTGTTATCCATTGTGACGTCACATCATTATACTCTGACTGGCGGTCTGGATTTGGATGCGTTCATCGAAGTAGAAGATTTCCCAAGAGATTTTTTTCCCAACTCATGAAAGTTGGGACTTAAATCTTATATTTCGAGTGAGTACTAATTAGTCTTATTTTCTATTCTGTTTCATAATAGTTTAACTAGTGGAAAAACATAAAAAACAATATTTCAATACATCGCCCGAATTTCCTAGTCTTCATTAGTTACCCCAAAATAACCAAAACGGTTCAACAAATTTTCCTCTTTTATTCCGTTTGAAATAAATGCCATTTGTACCAAATAAGCATTTTGTCCATTAATATAATTTTCATCACACATGATCCTAAAAACTTTTTAGAGTATCTGCATGTATTTGTGTGTATTTGCAGGCTTATAATTTAGATTATGCATGCTTGACAAAATTGCATAACCCATAATCTTGGAAATTGACATTGGTGTGTTTTGTTTATTACTTTTTTATTAGCTCACCTGAGCTGAAAGCTCAAGTGAGCTTTTCTGGTCATATTTTGTCTGTCATTCATCAGTTCATAAACTTTTCACATTTTCAACATCTTCTCCAGAACCACTGGGCCAATTTCAACCAAACTTGGCACAAAGCACCTTAGGCAAAGGTCTATTGTTGCTCAGGTGAGCGATTTGGCCTATGGGCCTCTTGTTTTACAAAAGATAAGTATTTCTAATAAAAGTTTATCAAATTCTGTAATAGGAATTGTACTGGCTATTCAAAATAATTTGGAATCTTAAAAGTATTCCAACTGTATAATCTGTATCTACACTTGTGTGACAAAAGTATATCAATATTTTGTTTTTTCCCTATATATTTCATTGAAAACAAGACTTGTTTGTAAAAGGTTTTCTGGTGTTATTTTTTTGGTCAGATTTTTAAGAAGCTTATATTTATTAAAGTAGATTCAATTTGCACTTGTTGACATACATCAAAATAGGTTATTGACAACTCATTTATAAAATTTGATATTTCAAATATAACACGAAGATATTTCTAAAGAGCTCTACTATATATCTGTTCCTTTGCAAAATGCAAGCCCAAAATCTTACTTTGGATTGTTAATATTAAAGGGACCTAGACACGATTTGAGATGAAAATTTTATTTTTAATTTTTATGTATAAATTAGTTTACTTGGGTATTTTGAATGATTCACCATGTTGGAAGTCAAGTTACAAGCGAGATACAGAGGAAAGAAGTTGTTATTTTGTAAACAAAGCTCGAGGCTTATATTTGTTTACAAATATGCAAAGTAAACAAATTACCATTTCTTTGACAAAATAACTAGAAGCAAACAAGATAAACTGATTCAATGTGTTCATAAATAATTTTATCAACAACAAAAAGCAAAATTAGTGAAACTTATACCAATACAACACATATTTAAACAATAACAGGACTCGAGCTTTGTTTACAAAACAAAGAACTGTAACCTCTGTAACTCACTTGTAGCTGGAAATTTGACTTTCAAATTTTGACAAAGGATTTAAAAAATCCATATTGACTGTTTTAGACATTAAAAATGAAAAAATGTATTTTGAAAAAAATTAAGCACAAATCGTGTCTAAGTCCCTTTAAATCTCGGAAACAGAAAGTTGGAAAAATATTTAAATATGAAGCCAAAAAAGCTAGAGAAATTCTTAAATATCAATCCAAGTCTTTTCAAAATCGGTCAATTGGTTTCTTTTAAACAATTCTTGTTGGTTTGCAATGAAATACATATATATAGGGAAAAGAAAAAAATTGACATACTTTTGGCACCTGAGTGGTATTTTGAAAATTTATATCTTAGAAAACTTTCCTGTCACTCTGTGTCAGCTGTTATGTTAATTTGAATACAAATATGATTTATACCATATGACATAGAATTGAGTGAAACATGCTGGTACTGTCTTTGACAAGATATCTGATGATTATGGATGGTAGTGTGATATAACTGTGATGGTCGGACTGGTTCGAATACCAGTGCCAGATAGCCCAGTTGGTAGCTAGAACACCTGACTAGAGATTCAGGAGGCCTGGGTTTGAATTCCAGTCTGGTCCACCATTATTTGTCGCATCCTGGTACATTTGCTGACTAGCGATTCAGGAGGCCTGGGTTCGAATCTCGGTCTGGTCAGTCATTATTTCTCGCATCTTGTTACATGTACAACAATGGATGGTCTCCAGAAGAGGATGTGATAGAAACTTCATTTAACACCTTTATGTTTGTAGTACATGATTACATTTACATGTGTTAGAGAGAATTTTACCTATATTTGTTGAACAAGGCACAATATACATGTCGTTTATTTTTCTTCTTGAACACAAAGTCATGTAATTTAAATAAGGTAAAAGATATGAAGTGTTAATCCATTATCCTAGACTATTTAATGTAATATGTAAGTAAAGTTAGGTAAATATTGATAATGTATACATCAATGTATAACGGTATGATAAACCCCCCCCCCCCCCCCTTCCTCTTCTACTTCTCTAGATATGTCCCCTATACAGCTGTAGATCTATGCATATATGCAATATAATCAAACACACTGCTGACACTTTGCCATGAATTTCAATGAATACAAGCAAGAATGCTTAATTAAATTAGTTACTTTTCCCCAATTTGTATGATTTATAAATTGTCTTTTTAATTGCACAGCACAAAATTCAAATCACTGCATGATGTGATTATATATTTCATAGAAAAATGATGACTGTAGATACTTGCACACTGTCACTGTGTTGGAGTCATTTCCCACATGAAAATTGTTCTCTTCATCCAAACACACACTACGGGGAAGCGATCCTGAATCGAGTAAAAAGATCTGATGACCATCCCGATCCAGGAAATGAACTTCGTTAAAGTAAGTGTCACACACCAAGATGTGACCAAGGATATCAGTATAGATACTAAAGGGCGTGTACTCTGACACCACCTCTCTGAGGTCGAGCGAGAACACATATCTGAAGGAGGACTTATATATGAAGGAGAACCTGTGCCGTCCTGATTTACCCACCACCACTACAGCTTGTTTCTTAGAGTCTGATACGCAGACATCACCATTGATGTTTTCAGTGATATAGTGTGGATCACTATACAGTTCTTGTCCTTTGTTGTCCCTCTGTATGTTCTGTATTTCTGTCCCTGTCTTGTTGTACCTGGTGACTTTGGCCTGTCCATCCTTTACCATTCCCACCAGTATGTCCCCGTTGATGCGGGAGGAGTGTATGCTGAGTGGTTCCCAGTCTTCTGTTGTAATGAATTCAGTGATTGTATTATCCTGTGTCACCCTATTGATGACTTTGTTCTTTTTGTCTGCAAAGATCAGATCCCCGTCCTGTGTTACTGTGTGGTAGCCGTATATACCACTAGTTTGTATCTTCTGTAGCAGATTCCCCTGTTGGTTTGTTTGAACAAGGTTACCTTGATTATCACTGACCCAGAGTCTGCCTGATTTACCTAATGACATATGACATGATTCTGTAACATGTGGTACTGTGTACTCTCTGACTTTGGTGAAACTAAAGAAAATTTTTGGATCCGTGACAATAAGTCTACAGTCTAAATATGGAAATAATATATATACTATTACTCGTTTTGCTGAAAGAACAAATAAACAAAATAAATATCTTAGTAAATTTTACAGTGACGTAGCAACAGTCTTCGTGATTTTATTTCTTCTGCTCTCTGGTTTAGTGTCAGGAACAGTTACTGTACCCATTAATTTGGTCACATCCTCCTTGCTATATTGACCATTAATAAATACTGGAGAGACAGGTCTGGTGGTCTCTGGTATGGGTCGGATATTAAGGTGATCAGAAAGAGAGAAAATGAGAGGATTGTTTCCGAGTTCAGTAGAGGACAGGTAGCCATTGAACTTTTTGACAAGGTCCCCAAGATAAGAAATGTAATCTTCATAAGTTTTGTCTTGACTCTGAAGCTCTTTCATCAGTGACTCTTCCATTTTGTTGACTTGTTCTATATTATCTGATAACACTGTTTCCAGCAGACATTTTAAAGATTTGGTTTCTGTCTTCAGTGATCTTCTTATGTCATCCATGATTTCTTTAATATCTTCTGCATTTTCTTTCATATCTCTCTGCATATCTTGTGCATTTGGAATAAAATACTGATGAATTTTATAGATTTTTTCAAGACAGAGAGTAAATTTCTCTGAATAAATTGTCTCTAAATCATTCAAAGCATGTTTTTGATGGTCTTGTATTGCACATTTGGAACATACTGGAACTTGACAGTCCTTACAGATCATGTCTATATCCTTAGTCGGGTGATCCTTGCATTTCTGCACAGGTAGTTGTATCTTGCGTTGTTGGTAAGGGACCACTTCATGGTTCTTGGTATCTGGACTCTTCTGATGTTTGTCCTTGCATTGTTCACACATTGGTTGGTGACAATCATTGCAGTAAAACTGACAGTTCCTCTCACAGTCTTCAGTGCCACACTCCAAATAGTGCTGAGCAATGACTGATTCATCCTGTACAGTATCTGGAACAACTGGCTTGGATAATGCCATCTGAAATCATTATTTTGCATGATTTATCATTATATGGTTTAATAATATGATTTATTTTTCCAAATTTATCTATAATTTATAATTGAATGCTAGTTCATATCAAAATAAAGTTTTATTAATGTGTACAGACGTAAAAATGCATGACAATTTTTTGGCATCAAGGATTAATATATATATTGTTTTAATAAATGTAATTATTTGTATAACTTACCTTGATTAGATGTGTCCGACGTTTATACAAAGCAAGGCTTAATAAGATCCTAATCTTGTTCCTGACACTAAAATATAGAAATAGCTTGAAATCATATGGCAGGCCCATGAACGGGCAGACCGTTGTACGTGTCAGGTTGCAGAAATGTTATCTCTTATATTATTAAGGTCGTCTGCTCCAATGGAAGGCCTTCTATCTATTGTAAAGACAAAATTTACTCCATAATGACAGGCCGTCTACCAAAAGTGCTGGCTAAGATTACTCTTATTATTAGGGTCTACCATTTCCAATGGAAGAATCCTCTGTCAATGCTATCTTTTTTTTTCTTTTTTTTTTTTGAAAATCAAGATGTTATCAAAGTCATCGTTTCTTATATGCTTTTCTTTCATATCCTCTTTCTCAATAATGTTTTGTTCAAACATGTAGGACAAAAATGGTTCAAAATTACAAAATCTTTTATTTGACTTTAATTAAGAAAAAGAGGCTGATCCTGTAATAGAAGAGGCTAAGAAGGATCTAAAATCTTTAATAAGCCTAGATATAGCTCTTTAATGATCAATTTTTGTATGAAATAGCAAAACTGTTTTTCTTCACATTTAGCAACTATAGGTTTATATGCCAAAATTTTCCCTCACTTTTAAGGGGCCAAATGGCCAAATCTCTGATCTTTTTATATCTTATAAAGGAGAAATATATTTAATAAAATTTAACAAATATCATCATTCTTTTTGAAATATTTAAAAAAAACAAAACTATTTTAATTAATCCATAGTCCTAATTCATTCAATTTTAGGTAAAAACTTTTTAAAGATTGACAAAAACAATCTACCAGACTATGCATATTTTATTTAATTACATGTTCATCAAAGTTGTACATGTAATGGAATTTAATTAGTTTTCATTATTTTTTCCTATACCTAACAGATATATTTGTGGGTTATTCAGTAAATCGGTTGAGCTAAGTTTATATTTTTATGAGTCACATTTAACAGTTGATGAGCATGAAATATTCTTATTAACTTGTATTTAAAAAACACAGATTATCAAATATTGAATCAAAAATAGGAAATTAAACTATTTCAAAAACTTTTTTAATGTGAATGAAATCAAAATTCAAAATGTCTCTTTAACTTTGATAATTTTGATGGGAATTTTTATGTATACAGGAGACACATCTAAATGCATATATATGTTAATGACTGTCATTTCTACAGTGCAAGAATTTTTTAACAGCATATAATACATTAAAGTCACCAATGAAACTTTAATGGCATTCTCAACTAAAGTTAAATCAAAATACATATACATGCACGTTATAAATTTGTCAATATATTATTTCAGGGATTACTTTTTTTTCAGCATTCTCTATTTATATTGTCAATAAAATTTTGAGCAGAAAGCCAAAAATATTTTATGAAGTACATGTTAGACTCTGTTTATGGATATCAAGCCAAAGAATATCTATGTATTTAAATAAGCAAACCATTACAGAATATATTTATGATTTTGAATAAGTTTTTTTTATTATGGAAATCATGATATAAACAATATGAAATTTTCAAAATTTATTAAATGATCTGTGTCTTATTAAACAATAGCACATATAAAATAAGACAATACCAGTTAAAATCAATAACCTATGACGAATCCTCAAAACAAGAAATTTGTATTTTGTAGAACATGCTTTATGTTAAAAGGCTACTTTTTGTAATTAATTTAGTCTTTAGTATCAGCCTCAACTGAAAAACACTTAAAAAGGGGCATAATAACCAATGTGAAAAGTGCCAGAGAGCTGTTGGAATGTTGGTATTAGGATACATTCACACTTAATTTGCTGTTTATGTCGATCCGGTCTAGTTGCACATGCAGCCGGTCAAGATTCAATATCTTGCGGCCATAATATTTTGAATCCCCTCTCCAATTGGAATTGAAAATAGGAGGGGGGGTTAATATATCGCGGCCATAATATTTTGAACTTGGGGTTCAATATTTTATGGGGGTTCAATATTTTGCAGCGATATTTTGAACCCAGGTTCAGTATTTTGCAGGGTTCAAAATATTATATGACACTGGTAAATAATGTTTCATACCTTGGACCACCTCCTCCCTTCCCGTTTTGGGAAAAGGGAGTTTGATTGTGTCTGAACTCTTTCTACAATATTTATTTACATGTGATAAACTACAAATTCTCAATACCTGTGTTTTTGCAAAAAAGTTATGAAAGACAAATATCAGGACATGTATAAGGTAAAGGAAATATGTTTCATCATATTTATATATGTAGTGAATGTATCACAAAATACTCTTTTTTTCAATAACAATCAAAGTTTTGATTAGTAAAAATGTTATAAAAGCTAGGCCATTTTGTCTCTTGATAACATTAATTTGTTAATTTGTTAGAGTAAGGGCATACTGGTATATAAGGCTATATAATGATTGGCGGAGATATAAGGCTATATAATGATTGGCGGAGATAATATCAGAGATTTAGAGAAATGTGCAATATGCAATTAACACTTCATCTTTCACAGATAATTAGGAAATTAATGCTTTTCATGTTTCCAGTGATTTGGTCAACAACAACAAAAAACCCCAACAAAAACCCAGATTTATAGTGAAAACTTTACACACTCTCCTATCCCCTCCTCCTCCAACAGACACAAACACACACAAGTAATAATGGTAGGTGGTTATAGCAACATTTAATCATGAAGAACTACTTACTTTTAATCCCCCAACATTTTCAGTTTATCCTGTTGGATACTTGAAAGTTTTGATTTTCTATTGGTTTGTTTGATTGTCCATGACCTAAGTCAAAGTTTATACAACCACACCCTCTCAACATCATAAACAAGCTTATCAATGATCAAGGAAACGATTATCTTTTAAAAAACAAAGAAATGAACTACATGCAGCTATCCTATTTGTCCTTTTGAGCAATGAGCACCCAGGCTCCTAAGAGAAACCCCCTTGGGACTAATTTCAAATTCCATTAAAAATAGACCTCAACTCAAATGTGATTTGCAGTGGTTATTTATTATAAAGTTTAAGTTTTTCTAGCGATCTTGACACTGCATTAACATAATACCGTTAGATTACCAACATCAGAATCTTCTCATAGTTCCCCCCTTTCAAAAATTTCATAAGCACCCAGGGCACTAAATAGAATGAGTACTTTGAGTGAGTTGTCTTATTTACTTCTCTAATGTCAAGGTCAGTCCAAGGCCATACATAAGTTAATCAAATACAGTGCATTCACCGGACTGTCCAATTCCACGACCTATTAAGAGTTTTGTTTGGATGTTTTAATTTCCCTGACACTGGGTAAGAAGTATTTCATCAATCTCTTTATTAAGAGTTGTCATATCTTACAGTGGCATTGTTATATGAATATTTTGGTTGCTAGACCCCCAAGTGACCTGATGTAAAGTAATACACAAGACATAGTTAAATGTGATTGATACTTGTCTCTTGAGTTTTCTCTTAGATCATGAAATGAAAGTTTGAAGAGTGTATAAAAAACTAGTTCTTTTTGTTTCCTTGTCTGGTTCTTAGCTATTATGAATGAATGAATGTATATTGACTTGGCTCTATTGAAATAAGTTTCAAGGTCGAACTTTCATAATTTTTATCTTCAGTTTCTCTGCACTAAGCATTATATAACTTCCTTTTTTCAACACAAGACTTAGACTTGCAATTTGGTTTCCCTTTATGAGGACAATGATTTTTATTCTCTGACAGACTGCATTTTTACCTATCAAAATTTTAAAAAGAGAGCTGGGGTCTACTGGTTTACTAGTGTCACAAATAAAAGTAGAATTCACTGTAGGAGTACTTGATGAAACATGTTTCAATTTATGGATACCATAACTAATCATATTAGAACATGGTTTACACTCTTCAAGGTTTTTCCTCATCAGCAAAACTCTTAATCAAAGGGGAAACTTTAGTCTTGTGAATAAATGAATGTCAGACTTTAAAACCCACAAGAATTCAGAAGTTGTGCCCTGGTTATAAGTTAGCTGTCATGCTGTAACTATATACAATAGTCTTAGTTCTAGAGAAGAACGGTGTCTTGTGAATCAGTCTTGTCTCAAGTCACAAAAGATGGTCTCTAGTCCATTGGCCCACAGAGCAAACATAGGAGGAAAGATTAGCCTCCGATTAAATCTACTGCAAACAACTTCTTTGCAGAGTGAATGACCGCCAATAGGAAGGGAGGGTACATGACCAGTCCTCAAATTTATATCATTCTGTTTTGTCAAGAAAGTTTGGCTTGTGGGTGTGGATAAAAGTCAAGTTGATTTTCACTGGATGTGAGCAACTGTGCAGTGTGACCATAATTTATTAAAAGTAAGAGATATTAGTGGTAATTTAATAATTCATTTTCATTTAACATTGATTAATGATACCGCATTTGAGCTAAAGATAGATATTTCAGTCTCCAATAGAATGTGTGTCAAGTCAAGAAAAAAGCACTTGACCACTTTTTAAAGGCATGCTCGCATGAATATTAATGAAGCTATAATGGCTCTCTGAAATTGCCATTCATTAAAAGTGTTTCTGTTAATAGTAAATGTTTGCAAAGTCTGTATAGGTTTGGTTGACGTAAAGGAGTGTGGTCCTAATTAAATTTTCTTATGAGGTAGCAGACCAACTGCTGTTAAAGCAAAGGGGCCGTATTGATTGAAAGAGAGAAAATTGTTTCTTTGAATACTAGCTTACCAACATTTTTAGGAGGAAAACTTTTGTGTTTTTTATTTGGGTGTAAGTATAACTGTCATGCATTAATTTTCTTGTAAATTGTTTAACTTTGTATTTAAATGTTTTGAGTTTAAATTGATTCAAAGCTGACATTGGCAACAATAAGTAATGATATTCCCCAAAAATTTGATGTGTTAAATAATATGTAGAAGGCTGATGAAATTTATAAATATTTTTACTTTAACAGCAAATTTGTAGGAAAAATATTAAGAGGGCTTGATGGTCGTGACCATATTTAGACTGTTTTGATCTCTTTTAGAAGAAGAGCTCTATATAAAAATGTAGGAATTAATGTACCCAAATTAAAAAGGTAAAATATATGGATTTTTTCTTTACTAAATAATAGTTTATAGCTAAATAAATCATATTTTAAAATTTGAGGTAGATTTGATGGTTAATTTGTTGACCATCCAGCCTCCTTAATAGGACAAATAATACTTTAAAAAGCTGATTAAATTTCCAAATATTCAATGATGTAAAAACAAAAATGAGATTTTAATTTACTTGCTTTGATAATAACTTAACAAATACATTTACTACCCTTAAAAAAAAAGCACCGAAAAAAATATGATGAGTTTGTGGTAAAAATAAGTATTCAATAATGGAAAATATTGATTTTCATTTCTTGTTCCTGTTGTAGAACTATAAAAAAAGAGTTTGCTTTTATATGTTGTTGTCAATCTTGTTCAGCTGTTGACATTTTTATGAATTCTATATTCCATACGCAATTTTAATTGAAGCAATCTTCTGTGAAAATGCGTCATTGAACTTTCGGAGTTCCATTTTAATTTACTTATTCATCCTATTAAGTGTTTTCATTTCATCCTTTTTAACCCTCCTTAAAAGGTTTTTGTACACACCTATAAATAGAGCATCAATTCACACAAAGCTTCGAAATTCATATATGTATAGCTATATTGATGACTTTTAATTTTATTTGTCCAACCCCTGTTTTCAGCTTGATCTGTAAAATCGGTCATTAAAGCTCCCAACAGGAGTCACTGGTTTTCCTTCTGAACAACATTGTATTCAGAACAATTATAGAAAGATTACTGATCTCGGACAATTTTATAAAAACGTGTCATCCCTACTCAGGAAATTTAAAGTGAATCACTATTAAGGCTTTATTTCATTCATGGAGTATACTTAGAGGCCAGTGGAAATTCAATATTTACCAAAACACTGGGCTGTCTGATTCAGAGAACTTTACATAATACTATTTATTTTACTTTCAGGTAAACAAAGATTAAACGTCAAAACAGAATCCCGTTTCTAGAGCTGCTATATATAAATTTGATAACAATTGGGTTTTCCGCCTCTTGGTATTAAATCTCCTTTGAAAGTGTTTGATTGACACCTGTTACCTGCCATATATACCTGGCCAGGTAAACGATTGGATAACTTTTGCTCCTTGATCAATTAGTTGATGTTACATTTTTGCCTGTGCTATTTAATATTATAACCACTATGCCGCCTACCGCTGAATCTGTGTTACTGCAAAGAAGACCCGTGTCAGGGCAGAGCAGGGCACACTCACCGTTTCTGCCCCACGCACCCACTGGTCTGGGTCGGCCAGCTAGTTCTCACTACAACAGACACCTGATGAGAGAGACTGCAAATATGCGCACAAAGATGGCTTCTGAGGGACATTTGGTGAACGGCTCAGATTTGGACGTGAAATTTCAGTATTTCTACAAAGAACCTTGCCTCTACAGCCATCAGATCTTTATTAATGCCAGTAAAATCTTTTCTACACTGAAACATGAGAGTCTGGAGGAAAGGGAGAATCCTTACCTTAGAAAGAAAAATAAGACTGGCCTGGCAGAGAAAGTGCAAGAAATCCCTCAGCTTCACTTTGTGAATGACCAGGATAAAAGACTGGCTTTTGAACTGGCTTTTTCTACCCTCAAATGTAAGTATATCTGTTATTTTTATTTAAAAGATCAATTTCTGTATTTTATAATATTGAGATTTTCATTCATGTTTATAAAAAAATATTCATCATGTTGAGGGAAATTTTTTAAGTCTTCTTCCAATTCAATTTTTCACTTCCAATTCAATCTTGAAAGACAAGATTACAGCATTTTTTGTTTTAAAGAATCTTATTTGAAGATATTGTAGTCATTGAAATAATTAAACCCCTTTTATGATTTTTAAAAAGTCCTAAAATTTTTATTGAGAGATAATGACACTGAAGCTCTTTTTTGTTGATGTCTAAAATACATCAGATGAAAAACACATATTCATCTTTGATTATTCATTTCCTATGACAACTGGTTGATTCTGTTGAGCTAAGCAAAAGTTGATTGAGTTCATAGGGAGTGTTTAATTACTCATCCACTGATTAATTAATACCCAGCATTAATACGGATAAGAATTAATCTTTGACAGCAAATAAAACCCTTTTACCCACGCAGGTATGCTTGAGTATAAAGTCGGTATCCCTCGGATTACTAACAAACTACACACTTGAACTTATATTACAATTAACGGATCAAGCGACTGATAGCAAATACGGTATTAGGATACATACAAATCCCTCTTTATTAAGTTTAGACCGCTGTCAAATAAACGTGGGGCTTTCAATATATCAGTGTCTTTGAACAATGAGACAGATTATCTGACCGGAAAGTGGACCACCATACTATGTTTCTTCAGGCTGATTACAGAACTTATCATGCAGTATGAAAAATGGACAGAAATGAAACCCCAAATTCTATTTGCACCAATGTGTGTTTCAATATTTGCTTTTAATTGCGGGGATTAATTCCGTAATTTATTTCAATTTCATCATTTTAAAAAATAAATTGGGTGACTTAATAGTGTTGGTAGTCAAATTTTGGTGTGGACTTGAATTTTTGGTATATTTTTGGATTTTCGCAAGTTGTCATAATACGGTAGCTAAGAATTTACTATAATCACCATCACACCTGTTTTAAAAACCTATATGTCCTTAAGATAGAAATTTCATAAAACTTAAGGACAATCCATTTGTGCGCGGTTTGAAAAGTTTTCTTTGACACTAACAGAGATTGACATTTTAGTGAAAAGATTGACATAAGTGCTTATACATATAATGTGGAAATAAGTGTTTGTTAAATGAAGTGTGTTATAAAATCTATGAATGATTTATGTTAGGGTATATGACCTGGGTGTAAGAAATTGGAACAGTGTCACTGTTATTAAGAAACGGGTATGATGAATGCATACAAGTCTTTTGTTGGGCATCATCCACCATATCTAACATCTATCATCTAAAATATTCATAAAAATATCATGAATTTTGTAGTTTCCTGCACTGTACATCTTACAGTATAGCCATGCATCGGAATGTCATGTGTATTCTTGCAAAAGAAGCTAAATCGTTCTTTTGATCATCCCTTCACCAACGAACCTCATCTAAATTTGAAGTCTCTGGAGACTGTTAAAGGTAGAACTCATTGTTGCTGATAACAATGGATCCAAGTCTTCGATGCTGGTCTTTTGTGGTCTTCTCTCTTTATTATCAATAATCGACATCGTTCACGCTTACTCATTAGGCTGGTATCCACAGGTATTTCACACCTTCTTCATTGATTTCCATCACAATTTGTGTCTTGTTTTCTCATCAACAGAGAAGATTAACTCTCCAAAACTCAATGAAAGCTAAATCTCTGAGTTTTTTTTTTTTTTATGAGAAATTCATTTCTTTTTTATACATATACTAATCCTGCATCCATTGCAAATCAATTGTAGTATGTAAAAAGAGAACTTCACAGTAGTTTTACATATCAAATCTAGTCAGATTTAAAGAATAGAGGGAATTAAAAGTTGGGAAAACTCATTAAAGTTCTCTTTTACAGTAACAACAGAATTTTCATTTGATTAGGAGGAGACCTCTGGTTGTTATGGTAACAAATAAAACACCTCAATCTTATCAAGTGACGTCACAGGATGGAACACCTTCCACATTGTAAACCAACAATTCCATTCTGTCTTCCACAAACACAATGTGTCAGGAAGTTTGTTTATCATGGAGTGGTCACTTAATTTTAATTGAAAATAGGAAGATTGTTTATTTACAAACAGAATGGACTTTCACAAAAATGAGGTGTGTGTCACAATAAAGACTTGGACGGACTTATCGCGATGCCCCCTATCTCCAGATAAAGCCCTGCACACCCTGGATGTTTAGACCTGTGTCTCGATCTGCAACCTAACATATATATTTAAATTGTTCAGAAGCCAAATATTTGTCCCCCTGCTTGCTCTCTGGGGCTAGTTTATCCCCTCCAGCTTTACGAGTGTGCGACCCAGCGCAAGCCCTTTGTTGACAGATATTGCAAACTTGATTAACTTCAATAAAAATTCCTATAGTTGTTATAATATCGGAGAGGGGCGAGCATTTTGATCATTATAAACCCTTATGTCACCGAGTTGACTGGACTTTTACAAGGGTTTGAAGCGGAGGTTTTGATAATATGACACAGAGTAAAACAAGTGCTTGAATTTTATCAACTTCAGTCAATAGTCATGTTTATTTTATAAGTCAGAAAATTTATGATTGTAATGAAGGCCAACAACATCCCTCAAACTGAAGGCAATATCACTTTGAGTTTAACAACATTCTATTTCCTTCATCACGTTTATTTGCCAAAGACAGGTTATCATGGCACCAATAAATTTTGATGAATTTCATTCAAAAAAGGGAGTTTGAAATATTTGCGCAATATCCTATGCAGAAAACTAATTCAAGCTAAAAAAAAAAAAAAAGATAAACTGGTATTAGGGCATTAATCTTAACAGAAAAAAATTTACAACTTTTGCAACATGCCAAAATTACTCAGACAGTATGTGCTCTAATTTGAATGAAATGAAAAGTTGATTTAATAAATGCATTTCTGTTTGCATTTTACAGACCAGCTGTTATTTGAGGAAATTCTACAAGACTGTGCCTTTTATGCCACATATCCAGAGGTAAGACTTGTTTGTGTGTGTGTGTGTGTGTGTGTGTGTGTGTGTAGGGGAGAGGGGTATTAAATATGAATATCCCAGACTCATGGACCAAATGCGCAACTGTTACAGTTGTATACCTATACCATCATCTACAAGTAAACACTATATTCCCTTTGTCTGACCCGCTATATATTAAATGACTTGTGCATTTGGCCATCACTGATTGCATCAAGAAGACTGCCCTTGTTGTAACCATTCTTGTTCTTTTCATTTCGTCCTTAAAACACTACATTGTGGCTGATGTTTGTGGATGAATGCTTGAGCACAAACTCATTTCACACATGAAAGCCAGAAATTACAGAGCAATATGAGATGTTTCATTTGTGGCCAGTGAACTTGGCTTTTAACAAAGTATGATGTAATGGGCTATTTTCTACGAGTTCATCAGCCGTTTTAATCATAATGTTTCAGTTATTCATGGTTCTTTTGTCTGAATGTTTTTAGCCTTTCAAGACTATATTGACAAATTAATGACATCAGAAATCGAGTGGATTGATTGGCTTTTAAGGGTGGATTCTGAAACAGAGAGCCCTGTAAACGAGCCCTTGTTTGAGTATTGGTGTTTACAAATAGTTTTTCCAATACAAGATAAAATCATTGCTGATGCAAAATAAGGCAAAAACAAACAACAACAAAAAGTCCACTTTGTAATAATTAATGAAAGACATTGTACGTATTGTGACTTTTCCCCTGTACAAAGCTTCTTCAATTACAGGAATAAAATTCAAGCCCACGATTCAAAACAAAAATCGTTCATAGACTAAATTCAAAGAACTTGAAAAAATATCAATATAACAATACATGAATAGTTGGAATCAATGAAGAGCTTTATTAGAACAGGTAGCATAGGTTGATAAGACCGGAGCATTCATATCTCCTGGCAGCCCTAACAGCAATGGCATAAAGATGAAAAAACAATCCTAATCAAAAACTCAGCTCGCTGAAATGTCAAGTGAAAAATGGGATATTGAACACCTTGTTTGTATGGCTACACTTTTGTAGATATTTGCCGTATTATGATTTGACTGATATAAAAAAGAGATCAATTAGATGTCCCTGAAATATCACTGATTTATTGCGGGAAGGTTGTGTTATCATTGAAATGATATGGGGTCTCTCCTTTGGGCACCAACTGCCATTGAACCGTTTTCAGACTGCATTTAATGATAAGAGCATTTGTCATGCATGTTTTCAATAATATTTTATGGAAGTTAGCATAATCTTTGCATAATCCTTCTTGGTACGTAAAAGTTGACAGGATATTTATATTTTTTCAATAATTCATATAGATATATCCACTAGTAATGAAATATGGTAGATAAGAGGATTAGGAATTATTCATAACATAAAAAGGTTTACAAGTACACTTTTAATGTTTTATCTGCTCTTCAGTCCATCGTCTACTTGAAAGCTTACATCTCATTATACAGTCAGTAAACTTATAATATCTTTTTAAATGTTTACAGTTTGTAGAAGACAGTGGCCTTGTTATGGTGATGCTGTGTGATTTTCAAGGCCGTAAATTTCAACAGAGACACGCCCTTCCAGGGGAAACAGTGCTTCCAGACCTGTTAGAAATAGAGCAAGCCATCTTGGAATGCAAGACCCACCTGAATGCGGCCCTAGCCCGGCGCAGAATCAAGGCAGAGGCCCCCTCCCTGGACCATCTCCTCCCCGACACGGTCAGGAGTAAGGAGGAACTCAGGTCCAGCATGCCAGTGTATGGCTGGATTAACCACAGAAAATCCAAGTAAGCAATTCAGACCCACCTCCACCCCTC
>WFKH01011581.1:13587422-13629224 GCA_016163765.1 Magallana hongkongensis | reverse complement strand
AGATCAACCATAGAAGTCCAAGTTAACAACTCATACCACTCCACCCCACCCCCTCACCTTTCCTCACCCCACTTGAAGAAATCTTTTAAATATGTGGAATTTTGCTTATTTTATTATTTTTGTGATGTTCTTAAAATTCAATTTAAAAACTGAAATCCTTCCTAATTGTAATTTTTTATAAATATGTATAACAAAATTTACCAGTATTTCAATTTTCTAATGTCTCTGCATGCTTCGTTGTTACTTTTTGTTAATCTACGTGTAAATGCTATCAAATACATGATCTGTAAAAATGTGAAGTATGATATTAATCATTTAAAGGTTGCTGCTCCAAAAGGGTAAATGGATTTTGGAAATATGGAAAGAAAATCTTTAAATTAATAACAGCCCAAAAATAAATTTTCTGTAAACAATTTTTGTTTTATGTTACATTTAAACTTTAACCATGTTTATATAAGTTCCAGAAGTAGTTTAGAATTTCAATATTTCCTAATAATTTCTTTACTTTAAAAATGTTCCTAATATTTGACTAGGGAAAAGTGTCTTGGTTCAAGTTAATTAGCATAGGTAAATGGAAATCTCAAGTTTCCTGTAATACTTTGAACACATAAAAAGCTTAACCTTTTGACACTAGAAAAATACTCTCAAGTTCTGGTACCTTAATTCTTTAAACACCTACAGATAGATGCTTAATCTCCTAATTAAATTTTTACAATTGATACTCATTAATATTTTTTGCATATACCTGTGATATTGAAGGTATTATCTTCCAATAAAGCAACTTTGATGGGTTTTTTTGATTTCAAGAAAAAGTATTTTTAGGGTTTTTTTTTAAACCAGATACAGATATCATATTAATTTGTTTTATTTAATTTTTTTCAGCATGTCCGAAGTGTTGGATGCATTGAAGGATGAACACTTCCGATTGGTCAGTCCAGAGGAAGCCCTGGAAGGCAAGAGATTCTGTGTGGACTCCCTGTGTCATGATGTTCTGATGTTCTCCCCGGAGTGTGCCAACGACTTGGTCAAAAATCACCTTGTTACTGCAGGAAAATTAGTTCTCCAGGTACATTGTCTCCAAATCGAAGCTTTTCAAATACTGTCCTTTGATTGATTCTGATTGAAAAGTAAAAAAGTAAAATTAACCGAGTACATATTGAAGTTTAAACACTTTACACATGCATGTCTGATTTTGAACTGATCACTATAATTAAAAAGCATCAGTTATTCTCAACATATGACATCTTTATCCTTTTTTTGCAGGACAAGTCTAGTAGTATAGCCCCCCACTCAGTGAAGTACTTGGTAGGAGAGGATGCAGACATCATCCATGTCAATGTCGGCTCAGGGATGACCACCGCACACATTGCCAGTCTACTGGAGGCAGACAGCCGCAGCCATATCTGGGCATTTGGTGCTAGAAACCAGGCAGAAGTCAGAGAAAATATGGAGAAACTTGGAGTGAAAGGTATACTTTTTTGTTCAGTTAGTGCTACCTATAGAATATTTTAACTTGCATAAGTTTATGTGTCAGCACTGGAATTTGCTTTGAAGTTTTCAATACATTGTCAAAAATTCCCTTGAAAATTAATCAATGATAACTAAGGAACTACTGTTAAGCTCATATATATTTACTTTATTCTTCCAGTGTGAAAATATTGATATTTTAACATTTTTACATAATATTCTAATATAGATTATCCTCACCCCTTTCACATTTCAGGCCTCTTTTCTTTTCAAGTTTTTGAAAATTCTAAATTTACAGTTTAATTACAATTGATTCTAAACTAAAAAATTAATGGTATATAAAAATGAAAAGATCTCGGAAAGGATTTATTGGAAAATCATTCTGAACAAAACTAAATGTTTAGTGGAGTTGACTGCATCGAGAGCAGAGAAAATGGTTAAATAATTGATGAACTTCCTCAGCTTTAAATTTCTTCAGGGTCTAAGCTGTGTCCTCATCACTGATGTACAATGTTTGCCTAATTAGTTGATGTTTGTCATGGGAGCCATAAAATGGGGCCCATAAATGTAGTGATATTAATGTGTTAGTATGGTTACAGTAATGATGGCTATAAATGTAATGCTATTAGTGTGTTAGTATGGTAACAGTTCGCAGTACTGTCAGCACAGAAAGAGAGTTGATAAACGAGGGTAAAACAAATCAAAGACTTCCATCCTGCCACCCTTATCAGTGGTAGTGGTCCTAATTGATTGTCAGGTTTATTAGCCAACAGAGACAAAATGCACCTGATTGATCATGTAAAAGCACACTTAATGATTGGTACTGAGCTGCGGAATCATATATATATATCACTCCTTGTTGAGTCAATACAGGCACTGGGAGAAGAGTTAATTGCTATTGTCATCTGGCTTGGTTCCCACTCTATTCCGATGCTTATGGAGTCACTTAAGATCAAACGCTTCTGTAATAGTTTGTCCATATTTAGCAATGCATGTCTTTAGCCCTGACCCTCGAAATGGCCTCTTTAATGCAACTGTTGACAATGCACTTGAGTTTTCAATAAATTATCTTTCGAGCTGTTGAGAATTGAAGATGTGTAATTTTCTGATCAACACTCAGGACAGAATCGGTTTATTCCCCCTCTATAAATCGGTTTCATCAATTTTTATTTGCTCATTGAAGTGCACTAAGTTCTTCACTGTTGTAAATGCTGAGTGTATGCAATGTCAATTTTCCATCTGAAATAGTGTTAACAAATGAGAAAGGTACTCATTATAAATTTTATATGAAAATATTTTAGATATTTATTTCTAGCTTGAGTAAATGTTTGAATCATGCTCAATGCCCCAGTAAAAGGTATTATACTCTAAGTAAAAAAAACTGAATTACAATTCCATGAAGCTTTTTTATCCTTTTAGGCAGAGGTTTTTGGAAGTATTGAAATTTGTAGAAGAAGCAGATTATTTAGCTTTTGTTTGGCCAGTGTCAACAAACCTGCAAAGCAACTGGGAAATCGTCAGTCATTTGTATATACGTCTAATAGATCTAAATAAATTCAACACAAAAATTTCATTTGTTAGCAATGCATTATTTGTTTGCCAAGACTTATTTCCCACCGAATATAATGGGACCACTTCCATGTCAACTTACTAGCAAACAGCGGAGAACAAGACTTAGGCTGGAGTTATATTGTACTTTAAGTTGAATTGTTATCTCCAACATTCTGTTCCAATAATTATATATAAAATCTAGAATGGCCTACATTAAATATTGTGCTGGGTTATATTGTTTACTGATAAAAGTCACCAAAGTGCAACACAATATGCCACAAAAATCTGAACACAATAAATTGATTTTTTAATAAATCAGATGCTGAATGTTAATTTGAGGTGTGAAATTGATTTCTAAAAACTGACTGAATGTGGTCAATTTATCTGATGCTGTGTGTATAGTAATTATAGGTGGAAAATTGGTTTCTGAAATCTTCTATATTTCATATAATTATATTTTTTAATAAATCAGATGCTGTATGTTAATTGTAGGTGTGAAACTTATTTATCAAAAACTTCCTAAATGTGATTGATTTTTTAATACTGGTAAATCAGATGTTGTATGTTAATTGTAGGAGTGAAATTGATGTCTGAGAACTTCCTGGATGTAGAACCGGATGACAATAGATTCAAGAATGCAAAGGTCATCCTCATTACAGCTGACTGTAGCAAGTCAGGCGTAGCCAACCCGATAGACTTCATTGTCAACGAGGGGGAAGGTGGGCACATTGAATGAAATAATACACGCTAACCTCAAAAGAAAATATTCATATTTTTTGTATCAGAATTATTAATCAGGTGAAAAATTATTTATTCCCATATTTTTTCTTCCAGATATGAAAATATTAAAGGATTTGTCCATAGGAGAAACGGACATGAGCAAACTTGGTGATCTCACTGCAAAACACACAGAACTTCTGAAGCATGCCCTCAAATGTAGGTAGTCTCCATCCAACTCTGAATGTATTTCTGAATATACAGGTAATCATGGAATTGCATGTGTCTTAATCAGAATCAATTCCTACAGTTACCAAGGTGCAGGCAGTTGTGTACACCACACGGTCAATCCATGAGGTAGAGAACGAGAATGTGGTTTCGAAGGCCGTGGAGTACACTAACCTTGTACAGCAGAGGAGGTACCCCTACAGAGTTGCTCCCCCTGTCATCCCTTTCTCTAGTGAAGCTATAGACAATAAAATAGGAATTCATGGAAAGTTTATAAAATTTCGACCAACAGAGAAAACCAGTGGATGCTTCATTGCTGTTGTAACAAGAGAGGTATTTGGATTAAATCCTGCTTTTGAAATTTTTATTATATTGGTATATAAAATTTCATAAATGAATTGTAAGACAAAAAATGTAATAATTTTTATGAACAGCCTGAGGACTCCAAAGAAGCAGCCAAAGATGTTCTTGCCAGAGCACAAGCTAAAGGATTGCTGAGTGGGAAGAAGAGGAACAAGAACCACGAGGGCCACGAGAATGAAGAAGAGGATAGCCTGGTCAACGGGCACAAGTCAGAGAAGCTGCTGAGCCGACGCCTCAGGAGACAGGACCAGAGGCTGCCCCCACGCAGTGCTATATCAGCCCCCCATGCATCGAGTCCCGTCCACAGCTATATCCACAGCCCCATACAGGGACGCCGCATTCCACGCCCCAACGGAGTCGCGGTGGGAGCCAGACTGTACAAGGATGCCGCGAAGAGAGAACCGGCACAGAGGAAGGACAAGATCTCGGTGCCGGAGCATGTCAAAGTGGTAAAACATCCAGCACCCTTCAGGTGAATATTCTGTGTGTTGGATGATTGAGTTTCATGTGGTTGTCTCACAAAGGAAATCACAATCTCTTTGTGCTTAATTTGCATGAGCATCGCAATATTTCACGGTTATTTTAAGTTTGTATGTATATGTTTTTGTATTTGTCTCAATGCCTCTCAAGAGGTCTTTATTTGAAAACTAAAGTTCTTGTCTCAGTAACAGAATGTTTTTTCTTGTTTATATGTTTCTATGTTTATAAAACTGTCAGACACACCTAAAAAGGATTTTTTTGCAATAGTTGTAACTAGTCAGTATTATGATATTTCTACCTGTGTCACTGGTGCTATTGGGGTACATGTTCAGCAACTATCACCATTTTAATGTTTTATATGTCTGCTGTCTCACTGTTTTACATACAAATACATGTTTGTTTTTTGAGAGACTTGTCATTTTGTGCTAAATCATTTGTCCAACGAGAGAGTGTTTGTGTATAACTTGAGAACTGTCTTCACTATGTTCACTAACTTAATTTTTGTGTGATTTTCACAGCCGCAAGTAAAAAGCATGTTCAGGTAATAAAAGAACTTTGTGTAAATGCGCATGATCTCAATAAGCTTCCTCTACTGGCTTGCAACATTAAATGTATTTTCATATGCAGATCTCTTAAATTTCATGAAATGTGTATTTCTATTAATCGTATAAAATTTAAAAGAAGCATTACATTACAGCAGTAATCTGTGGCATGTGTATCTGCTTTTGGTATATCTGGAATTCAAGCTTGTATCAGCCCTACTTACCTTAGTATCATTTCTTTAAAAAAAATGCATTGTACTTTGTTGATCGAGTGATAAGTAATTTTTTTGTACGGTCTTTTTTCCTTTCATGACAGACGCAAAAAAAACAAATTGGGCAAGAAGACCAAGTAAGTTATGTAACACCTGGAGGCTACTTAGGCAGTGCATGCTCTTAATCAATTTGTGGGGTATGCCCATTAACTTGTCTAAGTTGGAACATGCACCCACTTAATCTGTGCGAGATGTTATTATAAGAATGAAGACACTGAAGTATTGTAATGCATTATCAGGGCTGCATGTTGGCGTGATTCATCATGTGCATACAATGCAGGAGGCCTCGCTCTTGATGTAGGAGCACCTGTCATTTCATAATTATCAGACACAATCAGCTTGGACAAACAACTTTATCAAGGGTACTTTAAATTAATGTTGCCTTAACACATGCCTTTTCCTTTGTTTCGGAACTTTAAAAATTGACTGGAATGCTTCTCGCTTTCCCTGAATTTGCATTGTTAATTCATTTCATTGAAATCTACAGTTACACATACCCCTTCTGGTTTCTAAACAATGTCTTTTTCATTTGATTTTTAATCGAAGAAGCATCTCTCGTGTAGTTCAAATATTTAATAATCATAAGGTGCCTAGCAATTGGGTAGGTTTAAGCAATCCGTTTTGTTTTGTGACTTTAATAAGGATACTAAATCAATACATCTGTTCATATTTCCATTAACTACATCACTGTGTTGGAACAAAAACTTTCGAAGTCCCACCCAGTACAACAGAAAATCAATTGTGCAATGTTAATGTATGATGCAGTGACAGTTTGAGTGCCATATTAAGTGTTGCTGTTTTTGATGAATGTATAAACTGAGATTAGCCAATATTTGTGTAGAGTGCACCACCTTCTCAGCAGTAGTTCTATTAGTGCAATGTATTGGATCCGTCCAGCCCTCTGGGGATCACCAGAGTTATTTCCCTTTGTTGTAAAAAAAATGAATATTTAAACACATCTGTGATACCTTTGTCTGTATATATTGTTCATTGTTACAGATAGAAATAAATGTTAACTTATTTATTGTAAAATGATTTATGTTGTTTTTTCCTTTCAATCACAGTAAAATATGATTATCTCTGCAACATAGCCCATTGTTAATGAGGCTCCATGGATGAGGTCATTAAAATTTTCTACCTTCTGACAAAGGAGAGTTTTAAATATGAAATAATACAAGATGCAAGTAACTTTAACAAAACCAAGATAACAAGATGTCAATAAATTTTTTTTTAGGTATATTTATTAAGTTTGAGATGATTACAATGATCTAATGTTGACCACCATGCAGCCACTTCTTCATGGTGCTCCAAACTTGAATTTTTGACTACAAATCCTTTCTACTTTGAAAGATTATACACAGGCGCTCTTAAATGACACTTTTAACCCCAGCTGAAATGGGGATAACATAGCAGCAGGCACCGTTATTAGTAATTATTGAAATGGAGCATATATCAATTTGTGTCCTCTTCACCCAATTGTCATATAATTGTTCTACCAATGGGTTTGAATTTCAATTGCAATATATCAACAAATGAGGTACTGTATAACTGATGATCTTATTTTATGCGGTCTGAAAGTTTAAACTTTGAAAATTGCTTGTAAGGATGTTTAAACACAGCTGAAAAATAACTCAACATCAGCATTGATATATAAATACACTGGACACTCATGTCCTTTGAATCAGCATGTAATGTACATTAATGCATTATGATTTTATAACATTTTTACCCATTTATGTGCTCACTGGGTTCTTACATTAAAATGGAGCAGAGAAAGAAAATTTCAGATTACTAACATTGATTAAGGTGGCTCACTGCACCTTAAAAATGTTTCTCAAATCAGCAGAAAAGGACTTGATTATGAAAGATAGCATGATGCATAATAAGTACATGTATATAAATCAAATAGGCAAAAATAATCAATTTCTGGGAAAAAACACGTGACTTTCTGAAATTTAAATCAATAAATAATTAACAAATGCCCGAGGCGGATTTGAACTCGGGATCTGCGGTTCACAAGCCCGATATTTTAACCACTATGCTTTGGTGATATTCAATCAAATTGTTCAATATATGTACAAACAATTTCACAAAACATTTAAACTGCCATCTTGGGACGTAGTGTCATAAAAAGTATAAGCATTGATGTAGTGAGCTACCTTAAATTTATATTGATGAAAATCACAAAACAAAGCTTTTATGACAGCAAAGTCTTGCCTTTATTGCAATATCATAAAATACAGTAACAACTGAAATCAACAGCTCAGAAGTGTCATTTGTTTAAAGCATAATTATGGTTTAATGGCCATCAGTGATGAAAATCCAAGTGTCAAAAGTTCATAAAATGCAATCTGTTCAATTCTTAAACCAAGGTTGTACATCAGCTTATAAAAAAGCAGGATATCATACTTTTCTGAAATTTTGAAATCTAAACTTGACAACTTGCCTTTATGTTTCTTTCCATCACTCCCACACTGATAAATTACTTGTTTTAACACACTGCTTTTTAAAGCTGGTTAGTTATAATGACAACATGAAAACTAACATATACATACACAAATCAGCAAAGACAATACATGAAGATGAACGCTTAGAATTTCACATATTCTATACAAGCCATCATATGGCAAATGTTGCAGTCTGTTTAGATCTGTCTTATAAAATTCAAGAATGTTTATTTATGTATAACAATGTACAAACAATCACATAATATGCATTTTGAGAGATCCTCTGTACCAATCTTTTCTAATCGTTGACATTACACTTCAAGAAAGATAAAAATTTGCAGCATGTGGTCAGAGATTTGTGTGGGGAGCTTTGTGAGATGATGTAGATAATAGAATGAATATGAAATACAGAAACTTTCTCATTTGTCAGAAAGTTTTGATGCATTGAAATGTAATACAATTTTTTTGTCATTTATCAATCATTAAAATGACAATCTCAATTTCTTTTGTAAGGGGGTTGGGGGTGTGGGGTGCAACCAATCTCTGAATACCTCTTGCTTTAATAGATTGTTTTAATAGATTAATTCAAGAGGAAATCTGTGTATATCAATTACAAACCAAATTAATTTTTAAACTTTTTGACAATAGATCTTATCAACCCTCAACCTAGGCCTGGTAATGAAAATCTGAATAAAATACGGAGCGTAGAGTGTCTCTATGATCACAGCCGTCAATCAAAACTCGGACAATACCTGCTAATATTTCTTGACAAAACAATTTCTACAGATTGGTATTTAATTTTTGATAGGAATTTCTCCATCAGAACTCTGTCCCAAGCTGGAATAAAAGAGACACATTAATTATGAACGATCCACTCATCCATCTGACAATTAAAGCTGAGCAGGTTGGTGAGGCTATAAGAACCCTAATCAAAACTGGCCACAAAAAAACACAACCTTGGTATCCAGAAAACAACAGAGGTATAATAAATTCTATACTGAAACCAAAACAATTGTAACACAGTCATATTTTGATTTCACAGACATGGTACACTATCACTTTACAGTAATACTGCACAACCCAATGTCATGTGATAGTGTCACCATAGCAACAAACCATAACAACCTAACTGCTTGGGAAACAGTTCTTTACTGAATTAATCACAAACTTCTGGTATAAGTATTTTTCAAAGAGTAAAAAAATTATTACAAACTTAAAATTGTATACATAGCTAGTTATTCATCAAGAAAAGCATTTCTTTACTATCTATAAAGAAGCAACCAAATATTGGTCAAATTATTAGTTTGTGCACTACAATAAGCTACCATAGTCATTTGATCAACCAGGGACTAAAAACAAAGATTTAAACTCATATCAAATAAAAATTTAAAAAAACCCAAATTTTCTGAACCACTGCAGATTTGTAGACAAAAACTGGAAGACAAAACTGAAAATCAGAATGAACAAGAGGCTGTGATAATATTCATTCAAACAGATATCGTCAAGATATTTATAGCTTAATACAGATCTGCTGTTATACTCTGTAATCACTTGCAGCAATTTTAAAATGCAATACAAATCCTACTCATACATAGTAACAATTTATTCTAAAAAAAATTATCTATTTTGAAGGAGATTGAGGATTTTATCAGCAACAAACACTGTATTAGAATGATCACAGATTACCTAACAGATATATTACATAAAACAAAACACAATTATTTCATCAACACAAGAAATGTCTCAACTACCGGTATGCACTTGGTTTGTACACCTGAATTTATCGGATATTGCACATGTGTAGAAGTACCTCTTTGGCAAAAAAAATAGTGAAACATAATGATCATATGGCAAATCATTGGAACAAGCAACAGGCATAAACAAACATATATATAAAATGAGTATAAAATCTGGCAGAAGGTTTCAATAAAACATAGCAGATTCGTAATGTGCTCCTGGTAAAACTACAACCATTAAAAACAAGAATAAAAAGAAAATCTCTGGAAGAAAAGAGAAATGTACAATCAGCATGAAAATAAGTACAAATGCCCGTACAAATATCACAACTAGCTAGAATCTGGTCCGCACATGGTGTCCGTTAAAAAAACAGAAATACCCTTGATATAAATGGTGGTTTTGATATTTTTAATGGCAACAAAGACAAAACACAAAACATCAGTGTCTGCTTGATAACAAAAGGCAAGGATTGAAAAACAATTCCAAAGATAGGCTATAAAAGATTTTCTGTAAAATATTTAAACCGTTAACAAAACATGCCATTATCTACACAAAAAATTGTATCATATAACAAATATAGACATGAAATTAATGCTTATTAAGTGTATAACAACCCTTTTTTTCTTTTTTACAAAATTGGAATGCAAAATTCTGTCATATAAAAGCTCAACTTAAAACTGTCACAACATTATTGTATACACATGAGGACATTTCTCAAAATTCTATAACTCTTACAACCTCCTTTTGATAGAAAGAGTTGTGGTTTATTTTGGAAAGATTGAGGTCTTTACCATTGGTTACAACCTTAGTACTAAATATTATATGCTTTAATAGATAAACCTTACCATATCTACAATACGCTTACTCTAACTCCTTATTGATCAATAACAATATAAAATAATCATACATGTACATGTACATGTATTTACAGGCATGTAATAGACTGTTTGCATATCACCTTACACAGAATATATAACTTATAATGCTTGTCCTACATCAGCTAATGAACACTATCCTACATAACAGACTTTGTCATGGTCAGGATGTTCATCAGCTGCTTCATGCCATCTGTTGAGAGCTTCTTAAGGGTAGTTGTGTCACTGTTTATTTGACTGGAGACTTCAGATTCTCCACAAAACTCTGAACACTATGTCGAAAGCAAGCACCAAAACTCTGAAACATAAAGACATATACATTTCAATCATAACACAAGTTGCTTTTAGAATGTATTGTTAATTGATTAAACAAAAATTTGCCATTTTCTTTTTTTTTTTCTTCTTAATTATCCCGTGTAAACACTGGGAATATTATTTAACTTTTCAGAGATTTTTGACAATGTGTACCAAAACCTTGCATGTATTGTCAGACAAAATATCACAACAACAAATCAAAGGAGTAGAAAAACAACAAAAACTTGAATCTCTCTAACCAAAATATTCATAGAATGAGATAAAGTTCAAAAGTATGTACAAGTTATTCATAAAGCTGTTTATAAGCTATGATTTGTATACCTATCAGATAAAGGTCACGTCTGGTCAGACTTCACTTTATTTTTGAGTAAACTGAACACAGATTGAACTCCATGTAGGCTGGCCTTGACCCCCGACTGAACCCCCACAGCACTGGCCTTGACCCCGGCCTTGAATGTCTCCCCTAAAGTCTCCAACTACAGACCACAACAAAAGATCATGCAAATCAGACACAGTAAAACAAATAGTAAGACAAAGAAAGTCTGTGTGGTATTTTTCTTTGTCCTCTCTGGAAGCTGGTTTTCTACTGATTCAAGGAGCAAAGAATCAATTCAAAACTGAAATGGTGTGCAAGACATAAGATGCTTATGGGCCTAGGATTAGAACAAAAAGCAAAAAAGAATGTGAAGTCCCTTTATAAGCTTAAGGTGGAATAACACATCATCACAAAATGGCTGACCTCTGATCGAAACGACATTTAGTTTTATTACCGTAAAAAGATTTTATCGACGGTAACATGTAACTTACTCCAAAGCCGAGTGGATAAAGCGTCGGGCTTGTGATCCGTACATCCTGAGTTCAAATCCCGCAGGGGCTTTTGTTGTTACTTACTGAATTGAATTTTTTAGATATTCATTTTTTATCCCCAAACTGCAAATTTTTCGCTTATTTGAAATATGTACAGTTTATTTATCATGATATCTTTCATAATCAAATAATTTACAGTTAATTTGAGTGACTTTTTCCAGGTGTGTTATTCCACCTTAACAAGCAGCTATTAACTGGTACCAAATGAAATTTCACAAAATTGAGGCTTTCATAATAGTTTTAGCTCTTTTTTGCAATTTAAAAATTCTATTCTTGCTTTCAATCAGTAGACAACTTGGACAGGAGGACAGAACAATGACCATAGCAAAAAAAAAGCTTAAATAATTATTACAGAATATAACAGATATTGACAACAAAAATAGCCAAATAAAAGGAAAGATATTTCAATAAATTTAATGAAAATGAATAAAATATTGGGAAAACTACTAGTATGTACTGGGTACGTAAAATCTTATTAATTTGAATACTGCTGATGTTTATAAGATACATGTAATATGCCATCTACATAAAATACCCATTGAAAAAAAAAGTTACAGAAATGTAGAGTGTGAAGAGAGGACCAATTAAAGATATGAGAGTTTTTGATTCATATTTACATGCTGCTGAAAGATCTGATAACAGGTGTTTTTGAGCATGTCTTGCTGTAAAAATGTTCTGACCAAGTTTATGTAAATATGAGAGTGTTCCAACAACTTGGATATCTTCTAATAATGTATGTTTATGCTCAACATGACTTTGTGATTGCTGTGAGATCGAACAATATCTGTTATTGAAATATCAAGAGTTATTACTAAAAAGTTTTTTTTTGTCCAAAAGCAGTGATAATAAATAAAGTCTAAAGTGTTTGAATGCCTCTCTACACCTCACACAACAGATGAGAGCTCACTATACAGGTAGCTCTATCTCTAGACGTACCTTGTTCTTCTGTGTGGGGGTGGGAGTCTGAATTCCATGTGCATCCAGATATTTTTGAAATCGCAACTGAAAACACGTAGTGAATTTATAATAAACCAACTTTGTAGATTTTTAGGTTTTGTCCATCATTTAACCTGATATATAAGGAAGACTTCATATAAAATGTTAATGAATATACTTTTATGAGTCTTATTTGATATACTTGTTTTGTTTAAATCCACATGAACAAGATGTGGTGACTTTAAGGTCCTACCTTACAAGCCGCCTCTATTGTTTTACAGAGTGGGCCTGCCGAGGGTTCACAGTGGAATATGTGGGCGTAAAACTGGTCCTCTGCTCCATGCATGATGAATCCTCCCAATCTGTAACAACATAAAATAAGAGTTATCTCTCTTTTCTCTCCGACCACTAACTGACAGTGATTTATACAAAGACGTACTTGGCATTCTCCATGGCGATTCCCATGAATGACAGAAAGCGAATGCGACAGTCATCTATCTTGTTTTCTGGCTTCTGAAAAAAAACCAACCAAACAGATATATTGAAACAGTTCCTAGAATAGACAAAATCTATGAGTGAAGTGCAACACATTCTAAGAGAAAGAGAAGCTACAATGTTTACCCCTCGCTCTGTGATGGTGAGGGTGGAGGGAGCGATAGCCACATCCACAAACATCCACTTCTCTGGAGGAATCCGGCTGTATACCGACTCTATTGCATTATTCAGGATGTCAGTACCTACAAAAAGCACAATCTAGTTAGCAATCTTAAAATAAGAATTGTATGCATACAATGATACTACATAAAACATATAATAGGCCTCTTTATCTATGTCTGTAATACCTGAGGAATTTTTACCTGTAGGTTTAGAAACCCTCTCCCTCCCTAGGTAGTGGCAGCGTATGATTTTTTTCGGTTCCTCCATTGGAGTTGGGAATGAAATACCTGGAATATTCATTTAGATAATTTTTGATATATGCCAGATCTCAACACACAACCTTAATCTGTATATTTTACATGTAGAGAATTAAGCTATATTTCTGTAATTTAATTTTTTTTCCAAATTCAAGATGAGATAGAGTTTGTATAAAACCCATTTTAGATTTATAACAACAACATATACTATAGTAAACATTCAAAGAGTATATTTTTCTGTCTACTGTAAATGATATAAACTACATCTAAATGTATTGGAATTATCAGTGAAAATTACTGAATGAGGAAAGTTAATTATTTGCTATTACAAGAAACAACTTTTCTTTCTTTCTAAGAGAATTTTGACCACAACATTCAGTTAATGCTTTAAACAAATTTTCATTTGTGACGACTAAATTTTTGCGATTTACTATGCTGCAACTAAATCTTTTCTGTCTGGACCACAAAAACAATAAAATTGACAATAGGCATGCTAGGTTAGTTAATATTATACCCACAGCTCTGATTGACTCTGGTGCTAAGAACGAAAGACTCTGTCACTTACTGTTGTACAGGCTTTGGAAGGACATCTTCTGTCCATTGGCCTGTCCGTTGGATTTCTCCAGGTTGGGGAGGTCGGTTGGGCGACTTAACCGCTGCACCACTGCGTTCTGTTCCAGGTGGCGCTCCAGCATGATCTTCTTACAGATGTCCCTCAGGGTGTTAGCAATGTGTCGGGCCGGAGTGTCACAGCGGAATACATGACACATGTGTTTTCTTGTTGTCTTGTCTCGAGCCACGTATGCAAAATCCCTGTATAAATAAATGGCTCATCAAATATACATTTTAAATCTTCATGAAATATGGCGTTTTAAATTTACAGAGAATAAAAGTATTACATATATTTGCAAATAATTTTTCTTCAATGTACCCATACAACCATACATAAGTGTACAACAACAACTCAAAACAACTACACTGTAATTAAATGTATCTATTTTATCCACATTCAACAAAGTGAATGAAAAATATTATATACAAAGTGTAATTTTCACCATCTACCATAGAAACTAGAATTGCATTTACACACAATGTCACACTTTACCTTTCTCTGTGTAAGCAGAAAAGGAAGAAAATTAAGACATTTATACACTAAACAACATTTTAATTTCCAAAAATTTAACAACTTTACTAATTCAGCAAGTATTAATACTTCACTGATTACATTGTGGACACTGACCTGCCATTGTCCCTGCCCACCCCCCACACCCGGATGGACTGTATGGGCTGGGAGTTGAGGGTGGTGAAGTCCTGGGTGTCCACCAGTCTCAGACTGTCACTGTCCAGGTCCATGTACAGGTCCTTACCCTGCAGAGAACACACTCAACTCACAATAGGCAACAAATTTGGAACATGTTACAGAATCAACTTGATAGTAAACACTTGCTTTTGTTCAGTATCCTGATATACTAGGGCAGACTTTAGTTATCTATTCATGCATTGTCATCAGAGGAGTTACCAGAAAATTAGCCAAAAACAATGTTTAGTTTAAATAAATGAAATATTTAATTCATTCTAAAGAATTCAGATTGTACAATACTGATTTTATGTGTCTTTCCTACTGGAGGATACATCTGTCACACTTACATCTCCCCATCTGCCAACAACATCATTGATGTCGTTCCTGCCAAACGACAGGTCCACGATACACTTGTTGACCGCGCGACTGCTCCTCTCTGGGGTCAGGTCTTCCTCTGCTATCCGGACCCAGCCCAGAGACTGGACGGCGAACCGCACAGGCTTCTCATGGGGCTCTGTCTTCTGTGGTTCTGATTGTGCTTCTAAGTTTGCAGACCTATAGCAATTAAAAAAAACTAGAATGGGAAATTGTAGCCAAGTTTCTTAGAAAAAGACATTCTTAAAAAAATCTTAAAACTCCTCCTATACAATAATTCTTTGACAAGAGAGATAACTCTCTCCCCAAATTCTTTATGACTCTTTATGACTCTAATATTCTGTAAAAATTTTGTTTCACTGAAAATATCCACATTATTTATATCATTTTTTTTGACAAATTAACATATTGTTATCAATCTATAAAGCTGATTAACATGTTTTTGTAGCAACACACTGTAAACAGTCTAAGTGGCTGACTTACATGTTTTGTAGTGAATTAGCGGCATATTGTAGAGCATGACCCTCGAACGCCTTCAGTGGCTCCTCGGTGTTGGAGGACACACTAGAGGGACTGGAGGGCACGGATCCGTTAGTGGTGGACCCCGAACTCTGTGAACAATAGGTGCATAATTTAAGAAACTCTATAGGTATAGTATACTATTAAATCAAAAAGAAACACATTACCGGGTATAGTTGATAACATACAGAATTGCACACGTATCAAATTACTGTGGTTTCATTAATGACGGAATACCAATTTCCGTTATATTCTCTGATGAACAAATGAACTATCTAAACAATATTTATAGATTATCAGCTGTTCTTTCATACATGTAATGCAGTTTAAATGTTTATTTTGATCTTATAAAGAAATGAAAGGCTTTGATTAAATTAAAGGAGGAATTATTCATGACTGTACATGTATATACTTAATCAAAGAATGACCCTTTTAGGACTTTATCCTCAAATGGTTTGTTAAAATGATGCAACCACTGTAATTTGCTGATATCAGATAGCTATGCAAAAGAACTGTTCTAATGAGATCAGGCTGAATATCATCTGCACAGATTCAAAATCAAGAGTAGTACATACTGAGGAACTCTTGACGGAGAGCGATCTGAGTGTGGTTTGTTTGACATCGGGGGTGGTAGGGGAGGGGGGCTCCCTCTGAATGGTCCCGCTCTTGATGTGCCAGTAGTACGCCCCCTCCTCGTCTTCACACTTCTCCCAGCCAGGGGGCAGCACCACTTCCTGTGGTGGGTCCTACAAAATAGGTCAGATAGTACTCACACTGTATGACCCAACCATAAACAGATTGCATAATCAAGCCGCTTGACAGGTTTCTCTGGTGTGGTTTCTCTATTTCAGTTCTAAAAGTGCACCTCTTGTCAAGAGATATTTATGTAATGGTGAGAAATAAAAAATAAAGATTATGTCCAGACACAAGTCGAAATCTCAGAAATATGGTGGTGACAATCGGATTGGTGAAATCCTTCTTCAAAAGCAACAGTTAATCACCGTGGAATCAGAACAGCCAAACGAGTTCCTCCGATCAATAACGGAGGAGACACTGGAGAGAGTTCTAATTACTCCATATGGCAGTAAACTGTAGGCAATGCATCTGTAGTTTTCACAATCACATTTTTACTGAAGTATCGGCTGCAGTATCTTCGTTTTGTGTTAATGAATAATCCTCAAATACAGCAGATCAAGAGCATCTCAAGACACTGGGTCTCCTGGCTTGCATGACACGAAGGAGCAGCATTATTTTATGAACACTTCTTTTTTCGGTTAACAAGATCTACAAGTCTGATCAGAGAAATGGGTTTAAATCAAAGGAGTCTTGCTGCACCCACTATCTGTCACAATCTTTTTACAAGGTCAGTTATGGCTGGATCCCATGACTAGCTATACATCAATTTCACATTACGGCATTCAGTGGAGAGTATAAAGAGATGTATACTGAATAAGTTTATGCAGAAAATTACTTTCGCCATAAATCGCATTCTGAATCCTTGGTGCCATGATGACATCGCTGTCTGGCATCAGTGTATCTATATCTTACTGGGAGCAAGGAAGGAACTGCCTGACCAATAATATGCAAGACACATGAGAGCTTGCGTAAAAGCTATTGACCAAGATAAAAATTACCGAATCTTTTATGATGCCTGATATGAAACTAGGATAAGGGTGAAATCTATATATACACTCCCACATTTTATTTCATCTCCATTCACTTGCACTCTAATGGACAAATTTACAACTGAGCTTTAACTAGACTTACATTATTAAAAGGCAAATTCAACCAAGTGCACTGTATTTGATACTAAGTACACCCACTTTATATGGGAGAAGAAACCAATATTTGTAAATATTAATGTTTGATTTTCAAGTCTTGAATTACCCCTGTTGGCGTCGTTTCCTCGGAACCCTCCGGTTCCGAGGACTTGTTGACGACAGAGTAGATGTCCTCATTGACTGGTCCATGGACATGTGACCCATCATCCGATCTCGCATCCGAATGGATTCCACTGTCAGGCGAATTTATGTCAAACCTATGAAAATACATGTATTGTACTAATTAAAAACAATCCTACTTTTTCATGTTTGAAGCTTGTCTGCATACCGTAAATCATGGACAATGCATTTTTTAAAATAATGAACTTTTGATCCTGAGCCTCTTAGAGGACAAACACTTAACTTCTACCTCTAGGTGTAAAAGACAATTTATACATATCTGATTGAATATTAATAAAATCTTAAACACTCATTGTTTTAGGAAATTTTTAACATGATGACATAAGCACAAAAATGCTGCAAATATGACAAGAGTTATTTTCAGAAAAGCAAAGTGTTACTGAAAATTTTGGTAAACGTTTTGAGAAACTTTTTTTATTGATGCCCCTAATACTATATACTGTATTCAATCAATCATGCAGTATTTCTTATATCAGAATGTGTAAATTTTGGTATAAAAGATTTAAATAAAATGCATGTTTTATCTTTTATGTTAAAAGACTTGCCCACAGTTTATCCAAACAACCAGCATACTTAGTCCAGATATGATAGATTCTTTGATTTCTTACATTACGTAGAAACAGTTTTACTATTTTGACATTTGCTCATATCTTACTTTGAAGGAACATTTTAAAGACAGTTTTTGTTAGTCAATGGAGTTTAAAAGTGGTGGAATATGGTCTTTTACAAGTGAATGGATTGATTGATGATTATTCAAACTGAATAACACTGTTTGGTTTGATACCAACTTGACTTTGGTTTGGTTGACTGGAGATGTAATCCCACTCCATTCCAATTCCAGATCCAGGTCGGATGAGACGGATTGCGACTTCTCCTTGGCTTTGCTCTCCAGCATGGAGTAATACTCAAGGAATCCGGTGGATTTCTTTCCACTCTCCTTGCTTCCTTCCTGTGAATTCTTCTCCTCCTTCTTCATCAGATTTTTCTCGTTTTTCAACATATTCTGCTTTAGGTCCTTGTTTTCACATTCAGTTTCTTCCTCCTCTGAAGAGGAAGAACTGTCCACAGACAGATCACCCAGCAATTGCTGTTTTTCGCTTTCGTTGGAGTATTTATCCGACACTGATTTATTGTCTAACAGAGACATGGAAGATGGATCAACTTCATTGTAGATGTTCGAGTCATTGTGGTATGCTTCTTTGTGGAGTTTGCTGGATTTCATCTTAAGCTGGTCTTCAAATCGGTAGTTGGGGTTGGAAAAACTCAAGAAAGTGTTCTCTGGATCTGAAATGATAAAGAATATTTGTAACTCTTGATCCATATTTTCTCTATTCTTTTCTCTGAAAACGGTACTACATAACTACATGTTTTCTGCTTTAATTACATGATACAGGTCCATAGGCTTCTTGTCATCACATGCTAACCACTCTAATCTCTCTAATGACTATAGAAGTATCAAGAAACAATAGTTCAATAGTAGTTTTCTCAGAAATTTAGTCAATCCATGTTCATGCAAGCATATTTTGTAATGCCATAACTGTACAGCTTTTTAGTATCAGTGTTTCAAGGGAATATACTTCTTTATTCTATTACTGCACTAGTTTATAGTATCCATGTTTCCATGGCTGGGTCAATGTCAACATTTGTCCATATACTTATCTTCGAACTTACTAAATTAACTAATATACCATTTTTACACTGTATTAATATGCTAACATTTTGTTAAATCATTGATTTTGTTCTACGTCAAATATTTAGTCAAAATTCACATAACTCTTCAACATCTGGTGGTAGTAAAAGTCTATAAAATGGCCAAGACAATCCAGCCTCATAAAGATGAATTTTTAGAAATACATGTATATTGTTAGAAATCTACCAAACAAAGTTTACAAAAACATAAGATTAGGACAACATTCTGGCAAATACGGTAAAATAACTGCACAAATCTCCAAATCAGAGCTCGTAAAAAGATCAATGCCTGGGGTCAAACACCTCTGTCTGCAAATGTAATTTTACCAGGAAATCTCAAATTCTGTAGATTGGTAAATGACAGCTTACCAATATCAGAAGTAATTACACAAGAGTTATACTTGGGTTCTGAGAAGTTCTGGTGTTTACTTCAACAACCATTCCTGCATCCATTTCGATTTTGACATCCTTTTAGCATTGATTTGAATATCAAATCAAATAATAATGCTAAATGCAAATTTACATTTTCTTCAATATTTTGCACAATGGTCCATAAAATGTCAAGATGTCATGTACGGTATCTGGGATTGGATGCATGCAGTGGTGGAAATCATTCAGATATTGGATAAGATGTAGCAGAGCACTTCCTCAGACGCAAGATTCACAGCAAGTTCAAGACTTATTGATTACTGTTTTTCAATTCAAATTAAATTGTTCCACTAGTTTTTACCAAACTTGCACAAGATTTTATGCTCAAACAATTAATCTTTCTTCGTTTCTTTAAATCTCGTTCTTATTTAAATTTCCTAGTAAATTTTTGTTAACCTTTATACCATACTTAAAATTCAAACTAGACTTCCTCAAAAATCATGAAGCAAATTAATAAAATCATAACAATTTAAACATTATATTGAGAATGACAAGTTTGATTATTAAGTAAGGTAAACAAAAACTGAAGTTTTGCCAGTGTTGCCAAGGAGACAAAATTGTGTGTAGGGGCTCTTCACAGACACAACTTTATTTAAGTTACAGTTAATAATTTAACTTATGGGAAAATTGAGAAATATAACAATAATGAACTGGCCAGTATTTTCCAATGCTATTTCCAGCATTCAACTTGTAGGCAAATTCTATGCCTTTTATTCATTAAATTTGATATACTGAAGTGGATACTAATATTTTTCAAGGAAAATCATATTCTCTAATTTGAATTAAATTTGAATAAATGATCCATTCCACCCACTTAATTACCAAAGTATTATTAGCTTGCTTAATCCATTAAAATTCCATGAAAAAAATCAACTGCCACTGCATGTATGGTTAAAAGTCACGTCTGAATAATCTGAGGTGACATCTGATGCTGCAGAAGCAAGATACAGCATTAACTCTTTATCATCCTACAAAATTGTACTGTTGCAATTCAGTGCAGTTATCATCCATCAACTCACATAAGACTAAATAAACATTTTTCTGGTTTAGATTTCCCCCCTCTAACATTTATGGTCATAAATTGAAGAGGAAAGAAATGAAGCAGAAATGTCATCAGAGCCTCTGATCTTATGGCAGGCCTGTAGTTGTAGGACCAAAGATCATCTTGCAGTTGATACAAATCTGTGCAAAAGCCATGAGGTGAAACACTAATATTGAATCATTGATTGGGAGTGACCTTAGAAAGCTATAGGAGAAACAGCAGTCTCCTACCATTCTCAGTCATCAAATCACAATTAGGACTGAACCGGCCCTATAATAACCAGATGAGTCCACGAGATGAGACCTCCACATAGTATTTTGTCAGGATGATCTTGTCTTGCGCGCCAAGTGTAATTTGGTTCCGCTCAACAAGCTGGAAATCTGCGATTCTTCAAGATCTGATTTCTCAAGGATCGAATGAAATGAATCAGCCAAGTGCTGTCAAGCATAAACTTAGTGTCATTCATAAAAAAAAACCCAAAACAGGAGAGTTCGCTACAATATCTACCAGTACAAAGTTTCCCATGTTGATAAAATTCTTAATGAAAAGAATTTTTCATTATCTGTTCCAACAAATCAATTTGAAACAAGAAATAAATTTTTTTCATGATGCAGGAAACATTCCTTTATTTTTCAAAACTAACATTAAGTACATCTGTCTCAAAGCGAATACCTTTAAATCATTAACGATTACGAACAATGCAGATTCTTTTGCATCATCGACTGAGGGCTGGGTGCAGCTCTAGAGTCCTTAAAGAGTTTGTTTGAACGAATGGCAGCTAAATATGGACCAGTGTACAAACTCAATAAAGTTACTAGGTACAATGTATTAATAATATCTGATAACACATGCCGTGCAATTGCTTTTATTTCGGACATCTAATTATCAAACAATATCAATAGAGTTAATCACATCTTAATCTAGGTAATTTCATAAATCACCCCGATTTCTAGTTCCACACCTAGAGTCCACATTACCATGATACGATCACAGTCTGCAGCCAAACATTTGTTCACTATTTTTATCCCCATTTTGCATTGATATTTGCATTGTTGCATTTTAAATGCATTTCTTAGGGAAATTATTACAAATAGTTAAACCATTATTCTGGATTGATGCAAAAAAATATTTCCACCTATTATTTTCCTTGTTTCTGTGTCTTTTGCTTTATCTTACCAAATGAACACATAATTTGTTTACATAACCATACCCTACCACAAATTTTGCATCAATTGTTGGTTTCAAGAGTCTAAAAATTATTATCTTTTGCATTATTTTCTTGGTTATAAAAAAAAATCCAAAATAAGACAGAAGTTGTGGATACTGAGTAACTGTAGTTTAACTCTAACAAACTTTGATATGATTTTGTTTCACAAATATTTAGTTGTTAGTCATGTTAGTTGTCCAACAATTTTCACGTTGGGCCGATAGAACGGTCAACATCAAAATGGTTGGACCAGTCAAACAAACATGCACATATTTATTTTTACCTTTTTTGGTAAGATAAATATAAGGAACTTCTTTTCTTTTTTTTTTTTTGTAAAGCAAAAAAACTTAAAACTATTTTCAGAGATGGTTTTTTTTTCCATTTAATATCTCATGTATGAGTCTTCCAAGAAACTATCATGGGAATTTCTGATTTATCTCAATTCAAGACCAGACAAAAAGTACAGGAAAGCAAAATTCAATAATCTCCCTATAATGAAATTCAATCTGAAAAACTTTTCCTCTGATAGCCTTGGAATTCCTTTTTTAGCCTAATTACCCTTAAGAATGGGAAAACACAGTCTAACAAAGCTAGACTGTTGATAATGAATGGGTCTGTTAAGGATGATTGTGACTAATTACTGGCTGGACATTAAGGGGGATTTAAATAATGATGCAATCAGGGAAAGTGTTCCAGGCATCAATTTCTTCCGCACTTAACCAGATTTGGTTTATAAATCATTAAAAAACAGCTGAATATACAGGTGGGAAGTTACCTGGACTAAAACCTGTTTTACTAATTAAAATATAGATCAATGTTGTTATTTATTAGGGTGTTCCCCCACTTTTCATTAAAGCACAGATTCATAATTATATTACAGAATGTACTGCCAAAACAAACTAGTATACTGCATATTTCTTAAATTTATCAATCAAAAAAGATGTAATTCATATGCAACAATATTCTTTTGATGTAGAAATAAAAAAAAAAGGATTTACATTACATTTATATTATAAGTCAAAGGTATTAATTTTCATTAGTGTGCTAATACTGAGTTCCAACCTGGCAATCGCACTAAATATGCCAATCAATGTATTCATATTTCACAGGTAGGTACATACTTGGTATATATATATATATATATATATAAACATGGAAAGCTAGTGAAAAAAATAATAAAATTTTTAGTTAATCTTCTTTATCGATACTCTCAGGATCGACAAATTATTGTATCAGTCCATAAATGGAAGAAACTACTAAATATATCATCATATCTAATATCATTGATAAAAGATTCTCTGACAAGACTAAGGTTTTATATAATAAAGCAAAGGAATTGCGTATAAAAGTTGTGCAAGAATTTATGGCCCTCATTAACAAATCAGTTCATTTTGATGGAGACAGAGGGGTTCAATAATATTTTCTTACCAGTCAGAAATAATTATAAATATGTCCCCTGGGAGTAATAGAGTGATTCATGCTGTCCTTAATTATCTCTTACTGTCTCCCTCATCTACCCTCGCTAACCTGATATAATGGTCCGCCTCACGCTACTTTTTTAAACGACCTGAATTCAACTACCAGTATTCATGACAACAGCAATGATATTTTGCAAACAAATAATTAATTTCATACTTTTGAAGTAAGATCTTGATTAGAAATATTGTTTGAGTAATATGCTCTCAAACTCTTGGTGGCCCCACAGTTTAATAATTTTTATTGCATTCAGACGTTTTAACGCCCAACACTAAATCACTCTGCACTGTAAGAGACGTTTTGCCTCGACATACAATCTTTGAAACTGAGTAGCGTATCATTTATTAAAATCAAATGATATAACATGTAATAATATTCCAGAAAGAATTTTGTGAATCTCAACAATATCATGTTTTAAAGTTTCCAGTTCGTGCCTTGGTCTTTAAAGAGATTTTATGAGTCTCAGTTTAGGTATATGAATTATTCAAACATATCAAATGGACTAACCTCACAGAAAGAAACAATAACTTACCATGCAATGGATTATGATGCAGAGTCCACATTTTCTGAGAACCTTTAATTCGTTTGTATAAAGTTCCATACCAAGACATATTTAAATTAAATTTTCTTGTTCGGTTTCTTCGCCGATGAGTCATGTTTCCATTGCTATGCCCATGGTCTGTTGTGTAAAACATCATGGCACTCTTGCAAAACAACTTATTTTCTTTAAGCATTTTGATTCAATTTCAGTGAAAATATCCTCAAATTTTTTGGCATTGTTAGATTACAAACTCCCATGTATCAGAAAGGGAACCTGTTGATGCCTCCATTCTAAACCATAATTGCCGACTGAATTCCGTTTCCCATGCAATTTCCCCTCTGAGGAAGAAACCCTTTTTTTGAGTAATCCGAATCATAAAAGGATAGATGATCAGAGGGAAGCTTCTATCTATTCCTCGCTGGATTTTGATCGGTCAATATAAAGATTCATCCATCAGCGACAAAAATTTCCTTAAGCAGCGAGAGATTGAATCTCTTAACTTCAGAAACACGTCTTAAATCATGAATATGCCAATCAAATGTTTTCTTAATATACTTTAGATAAGATCAAGGGCATGTATCACACTGCACAAGCATCAATAAGAACCACAGCTATCGAGAAAGAAAATCACAAAAATTCCAAATAAAGAAAGTAATGGAGAAGATACTTAGTTGGGCAGTGATTGGTTGAAACATGAGAAAGCCGCACTCTAAAATCTGTCACAATGTTAGAACGAGGACCGATTTGATTCTCAGCTACTATACTTATAACTTGGTACAGCCCTTCAATTTGATGGTCTCCAATCGTATCGTACAATGATGATTCATGAGTAAATGAATTCCACCGATGATTTCCTTTATCAGTCTCAGTATTCCCCGAAGTAAATTCATTTTAATTGCAGGCCTAACAAAATTCTATGCCCCCATTCAAAGGAGGAATATAACAGTCTATTTCAAGATGATCGCTTCTATTGTGGTATAGGGGAGACAATATTACAATTCTACAGAACAAGGAATAATGCACTGCTTTTGGTTCAGACAGCTTCCATTATATACATCAGCCCCTACAGACTCCGCCATTATATATACCCGTACATGGGGTAAGCTTTGTGTCACTGTCTCCGAGATTCCTGCAGTGTTTTGGTTGATATCTTACCATTAACCTTGGGCGGCTGTCACTGATACTTAGGAACATGGTTCATCCCTCCACATATATATGTGGCTGACAAGATACATTACCGTAATTTTTCTCCACATCCTCTGGGATGAAAATAATTGAATGATTTTCATTGAGATGACATTCCAAGACTCCACAACAACACGATTGATAACGCCACTCAAAAAAACTGGAAATCCTTTATAAAATCACAATTCTCAAATAAAAAATTCAATGAGTTAATTATCTGCCTAGCAGCTAGCTGGGTTTTAAACAGATGCATCAAGTGACAATCAATATGTTAAACATTTAGCAACACAAATTTTTGTCACCAGCTTCCAATTCAATTTTTAATCATGACTTGCTCTGGTGAGCATTAAGGAGTTAATAAATAAAATTATCACGTTCATAAATTGTTTTTAAGTAATAACCATTACTTCCATAGTCACCATTATACACAATAATTTGTTGAATAATTCACAAAGCAAATGAACGGTAAATTTCAGGGGGCTTATCCATGAAAACACGAGGATTGCCGTCATCTAATGATCGCAGATTTCATAATATTCAGGAAGTGCATAAAAAGGCCCAGCGAGACTCCACGAACCAATTAAGAACAGTTTTTTTGGTGTCAGATGCACGATGTAATGATGCTTAAACAAGTCTGTAAGGATTCCCTTTTAAGAAAACCGTTTCTTTAATTATTAATATCATCTTTGACCAGTACATCATTACTGACAAATTATGAATATGGCAATACATTTATCTGTTTTACATACAAGATTTAAGGGTTCTAGAGATTTTTAAACTTAATAAAGAAAGTCTTTAAAGTTTCTTAAATCAGCATGAGCTTGTTTGATCATTGCAGACACATGTCTGAAGTTTTTCCAAGTATACAAATTTAAAATACACCGAAAAATAGCACTCCTTCATTACAAAAAAAACATGTTTTTTTTTAATTTCTTTCAATTCAAATGAACAAAATCCCTGCAAAACTCAAACTCCAGATCTGCAGGTCAGTAATTTGATACTTTATCCTCTGAGCTTCACTTAGTAAGACATTGGAATAATATCACAAGACTCTAAAATTTCTATGTTCACTGGTATTAAGCCGATATGCGTACCATTTGGTACGCATATCATAAGATGGCGACAAGCTCTACAGGTTCGGAAGTTTACACTGTTATATTTATTTATTCAGGCCGTATTCCAGCGAGTAAAACATAAACGTTTGAAGGGCTACTGAGTCTTTACATGTAGCGACTTATAAAATAAACTAAAACCGCATATTAATTGATTTTTCCTCCATTAATGAAAATCCCTATGATATGCGTACCTACGACATGTTTTATTTTCTGGATATACGTACCATAATTTGATGAGATATGGGTACCAGCTAATTTCCTATTATGTATTGTGTGCTCTTATTTTTATTGAACTGTTCGGTTTTGAGACTTTGAATGCATTTGTATGACATTGTTTTATTATCGTTATACCAAAAGCTTCAGTATGTTGAGAACTAAAGCATATTAAAATACGTTATAGTAGCGGGAAATAAATATTCAAATTTTCAATACATCATACAAAATTAATGTCATTTTTTTTTTAAATCGGTTTTGATATACGCTTAATACTGAACCTCGATTCTGGCAACACTTCTTTTTCAGAATTCAGAAACAAAAACAGTATAATCCCATGTTAGTAGACAATACAAGTATTTAATTTGTAAAGAAATAATCCTATTTAATGTCGGTTTTTTTAAAATGATAAATTCGCTGAGAAATAAATGGTTCATGCTTTATCATTATAACAGAATTCATCATTTAACGGTAACATTTTTCAAAATTTGAATACTATTTTGAGAAAAACATTTTAAGGACTCTGTATCATTTGAACTTGAAATTAAAGTGAGATTTTGGTAATCTGGTGATTATATGCATGTCTACTAGCATGTTATTTGAATCACACAGATTTCTTTCTTTAATATTTTTTTTCCTATGTAGTTTTATTTAAGTTGTTTTTTATGAAATAAAGTGAAATGTATTTCAATTTCTTTCTTCTTAATAATTATCCATTTAAGCTCAGCAATATTTTTTTTCATATGAAATTAATATAGATTTTCTGGTCTAAACAGTAAGTAGATTTGATGGATCTCTGATCACTAGCACCCCAAAGCAAAAAGAAAGAAGTATGAAAATATTTCTTTACACTGTACGGTTTTCATTTAAATTATATTCCGCATTTTATTATTGATTCTGTTTATAATATCTCTGTAAATATATTTTTAATGATGATGGCAAGGTATTAAAGAAATGGTTCGAAGCAAGGTTTGCAAGAACATAAAATATTGGAGCACACGAAGGAAATTTACATCTACCGATTAATTTCTCCTTTGTTTCTTAAAAAAAAACCTGATTGTGATTCATAGGTCTGTAGAAACTAACTATACATGCCCCGTTTATCGATTGGTCGAAACCTTAATCGACCTACGAAAATTTACGGACAGCACGAAAAAATCATGATGATATCAGACTCAAATTCCCATCAAAGGCGACTTGGCTGTTTCTTTTATCTAACGTACTGAAGTACATTAACAATGATTTAGTTAATTTTGTTTACTTTTTACGATCAATTTATTAATTTGTTAAAAGAAAGATGAAAATATAAACAATTAAATGTTATCTTTGATGATTTATGCAGGTTATGGAGGTAGTAATCATTGCAGAAAAAAATTACATAACCGACTAACGAACGCGGGTTATGTATTTTTTTTTTTTTTTTTTTTTGGCAATGTCGCCACGTTCATATCCCGTATGAATCACCAAAGAAAGCATTTTATTGTTTTAATAAATTCAAATTGGGTCAATGCGAGAAAGGTTTTTTTAGCGTAGACCAGATTTTTAAAAGTCGCACCTGATGGTAAATCTATTAGAAGCCATTTTTATATCTTTTTATTGATGAAGTAATAAGAACATTGGTTATCGACACTCACAGACGCATGCATGCGCGCACACCAACCCACGTACATCTTACCGATGGTACGCATATCCAGAAATTCTTATTTATTTTATGGTACGTATATCTGTTTTTGTAGGTACGCATATCATAGGGATTTTCATTTATGGAGGAAATATCAATTAATATGCTGTTTTGGTTTATTTTATAAGTCGCTACATGTGAAGACTCAGTAGCCTTTCAAACATTTATGTTTTACCTGCTGAAATACGACCTGAATAAATAAACATAAATAAACTTCCAAACCTGTAGAGCTTGTAGCCATCTTATGATATACGTACCAAATGGTACGCATATCGGCTTAATACCAGTGATGTTGTGACAAACTGTTATAAAAAGTAAGTCACATGGTGTTAAGATCAGAAAATGCAGAAAAACATTGAATTATGACAATCTATAAGTACTGGATTGAAGCTGCAACAGCAGAGGTGGATTGCTCTCTTGGAGCAGCAATACACAGCCATGGCATGTAGATAGCAACAGCTGATGTAACCTCTTTAGTCCCCTTGATTCATCTTGTCATAAATCATTTACAATCACTATCAATCATAGGATAATCCTCCATTGATCTTCCATGCATAATCTGCATTGACAAAGTGTCAAAAATAGATCCATCACAGCAATACTCTATAGAGGTGAGCTATGAGACTCCATTAGCCATGATCAAGCTTGATCCTAGCTCATCCTAGCACTGCTGTTTAGCTGCAGTATATGACAGAATAGCTCTATGACATAGCATATGACATCTATGACATAATAAATGAGGTCTCAGTGACATACAGTATTAATTTTGCTAATGACATAGTATGCTAAGTACCGTAGAAGCAGAAATATTCATTGAGGATTTAATTTCGTTATTTTCGTTGGCAGTATAAATCAACGAAATTAAATCCATGACGAATTTTTAACCCAAGTATTAATGAATACAAAGAGATTACGATATGACAAAATTAAATGCCAATGAAATCTTGTTTCGTTTAAAACAACGAAATTTTGACCCAACGAAAATATGTGCTTCTACAGTATTTTTGATGTATATAACATCATTAGATTAGATTAATAGTATACTATGTCTGTGACATAACAGTATGTGTATATGCCGCATCATATGACATTATGTTTTGGTTCATGTTAATATTATCAGATCTAAGACAACATAATGAGAATGCAAAATACTTTGATGTAACTGTGTCTTTTAAGGAAGCAAATGTTAGGTTAATACAGGAATACAAATATTTGATATTGGAATACCATCACAACACATGAATATCTTATTAAATAATTGAAAATAATCATTAAAACATGACAGGTGATATCTCAAGAAGTCTGCAACATAGACTTTCTGTGGTCTACGTGTTTTCTACATCAAAGAAAGTAGGTAAATTTGTAATGGTTTGTAAGACTGTAAACTTGTTATGGTTTGTAAAACTGTAAACTTGGATTGGTTTGTAAGTCTGTAAACTTGGATTGGTTTGTAAGACTGTAAACTTGTAACGGTTTGTAAGACTGTAAACTTGGATTGGTTTGTAAGACTATAAACTTGTAACGGTTTGTAAGACTGTAAACTTGGATTGGTTTGTAAGATCGTAAACTTGGATTGGTTTGTAAGTGTAAACTTGTAAAGGTTTGTAAAACTGTAAATTTCTATTGGTTGCAAGACTGTAAACTTGTATTGGTTTGTAATATTGTATACATGTCATGTCTTATTTCTGTGATATGGATTTTAAGATCTTTTATTAACAAATTTTTGTCAGAGTTCAAACTTTATTTAGTATGATATAGGGTACATGTATATGACTTTATAGGGTACAATGAATACGTCTGTGGTGTTGAATAAAGCAAATATATGATACTCACATGTTATTTGTGACATGGTTCATATTAAAAGGTTTACTGCTCTAATATTGGAGGTCTAGAACATATATAGTCTTAACAGTATGTTTAGTAAAAGTATAAAAACTACTTTGCTTGCAAGTGCTTGTGTATTCAATATTCTGGCTGATTTAATGTTTCATAGCAGAGAGAGTTATTTGAGCTTCAAAGTTTTGTTCAATTGTTAGAAAAAAAGGATGAAGATCTAAAGCCTAATGTGATAAAAAGAAGTTTCAGATCTTATCTATAGACCACTATACAGCTTGCTAAATTTAAAACTGGTTTTTCATTAATGATTTTTTCAAAATACATCTAAAGGTCTTTAAAAGGAATTCAATTGCAGTTGATGCCACAAAGTAACCTCCATTACAGGTGATTACAGTATTATCGAAAAGGTCACAGTCCAGAAATTAATTCCATATAAATTCCTTAGTGCCTTTGAAAACTGCTCCATTGAGATGGCATGTTCCATTCGATATGACCTTGCTTTATCCTCTTCTATTGATATACAGTAAAACAATGTCTAGATCAGCACATTCAAGGTCAAGGTCACAGCAAAAGCCTCTCTTTGAGGATATTCTAGTGGCCATGACTGATGCAACTGAAGTCGTTAATTAAAAGAAATTGTTGAAGAAAAACCTCTATAATTCTAAGAGAGAAAATGTCCTTTTGCATTCTCTGAGGATTACTGGAGATTTCTCATTCATAAACAAATTCAGATCGTACCTATAATGAGGATCATCTAGGATAGTCATGCTTGTACAGAATGTTATCTCAAATCATGCACTGAAATCTGTGTATCTGGAAGCTAGGTTGATCATCAAATGATATTTACTCAGTTTTTATTCAAATCATGTTGATGCATAGTACAAAGTAATTAATGCTAGATATTTCAAGCCATCTGAGAATCTAAGGTTTTCAAGCTTTTAGCTGTTTGGGAGAGGCTCATTATTAGCCCATTGCTGTTGTCAGATTTCTTGAAATTTCAGTCACTTTGAATCCATTGTAGAGTGGCTATGTCTCAGGAGTATTCTGAGAGTTGAGTGAAAAAAACTTAATTATCCCACAAAAGGGATATCTGAACAAATTCAGAACTTGAACTCAGTTTACATATACATGTATCAACAAAAGAGTTGCCATAATGTTCAAAACATGGTACATTAATTGTTTTATGTAAATAAAAGGAAAGTGTTAAGGGTCTACTTGCCAAGAGACTCTTTCCATATTAGGATAACATGTACAGCATTGCATTAGTGTGAAAAATATGTAGAAAGAATCTGATACAAAAAAAAGAATTCTTCTAAATTTTCATTTGCTGATCATTTGAATTTTCATTAACATCATAAGTGTTTTATGTAAAAAATATCTATTTGATATTTCTGTACATTTTGTATGTATACCTGTAGATGTATATCTATGTGTAGAACATAAGAAAGTTACGGTACAATGGCACTGTTATCTTAGACTCTTTTCTGCCATTCTTCTAAAATCCCCAAAAAACCAACAGTTGCTGGCGTGGAAGTAATATCAGTGAAATAACCTGTGAGAATGAAGGAATGGAAAAACAGCCTGATTGATTGAGAATTAATCCAGCTGAAGCATCCTAGACAATTCCAATGGAGAGATTACCAACTTCTTCATCAAAAGTTGATCTGCTTGCAATTTGCCACAGCTGATGAAGAGGATTAATGGTGCCTTATATCAGCAGACCTCTCCAAGAAGTATCCCTCCAGACAGATAATTGTTTTCCCTTGTCACTGGCAAATTGCAGTGGCTGTAATCAAGACAGCAGAGTCCATAGGGAGAACAAGCAATTCCAGGAAATAATGATTGTTTATTCCCTCCACCATATAAAGTTTGTTCAATGACTGTCAACAGTGTCATAATACATCTATCCCCTAATATATAGCCTGGTTAAGACCAAAAACAAAATTTGGTTTTTGCCAATTGGATTCTCTGTTTTGCTAGTCCAATCAAAGGATCCTAATGACTATAGGAAGCTCGTTTATGAAAGTTAATGCGAATTATTAGTTGGTTAAATGGCAGACAATATTCAATTTGTTCTTGGAAATGATGATATCTGTATTAGAAACTTCCCAAGCAATACAGCAGTGGGCTGTCAAATTGGAACTGCTAAGATTACCCTACAGACAAGCTTACTATAGGTAACAACCAGGAAGAAGCCCTGGAAACCCGACTCTTCTTTGGTTGATCTTTCATTAATCCACCCTGAAGAATGGCAGTGTTTTGTTTACGATTGTTTCTATCATGTTCATTGCTAAGCAGCCTTAGAATTTATATCCTTGAGTACCAATTTTTATAGTAAAACTTCATCTTCCTATATCGCTGAATTACTAACAAGAATGGTAATCACTTGTTTTTAATGATCTATTTCAATCATTGACATTATTATACATGTATAGAGATGTTTTATTAAAATTCAAAAATGTCTGAGCTACAGCTTCTTAAAATTGAGCCATTCAACATGATGGTTATCCAGATATGCTGTTTTTGACCGTTGTTTCTGTCATTGGCACTACAATATCCATTCCAACACTTTGCCAAATCTCTAGTCCTCTTCCAGTCATTATTTCATGACTGACTCAGAATAAAAACAGATCTGATGACTGTAGCAATGCCATTTATAGCCAGAGAAATAGTCAAACATCTATAAATTACCATAAAGATCTTGGCAATGCCGGAGAACACCAACATACTCTGTTGAACTACTGTGTCTGTATTTGTTGTTTCCACTAATGCTTCAAAATTAGGTGGACCAAGGAAACAAAAAAAATAAGTATGATTTAAAGCTCCAGTATCTAGTTATCAAGGAACTTTCATTGCCTTCCATTTCACTTTGTTTTGCCTTGGACAAGAATGACAATCCGTCACCAGAAAAACATGTCACATAAGAGCTCTCTTTATTTCAGTAGATGGCAAGAGGCAAAATTTAGACAGCAACTGAACATGGCGAACAGATCGTCTCTTTCATTACAGGTCTTTCTAATATAAAATATATAATATTTAGAAAGTATTGGTTATCTATAATTAAAAACACTTGTATTAGGTCCGTAACTGACTGTCTACATATATATTTGTTGGATTGTTATAGTCCAAAAAGGCTAGGCTTCTATGGACTTTACCCACACAACAAATGTGTAAACAGTCTCTGAGGAACTAAATAGTAATACCGAACTATTCCATTTATAAATGTCTGACTTAATTTTCATGACTAGTACTTTTTTTCAATTCAAATAAAAACAATCTTGAACATTAATTGTACTATAATCATGCATCAGTAAATAAAGGAAAATAATGGAGATAGGAATGCAAAACTCTGACACAGTAATCACAATTTCCTTTCATATACCAGACACTTAATTAGAGGTCTTGCATTTTATGGGTAGAAACCCAGGAGGCATTGCTTTGATCGGAATAAATATAACCAATCGTACTGCACTGTTGATGCCTTTGATTGCTTTCTTACCACTTGGATTTTTCTGGATGTTTACCACACCAAATATAGGCTGATGTCTGGATGAAATATAAGCCTATCCTGATACACCCTGTGCATGTTTTTTTTTATCACAGAAAATAAGGTTATAAAAGTGCCAGAGAAGCACCATTAAAGCCAGAGACTTCATCTAATACATCCCTCAAGTGCATTCTCTCAGTAATCTGTAGCCATTATGGTCTCCAACTTCCCATCAATTTGTGTAATCTTAAGACAGGCTCCCTTCCTGATGACCAAAGCAGTAAAATCCTCCAAAAGCTTAATCTATGCTATCAGACCTAGGGATGCAATGCTCCACTCTCATATTTGTCAGTATTGTTTCCTCTAAAGTAATTGATGTACACAAAAATTAAAAAATCTTATTTCAAAAACAAACAGCAAACTTCATCTCAACCATTAATGTATCTGTGGCATACAATGGTTCTTATGGAAATAAATGTTTCATGCAGTTTGGTCCAATTTTAACTCAATTAAAATTGCATTTAACCATATCCAATCTTCTGTACGCATGTCCTTACTTTCTTACACTAGGTGGGATGATTTTAAACAAATAAGAAAAACGGCTTAAGAAATATCTTGCGATATGATGTCACAATATTTCTGAAAAACATGGACATACAATGCAAAATTAACTTGAAAAGATAACAGTACAGCAGACAAAGTAACACTATTAGGATATAAAAGCTAAAGTGTTCAAACTACAAGGTAGCTCCGTTTTCTACATTAAAAATGATGTGACAACTTCTACCTGACCAAGCATCAGATTATCTATACACAGGTATTCCTGACTGAAGTAAATGGACAAGCATTCACCTGATCAAGCTCAATCAGGGAGCTAATCAAGACGGCCACTGATACTAATGGCTGCGAGAAATCAGCCATGGACTGCAGAAGGGGTCTTAATCAACTCAACAAGGTAAGGTCTCCTTGTAATGAACAGTATGACAGCTCATTGAACATAAATCATACAAGCTAATTAGCACCATCAGAATTTAGGTACTTAGGGATTTCTTCAGACCATAATGTGCATTATTCTTCCAGACTTTCTATGGCAGATATATGGTAGTTTGTTGACTTCTCAAGGCTTTCAGACTGTGCTGAAACTTCCCTTAATATTACATTAAGACAAATAAATAACACTCATTTATCAAAAGAGAAATTCTCTCCAATAGGACCACATGATAAATGAAGAATCAATAAATCGCAATAAATGCTGAATTATTTCCCAAATGAAGGACAATGCAGAATTATTTCAGCTGATTATACACTCGATATAAGAAACTGTATCTAATGATATCAAATAAATGTGGACGTTGGAGGTTATAGTGAGAGCATGTGACCAGTGCATTGGGAGATATTGTAGCATGTCCACTGTTAACAAGCCTTTGACCATTTCTCCTACTGTTGCCAGCAGTAAGAAAGAGCAGGCTTGTTCACGAATCAAGTCTGTAATTTGATCTAGCATGGCCAAGAAAACTCAATAAGAAGTAAGGAGTCTTCTGTCACTTTCAATTTCCTACTGAAGCAAGCCAGTCATTAGCAACCATTTCCATCTCCAAAGATACAATACCACAAAATGTGCCCATGAATAATTTTCTTAAGTATGCAAATATAATTATAACCCTAGAAATGGTGAAATAATGAATCGCTCTGTACTTCATCCAATCCAGATTGATTTTTATTTTGCACCAGTCTAGCCCAAACCTGAGGAAACATTGATTACACAAAAAAAATCACAAACCTTAGGAAAAAAATATTTTTCTCTCCGAGATTTCCTAGATGTCCCTTGTGGGTACAACATAGTCCTTCCTCTAATTCTCATTACTCAACAATTGTGTTTGCAATACTGCACCTCATTCAGGTTTTTTAAGCATTCCCATAATCCTAAATCTGCCTTACTTTGTCACGATTTCAATTACTCTGCAACTGTAGAAGAATTATCATATCATGAGCAGCAGAGGTACCTCTGTAGGCAAAAAAAAAAATAAATTGCTGCATTAAAAAGGATTGGAATCTCAATTGTCTAAATGGCAAGCAGCTAAATTCATCATACTAGGTATGTGAAACAAAAGAAAATAAAGTAGAAAGTTGTTAAGTTTGTACTGAAACAGACAGTAGATGAGAATCTTATAAGTCAAACTTGCATGCATGGTTATAGCCAAGTCCTATGGACCAGTGGGTTATTTATAGTTTTCTATATCTCATAATATCTGAAATTCATAACAAATGTGATAATAAGTACATGTATAGGCACATGACCACCATTTTTTCTTATTGAGGCATTAACAAAAATACCTTTTTTTGAAACCTAAAATAATCAAACTATAAATCAAAAGGAATTATGTCAATTATAAATTCATTCAAACAATTGTGTCAATGGATTTTGCTAATTTTTAAAACTATTAAACATTTTGTTGTAAAAGATGTCAATTTTGTTATATTTCACCTCTATAGAACTTAAAATCAATTCACTATATATATATTTGTATATTATTTATAACCAAATTCTTTATAACCTTAAATTTTTACAAGGGTTTATTCAGAATTTATTCAGAATTTTGCAGAGGACTCAACAAAATTTCACTATATCCTAGATTTCACTATATCCATGTTCATACTAATCAAGTTTTACTGTACTGTGTTACAGCTACTGTAAACTAAGCAAAAAGTTCTAAGGGGAAACTGCCAGAATGTGTTGACACAAGGACTTATTAAAGGCTCTTTGAAAAAAATTCTCAATATTTATATCCAGGATAAATCTCACGAAGAAGGTTACAAAATATCAACTACATTTATATGCCATTCTTATGATGCACTGCTATATCTAATGACCTTTGATTATTTGACCAGTGAAGGAATGGTACAAAACAAATGTCTAACCTGAAGGGAAGTAATCCAGTACATGTACTTTTGTAACTTAACCAAATGTAATATATACCAAATAAAATAAATAGTCCACTAGTAGAAGGATCAAAAACTATACGAATGTGCCAAAAATACTAGGTACTGTTAAGTGGTTTTCAACATAAAGCCAAAAAGCATTAAAATCTGAATTTCAAAATTTCAAATTCTTTGTGTGAAAAATAATAGTTTTCAATTAATTAACCAGTGAAAATATCAATTATTTTAATACTTTATAGGTACACGAGTGTTCTGTTAATTCTGACCAGAAGTCTTGGTGAGAATAATTTTCCCAAGATTTCAAATACCATTTTGATTATTTCTAGTTTCACATTTTGTTCTCTTTAATCTAAGAAATTTAACCAAAGAAAATTCAAAGATTTAACTGCCAGTGAATAACTTCATCAACTTATGCATAATTTTTTCGTAAAATATTTGATTCCATCTAAAATGCAGCAAAATGATGTGAATCTGAAATGTGAGGCAGATAACCAAGACAAGTATTAATGGCAATGGTGGAGGGACCTTGCTTTTCCCACGGAACAGCCACTTGAAACTTTGCTCAAGAGATCTCATTCTACACCAATTAAAAACATCGATCTATTCTTTGGTCATAAAGTCCAGTTTTATTCCCAGGTAGAACTTTTATTAGCCATTTGTTGAAATTCCTTAATTCGAATCTAAATGCTGGACAACTCTTATGTTTTAATAGATTTTTTTTGGACACCAGATTCATTACACAGTCTGTGATTTCATTAAATGTAGCATTTCATTAGCACAAGATTACGGTAGTACGCTAAAAATCCTACATTACAAAATATGACATCAGGGTACTTTCATAATGCTGTGACGTGGTTTTGTTCGATCCCCACATAAATGAAAATTGGTTTTCAACACATGATAAAACCACAATATGCAGTTTCTGTAAAAGTCAATCAAATACATCAAATACCCCATGCATCGGGGAAAAAAATCTATTTCATTCAATAGTTTGCTAAAGGATATGCTAACTTATCAACACAAAAATGGTGCAATGTCTGGAGTTTGACAGAGAAAAAGCCTTATAATTCTCTTTGTGCTTTCTATGCCGTGAGGTATTCATCGACTATGCACAAATCTTTGGAGGAAGATGAAAAATAAAATCAATCAATTTCTTTATCTAAGGATTTGAAAAATCAGTGACCGATTTCATTTTTAAAGTCCCAAGATAGAAAGTTATTTTTGCATTGACAGTGGCAAGTGATTTGAGTCAGCAAAGTGCATGATGGGTTAAACCTTTGCTTCTCTAGACAAATGTCCTCCAGCTAGACCATTTAGTTAACATAGATATCTTTATTCCTTAAAACCTCAAAAGAATACTCGAAATAAATACAACCAGAAAACCATGTCCAACATTGCTATGGGATAAACCATTAACCTTTTGGGTGCTTTCCTCCCCCGAAATGTTGATTGGAATCAAGGCTCACTAAGCTTGACTAATGTACAAACATTTCCATCCACACTTGAACTAATGGTAAATACTAATTGTAGTTTGTATAGATTACAAAAATTGAAAAAAACTGTAACAATAATATCCAGAATTTTGTCACGAAAACAGAATCCTTGGGATGGTCCCTCTTCATGAGTTTTTCTGTTTACCAATCGCTGGATCTTGACACATGAATCAGGGCTGCAGTTAACGAATGATCTTACGACCAAATCTTTTAATTCAAAAAGTTATTCATCAGTTACAAAATATTTTACTTTAAATACCATTCAAATATAATCAAAGGCCTGAAGGCCTGAAAGGCAGGTAGATATATTAAATAAGTTAAAATTATTTTACATGAGATTATAATTAATTGAGCTTGTTGTTTTATATTTATCAATAAGGCAGCGCCTGTTGCAAAACTTATTTGGTTGACATCTTGAGAGATAAAAATACTGATAATGCTGCCATTTCGGAATAAACTACCCTCGGTTTTCTATTAAATGTGATATTTTATGAAACAAAAATATTGCATATTTTTCTTACATATATTTGTACAAATATTATTGCATCATCCAATATGAAGTACTAACTTGTTATGCAAATTAGCGGTAGACCATGCTCCACATATCACGCTACATTATTTAGTTTGTTTTATGTAGTTTTCATTCAATGTGTAAAAATTGGAAAAAAATATATTTTTTTTTAAATCGTGAGAATTGTTGGAAAAAACAAGTATTAATGGATCTCATTGAAATGTTCTGCTAGGTTGACGGATATCCGCCAGGGACAATCTGTTTTTATAAATCACTTTTATTGTATGAGATGACAGTGAAGATATCAACAACTTGCAACATGCACAATTTGCTTATTTATGTGGAATAGGATAGACAAGATAACTTGTACTGTACTGTAAAACTTGTCTAAACTGGCTATCCTAAATGTAATCGGAACTTCTCCTAGACATGCAAGGAGTTCCAATTCACCCTTAGTGGTATGTGGAAAGTAAATCGACTTATTTCTCTTTCATTCATCGCAATGCTGCTAAAGATATTCTACTATGGATTACAACACTTTTACCATGCTGTGTTTCTCAGAACATTTAAGACAGCAGATACCCGAGATACATATACCATCATATATTCATTTCTGTAATCAATTAAAATGTTTATTATTTGTTTTGAAGTGAACATAAAAGAATATTTTAATATACATGAAAAATTTTGTACTTTTTTTTTTAAAAACTGAACAAGATTAATTCTTACTGGCCAAAGTTACAGTACAGGACCCTATTCCTACCAGTAAATAATACCATGCAATGACATTTTTGAACAGCCTTTAGTCTAGAGTGGGCATAGATTGTGCATGAAATTGCTGAATTACCAGGAAGACAAAGACCATATCAAGTTGAGTGCAAAAACAAAGCATAAATGTTTTGAAGAATAATATGTTTATAATGATATTTACTGTGTCATTTATCAAAATATATTGTTTTAACAGACAATACTGGTGTTACTTATGAAAAAAAAAGGTTGTAGAAAATTTAATGGTATTTGAGCAAAGAGAGATAACTCCTATGAAATCTGAAAATAATTCAAGGATAAAAATAGAGTTATTCCCCTTCAGCTTGAATTTTTTTTCCCCAGCTAACAACTATTGATCAGAGAACTCTTTGTCCTATGACTCAGAAGAAACTCTGGTCTTTAGAATTTAATTAAATAGCATAACTATTGGCTTCCTCTTATGGCCAAGGAATACTGCAGCTGATGTTGGTTCAGATGTAGGTTAATTCATAACTCAAACAATATTGCATATAATTCATAACTCACCAAAAGTAAAGAAAAGATAAGAGGATTCTCTCATCACTAGGAAAAACTGAGGGCAATACTCTGAATTCAAAAACAGACAGACACTGATACACAACATATTTTCTTTCACTCACCATTAGGAGACTGGGCCATTACGTCCCTTGTATTATCATAACACAGTCTGGAATAACAATAGCAGTTTGTGTGACCTGGCTAATAAATATTGGTAATGGGATGAAAATGATCAAAATTGGACATCTAAATGAGAGAAATGACACACAACTTAATGTTGTAACACAATCCTGAAAATCAATTCCAATGAAATTACACAAAAAATTGATTACAAATATTTTTTTTCAAATCTTAACTACAAGAGATAACCATACTGCAAGTTCGCTCGGAGAAATCAATAGTTATTAATGATAAAATGTCATATGTAAATGTTAAATGCACCCGAGGAGGAAATGGCTGGTGTTTAGCTATTGAACTTTATCAGAAAGCATGAAAACTGTATTCCAGTTCAAAGAAAAGTTTTTTTGCAGCCCCTGGGTATGAAAGTGAAAGAGAAGAAAGCGAGTCCCAGACTTGGAGTCACCACAAAGAAAGGCCAATAATCCTTGCAAACAGTTTGACTAATTCAGATCAGAGAAATTGATAAAATACTTTGGTGGTTAAATTAACTACAGCCTGTATTCTGATTATACACAAATTATCAAATAGATGGGTTTTTTTCTTCAGTTTCTAGGTTACATTCAACACAGGTCAAACAATTAATGTTTTACATCTTTACTTTTGCTTTTCTGGGGGAGTTGTGAACTTATTTTCAATCTCATTAAGCTGTTCTGCAAACATAGTGCAAGGATTTCATATTAATCATATAGGCTGAATTCTGTATGCTCTGATTTACTTATTTTTGTTTTAAGACAATCATATGCATGTAAATATTTATCTCATACATGTAGTGTATACTGTCTATGTGATAAACCTTTGCTTTAACAAACAGGTGATGCTTTATCAAATACTTCCGGTCCGAACTATTTTTGACACAGCCCCTCACGTCAACGCTTCAGTGACCTATTTCCAAAGATTTTCATGTATATTCCACATCACTTTTTCTACTAGTCTACCAAAATAATAAATTAAAATGGATTTTGTCAAAGATTTAAATTAAAAATATGAAGGAAAACACATAATTGTGCAGGCTTAGTTAAAAAAAACTGCAAATCACGTTAGCTATCAAGGAGTTCATCCTGACGACGTGATAAAACAGAACGCTTTAGTTGTGTTTCTATATACAAGAAAATACCGAAATAATCTCCCAAGACTTTTATTTCACCATCAGTAAGCATCCTTATTCAATATTTTCTACTTTAAATCATTAGTGTTTGTTTTATAAAACATCAACAACTGTTCCTTGTTCGAGTCAATTCAAAATAACGAGCATTCGCAACTTTGTTTAGGCCTATGTCAACAAACTTGACTATTCAAGTCTTCAGTACTTCCATTTAATTAAGTGATTAAGCTCTAAGAAAACAATATTTAGAGATAAAAAATTATTTCAAGGTTTATTTCAGTGAAACTTTACATTAAAACAGCTATATTTATCTCAGAAATGACATACTAAATTGTATTACACAAGGTCACAATAACCGCATAACACAACGTTGCATCATCGATTAGTCTAAAAAAAAGTTAATTTGTGTCATTTAAAGGGCTGTCTCAAAAGCTTCATAATAGAAATCAAATCATATGAGATAAATAGAACATTTATAATTGTGTGATTTTATATTTGCTTGATTGATTTTATATTCACTCGGCA
>WFKH01011581.1:13558535-13576964 GCA_016163765.1 Magallana hongkongensis | reverse complement strand
AAAGTAATAATTCACACATTTAAGCTCCCAGAGGATCTGCAGATTTTGTGGAACAACCGCCTGTTGAAGACAGCAGGCTACTGTGTGTATAGGAAGAATGCTAAGGTCCATGACAGCAAGACTGTACGAATCGAACTCTCCACCAAAGTCTGTGACTCTGCAGGTTTGTGAATGAATTAACCATATAAAATATGTTTGAAAGCACAAAATTTTGCCTTAATATTGACATTATTAGGGTCCCCCTTTGCAGGTGCTCAGTGATCAGTCTGTTGGTAAGTTCTTCCATTCTTCTGTCCATCCAATTTCATTTATCGGAGCATATTTCCTTTTCCTTTGGCCAAGTTGGGCTCAAAATTCACTCATCAGTGACAATGAGTAGAAGGTGTATATTGACCTTGAACTAATATTCAGGATTAAAGGTCAATGTTGATTAAAATCTGTGTGTAAAATTTTTGTTAGAACTAACTTATATTTTGATGTCCTTTGCTAAAATATGGTCATTTGAGATGGTCATCATCTCAACCATGTCTTGTTACTAAGTAAAAGGCTTTTAATTTTAAATGCTTTATTTATTACAGAGAGAGTGAGGGACACACTTATCCATGAACTCTGCCATGCTGCTGTCTGGCTTCTGCATGGCAAAAATGATGGCCATGGACCCTACTGGAGAATCTGGTACTGTAGTTCAAATCAATCATTCCAAGAACAAATGGCAAAGACTTTAAGAACAAGATTTATTGCAGAACAATGGTGTGTTACATTTACATGAAATGTCACAATTTTTGTTTAGCTCTCTATATAATGTTTTTTTTATACATTTAGGGCTAAAAAAGCAAATCTGACTCATCCTGAAATTCCTGTGATTGCACGTTGCCATAGCTACAGCATTTCTACGAAATATACCTATCAATGTAGTAAATGTGGATACAGGTTAGTTGTATTTGAGATCATGGAAATGAGATGCATATGCGTGTATGCATTTTTCTTTGCTCAATGCTTCATTCAATAAAATGCATTCTTCAATAAAATGCATTCTTTTCAAGTTCATGCAGGTTTGAAGGAAGCGAGCATTGCAGAAAAAATAACACAACTCAATAATGCTAATTATATATTTTTGGGGTCAATTTTTACTAATCATATAGCTTGTATGAACCACCAAAAAAGCATTTTATGGTTTATATAAATGTGTACATCTCTCTCTAAATCTCTCTTCAATCATCCAAATATAAGGAGTAAAATTACATTAATTATCATTATTGTCCCTCAATATGTTGCATAGATGAAACAATCAATATATGGATCAACTAAGTTAAGATCAATCACAAAACAAATCCACACATAGTGAACATGGGATAGACAATGTATACACAACTTACAGAGCTATTTGAATAAATGTCACAAAATGAAAAAAAAAAACCCACTACAACATGTATTATGCATTTGAAGGCTGATTTAAAAAGTACATGTAAATGTGTGTACTGATATGTGAAGAAATTCATTTTAACTGGTTTTTAGATTGTATCTTGGTTTTGTCAGTAGCTGTATGAACACATGGGATTTCATTTTTTCATAAAAAATAATGAGAAAATACTCTGCCAGTAGATGTAAATATCCATGAACATAACAGTATACTTATAGATATGTATTTCACAACATACATTTATTAAAAATGTGTTTATGTTTCATCTATAAGTTGAGACTACTATTTTAACAGTGGATTTGTCAAAAAATATGTTTGCTATCTTCTCTATAGTGTGTAGTTAAACAGCAGGGATTATTTGATAAATTTTTTTGATTTTTTTCTTTTATGTGATGTTCTAAAGAAAAAAAAACTACTTTCCAGCATTGGTCGACATTCCAAGTCTCTGGACACTTCTCGGAAGGTGTGTGGATTTTGTCATGGAGAGTTTGTGCTGTTAAACAACAACCAGATGTCCCGGGGGTCAGCCTCCACCCCAGCTACCCCCCGGACCCCCAACAAGTTTGCCATGTATGTGAAAGAGAACTACAGTACAGTGAAGGAGAAAGAGAAAGACCTTAAGCATGGAGACATCATGAAACTTCTGGGAAAACAATTTGCTGAAAAGAATAAAATCAGTTCCTGATAACTTTGTCTGACAAAGAGTTTTGTCTGATAGCTGGTGATTTTTATTTTTTTCATTATGTAACAAAGGCATGCTGTTTACCTATAAATGGCTGTGGTGGCTTCAATACCTAAATTCAGTGTAAATCTGAAGACTCTTTGTATTGTTTGTGATTGCCTTTGTTTTTTAGGATTTATGTGATAGCTGTGACTGTCTCTATATTTCAGGGAAACCTATTTTTACTGTCTTGTGGCAGGATGTGGCAATTAAATCATGTGTATTTGAAATACACTTTGAGGTGCTTTTTTATCTGACAGGCAGCAATGAACTCTGATGTACATATTATAAATGATGTAATAAAAAGTATTCATAAACTTTACATTGAGTGGCGTTCAAATTATTTGCTATCAATCCAAACTTCAATATAGCATCCTTACATCATTTACTGGTGCCAAATTCTCCTGAAAGTGTTCTTTGTTCATAGGTTTTATACTGTACTACTTACGTTTCAATATGAAGGTAGACAGGCCTAAATAGAAACCTCTTGATTGTAAAGAGTATCCCTAATACAGTTCATGCCTCTCTCACCAACCATGCAGTGCCTTTCAGAATACATTAAGCAAAACATGAGCAGATTGTAAGCAAGAGACTTCACTTGAAAACTAATATAATAACCCCCCTCCTTTTTTAAGGGTAAAGTTGTTGAATAAGATTAATTCCTATAAAATTGGTTTAATAGAATTATAATTTTTTATCAGCATAAAGGATGCACAGTTGCTCTTTAAGCAGTAGTTATTGGTTGGCAACTAAAATATTCAAAATTTTGAAATATATTTCTTCAGGATTTGAAGAAATGACAATCCAAACCAGGGGAAATTTGTCTGTAGATGCATCCCTTTGTATAAATTTGTAAAATTTGTCATTATAAAGTGGGAGAGATAAGTAAAAAAAAAAAATGATATGATAGGATGTGTCAAGTATTTATATAAAAATGGCCAATTTTTTTTTTGTTTTAGAAGGATAATGGTTTATTTACCAAATCAAAGCTAAATCTGACTTGACACTGACTGTAGATTATTTATTTGTCTCTTTCAATCTCATAAGAGCATATAAGCTTGGTCCATGACCAAATAGATACACTGAAAAAAAAATGAAGGCTATTATTTTGTAAACTATTTTTTTCTATATATTTTTACTCATTGAACCCATTTCAAAATGAAAATCTCTGCATTAAATATTTGTCATTTCATTTCATTAAAAGGACATATATTTGAAGGTATTTCGATCGCACGCAAAAATTTCTCAGGATAGAAAGAAAAACCTTCCTTCTATCCATTTTAATTATAGAAAGGGGTTTTCTTGGTTTAAGACTGTTTCATTTTTTTGTGGGGGTGTGCTGGTTATTCCCGGTATATACGTTTTCTAATCGATCCTTCATATCTATGTAAGAAAGAATAAATATTTCACACAAATACGAAAAAAATTAATTGTTTATACTTATGTCAAGAAAAGTATCGAATAACAAAGAGAAAAAAATAACCAGAATACCTTCAAACCATATTGTAGCAATAGAATCGACTAAACTATAGGTCATGGGCTCGTGACGTCACGATACAACAAAATGGCGCTATATTTGTCAGCTCCGTTTGGAGGATGAAAATATTTTACTTGAAAATAAAACAAAAACAGATGGAGACTTCACTTGGACGGAATGGCGGAGCCTAAAAGATTGTCGTTTACAACTGTTACACAAGCAAAGGAGACAAAACCAAAGAAAAAGGACTCGAAAACTGTGAGACTACAATTGACCCTCAAGCCATCGACTGATACAACATGTCCAGAGTTTTTCTACACCGATCTCGTGAAGAACGAGTTGGTAGGTCATTTTGCATGTAAAAACCATTAAATAAATACCTATTTGACAGTTCTTCGTAATAACAATGTGATCTATAAACTTTTTCCAATTTTATTTTGCACTTTTCGTAACACCCTGAATATGGGGAATCCCTCAATTTTGATACAAATTTTGGACTTCCAACATGTTTTATAGTGGCATATGTGAGGAAAATGGCTGAACAAGCCATAGATAACACTGAGTTGCATAGAGAAAATAATCAGCCAACAAAACGCCATTTTGAGTGACTAGATTTCCCTTGACAAAGAGTACCCATGCTCTAATCCAACTCACTCCCATCACTTTATGCATTACGTTTAGTTTTGTGCAAAACGGTTGAAAATAAAGTAGAGTTTGATTCAGTGTCTAGCTCATGGTTTGGACATGATGAATAATGTTCAGCTTGCACAAATATGTGCAATCAAAGGTCACAAAGGTTAATATACTGCCATCGTGTCTGATAGTAAACTGTACGTGCTTTGCAAGGCTTCAGTGAATGCTGTATTACGCGTTTGAGTATAAAGCCGTTTTGAGTTTCGGATGATTCCGAAAGCATGCTCCGACGAAGAAATTCTGGTTAAAACTAAAAGATGAATTTTTGCCTGAATAACTTTATTTAGACTTGATAATCTATTTTCCGATGTAAATGACAAAGAGATTAACTTTAGGCACTCTAAATAGTAAGCCCATTTTGTCGACTGCTAGACATCGACGGTGTGTTTGCAAAGAGAATTCGAGAGGTTCGAAATATTTTGTAATCTTTGTCTTTGGGAAAATTTTACAAAGGTAAATAGTGATTATGTTTTTAAAAACATTAATATTGTGAACAATAGTGAGAGGACCATATTGGGGGTCGTATGTAGGTCATTAAATCTAAATATAGTTAAGTACAGCAGTACATTTATGAAGTCTTTATCGATTGATCTGACATGCCGAAAATGATTTTATCAAAATGTATGGTTGTATGTTATGCAATATAAGTAACAATTTAGAAAACTATATAGTTCCAGACGATATTGATTTTGTGTCGATAAAAAATTATCAGCAGGTCTCGGCGCGCAGCGGTGCGTGACGTTTAGTGTATTGTAGAGTGCGCTTATCGCTAATACACGGTAGTCGGGGGGCTTTAATCGACCGGCGCGGCGCGTTAAACCTATCGCTGCGCTGGGGTAAAAAGCGGGGGTGCGGGTCAGGGCGGGGTTGCGCGTTTACGCGCATGCGTGAACGTAAAAAAAGAAATAAAGCATTTAAGGTTTTGCACGTGAGTTTGAGGTTCACTGCGGGGTAAATATAATAGAGTGCGATGTATTCGTTTGAGTAAACATCGATATACACAGAAAACAAAGATTGTCTTACAACGAATTATGTTAATCTATTTCTGTGAGTGAATGACCTTTACAACAACAACAACGAGAGAAAAAACACCCTGGAATAGATCTTATTATTTATCAGTTTATAGACTTTTTGCATATGATTTTTTTAAGGGAGAAACCAAGACACCTAATGGGGATGTGCCAAACTCTGATGACCCATTTGGAGATGACGAGGACCATGAAAAACTTGCTGCATTGGCAAAAAGTTTTGAAGAAAAATATGTAAGTTATTTTAGACTATTACAAACGGACCAATTAATGTATATCGGTAGTTCTATACTATAGAAATTGTTGTTTTGTTGTTGTTTTTTTAAATTTATTTATCTATAATTTAATTTATTTTGAAAGGGTGGCATGTGTAGAGAGTTGTTAACTTTATTTCTTATGGGCAATTATTTTATGTTATGAATTTAGTTTATTAAAAAGTTGTGTATGAAATCTGTTTTGTTTATCAGCATTTTAATAATAGATATTAAATACTATTTTGTGATCTGGTGATTTCCAAGGATTAAATATTATATATGGTTAAGGTTAAAGAGGTACATTGGTATATACAGGTTTTTTAAATCCGACTCATTTTTTGTTGTTCATCATAAATATTAACATCAGCTTATTTGGTATAGATAAAATATGAAATATGTACTCATAGTAATTAGTATTAACAATACATGTATTTCAAATTTTTCATGTCTTTGTGAATTATTATTTTTAATTTTCAAAAATGAAAATGTGATTGGTTAGAGCACAGTGATTTTTCTACAGCCAATTTTTGACCCTTTCCCCTTGCATTTATTACAAATTTTTTCCCAATTGAACCTACACTTGGCACCCCCACCACACCCCCTCCCCCATGATTTTTAATGCCAGAAGAAAAGAATGCATTTTTTAATTTTATAACATAAAAGAGAAGCTAGGACTCTAAATAAATAATGATAATGCAATTTACAACAGATGGAATTAGAACAAATCAGTTTAATTTACTTTATAACCTACATCCCCCACATTCCTCAAATTAAATGTGCCCAGATGTCAACATCAGTGACCTTAATCTTCATCATTAGCCATGTGTGCAGTATGTTATGGTGTTTGCACTTTCAGTCCATTAAATTTTCCTAGGGTAATTAATTTTTTGTTGTTGTCACCCTAATTGAGAATACTTTCAGGTTAAAATGAAAATTTAGCCTTTGAGAAATAAATGTGAATATGAAGTAGGACCCCAACTAACTAAATTAAAACTAGAATGAATAAACTACTATAAAGAATATCAATATATGACACAATTACCAGTATATAAAGTTGGCAAGTCACACTGCCTCAAGTAAAAAAAAAAGCACTGTACTGCCTTTAAAAACAATGTAATGCACAACTAACATGATCGTTTGTTTAGATTAGAATTTATCTGTTTTGAGATGTGATTTATTTCAAATTACAGGCGCCAAAGCCAGGAAAGAAGGGAAAGAGTCGAGCGGGGAGGATCACAGATCTTGTGGATCTGGGGGATGGATATGATCAAGAGGACCCCTTCATAGATAACTCAGAGGCGGTCTGTATTATAATCTTCACCATGTTCAGAGCATTCAATTAAGGTGGTATGGGACACATTGAGATATTAATGTGGATGAAAAAAACTTCATAATTCAAAAATATAATCACCCTAACAAAATTTTGAAATTGTAAGATATTTGACCATAAAATGCACTTAAATGATTTTTAGAAAAGTAAAAATTGAAAAGTAAAAAACCAGCAGTTTTCTAACATGTGGCTTGCAAATCAGTTGCTGATGCTTTAACCTATTAGACATCAAGATTGTGAAAGATAAAATACACAAGATAATTTTAATAATTGTTTATTTTGAAAAAAAAAAAAAAGGAACATCATGATATGGACATGTCCCATACCTTCTTAATATTCAATAAATCAATGATATTTTCAATTTTCCAATTCTTAAACTACATGTGTCCGACGTGTAATCTGACGTGAGGCTAATACTTGATGTTACAGTATGATGAGGTAGTGCCTCTATGTCTGACCACAAAGCTTGGAGGCTTCTACATCAACTCAGGGAAACTCGACTTCAAGGACATATCTGATGACTCAGGAGATGAATTTATTTTCCTGAAGAAGAAGAAAAAGAAGAGGGTAAAATTATGAACCCTCTTTTTCCCATTTTCTACAGTTATAACTCTCCAAGTATTCATATCATAGCATTTATTAATTGGTGATTGTTTCAGGTAATCGCATCTGACTCTGAATCAGAAAATGAAGAACATAGGAAGAAAAAGGTCTGTCTATTAACACATCCTACAAAAAAAAATATTTTTTTCTGCAATTTGATATCACCAATGTGTTTGAAACAAAAAAATTAAATCATTGGTTATAATAAAAGTCAGCTTGTGTCTACTAAATGTTCTCATTAAAAAAATGAAGAATCAATACCCATCCATATGTTCTTTGTTTTTACTACAGAAGAGGAAATTAAAGATGGGAGATGTTACCATGGAGAAGAAGAGGAAACTGTTGAATGGAGAAGCAGAGAAGTCGTTCAAGAAACCAAAGATGCCTACAGATAAAGACAAGCAACTACAGAAAAAGTTAGGCTCAAGTTTTGTGCACTTCACAGTTTATGGTCTCCAGAATACCACAGAAAAACCTTAGTATAATATGTCCTGATAAATTTGTTCATCTTGAATACAGTAAAACATGCTTATAGTGAACACCCTTATAATTAATTGATGCTTATAGTGAATTGATTTTCATTCCCTGTGGGTTTTAAACATATTGTGAAGCTAACAGATATAACGAATTATGTTTATAACGAAGCAAAATTCCCGCCCCTGTGTTTTTTGGTACATGCGTTACATACCTTTAGAGTGTAGATATTTAACAAAAGAAAATGTTCTAGTGATAGTTTTAATACCGTAAAAAATTGGATGTTTTCTATCAGCAGAAAATGGTGTAAGTTTGTTTTTAATATAAAAAAAAATAGTTATTTTAAAATCATGCTTTTAAAGAAGAAATTTTACACAAGTTTGTATGTTTATAAGTAACACTGATGTTTGTTCCAGAAAAAAGATAACACCACCAGTAGCAGACATTATAAAGCAGCAAAGTAATACCTCAATGAGCCAAACCAATGGCACCACTCATGACCTTGACCTCATTAGTCCCTCCTCCAATGATGACTCATCTCAGGACGCTCAAACCTACGACGAGAGGATCGACGCTGTCATAGACTCGGTCATCGCAATGGCGGACTCGGATAAGAATATCGAGTCTATGATTGATAATCCTCTCGGATTTAAAGACGACTCCAACAGCAAGGAAGGGAAAGTGATGGATGAGGCATCTGCTCCTAAGCTTCCCCAAAATATGCCCAAAGACCTGGAGGAAACCATACAGAAACTCAAAAAGGTAACAAGATTTAGAAATTTAAATTCATTACAAAAACTTTAAAAGGTGAGAGAATTTGGAAGGATATCACAATCAATTGATTAAAATTTTTTATATTTCTAAATTAATAATAAGTAAACCCCCATTTTTAAGTGCTTTTTTTTATCTGTCAATCGTTTTATAAATGATACATATCAATTGACAAGGAATGAATGTGAAATTTTTGGCAATGTTATGTTTATTTCAGGCAGCTAAAACCTCCCAAGATGGAAAATGTAAATTTTTTACAAAGGAAGTCAACAGTATGTTATTGGAGTAAGTAGCAACTTCCTGTGGTTGTTTTTACAAACTCCCCGACATGTTTTATAATCAGAGCAAATTTTGTATATATACTGTTTATGATATGTATTTATTCACCAATTCTGGAAATTAGGGGGGCATATACATGTACAGTATTTCAACAAAATAGTTAATAAAGTAAGTATAATTGTTAACGAAATGATACAATGATTGCTTTGATGTACACCCACACATTTACACTGAGTGATCTCTGTATACAATTATACATGTATATCATGCATTTTTATAAATTATTTCTTCTGCAGTGTGGAGACAGGTTCCCGGCTCTGGGGAAGCTGTGGACAGCGGTCCAGTATTTACAGTCATTTGGCGGCCTTCTTGCCTTGCTCTAAAGACACTCTGTTAAAACGGGCCAAAAAACTGCAGCAGTCCCAGCAGGATGACCAACTCAAGGAACCTATTCAAAAACTCAGAGAAGGTCAGTTACCATCTCAAGTCAGGTTGATTTCCGAAGGGAAAAAATGGGATTCAATCATGGTTTGATATTAATCGAATGTTTGTACAGTAAATTTAATTTTAAAAATGGAGTTTCCCCGAAAAAAATCTAGTAGAAAATTCCTAAAATATCTGGTCTTAGAATAATTTTGTAAAGGAATTTTGACATGGTTGTTCAAACTGTTGATGTGATTGCTCATTTTTATATGGGCACTTTTTTGTGTTTTTTCAGCAATAAATGGAATGATGCCTGCACTGCAAGCAAGACATGAACAGGAATATCAGGCATTCCTGCAAAAGTAAGTGTATTATCTATCCATTAAAATTTGCACTAAATTTAATCCCCCTTCCCTCTTTCCTCTATTGTTAAAAAATAAAAATACAAATATCATACTTTCAGCTTAAAAATTTTATATTTAGACAAAATTTGATATTTTTGACATGCACCGCACTGCGAGAATGATTTTATTGTCTGTCATGTATTTCACGTGTTCTGGGACACATATTTATCTAAAAAGTGATGGTTCTTTTTTCCCCCCTTTCATAGAATAAAAAAAATCTTTCATTAACGATTTATGATTTTTCATAAAATTTTATCACCCTTTTAAAGTTGAATATGCCAGGAAATGAAACTATGAACCTCGATTATAATCCATATTTTTGTCACATTTCACTGTACTGATACTGTAGTAAGATGGAGACTGATGTTTTTCTTTGATTGTACATGTATTATCAGACAGAAGGAAGAGAAAGGCAGTAAGGATGAACAGGGGCCCAAGGAGGGGGTGAATGACACAGAGGACAGCGATGAGGAGAAAACCAACGAGGGCAGCAAGCGAGGGGCTCCCAAGGGGCCCAGGAGGAAATTCATTTGGACAGAGAGTGTCAGGTTATACATGTTTATTGATGTCAAAGGTTTTTAAGATTATTTGCAAATATGATGACGACTAATGTTTGGAAATATCAACACAATCAGTTTTATAACAGAGGCACCCATACTGAACTTTGAATAACACAGTTTGTAAATACATGTACATGTAGTTTACTTAAAAAAAAGAACCTTCACTATGATACCCTGTGACATGGAATCACCCAATGTTATCATAAAATTACTGGTGTCCACATTTTCATTGCTCATTTATTACAGAGTTATGGCTCTTTCACAACATACTTTAAATTTTTATCACAATTTTCTGATTAAGTTGTTTAGAAAGATTTGTAAAATGTTCGTGAAAAAGAGACATAGTAATAACAGTGGCATCTGTTGTAGGTCTCTACTGTGTGACATAGTGCGTATCAAGATGAAGAGTTTTGACCTGATGAAGACAAAGACTCAGTCGGCAGATGAGTTCCTTAAACAGTTCCTGGATAAAGACATCAAGCCTCTCTGGCCCAAGGGGTGGATGCAAACCAGGCAAGGCTGTTGCCCAATGTTGTACATTGCAGGAGTAACTTTGACAAGTGAATAGTAAGAAACAGTGTTTTATATGTCTTCTCTTGATAATCTGTGGCTTTTTTCTTTCAGAAATTTGATTAAGGAAAGCAGATCGGTTCATTCTCAATGGACAACTGTGTAAGTAATAAAAGTTTCCTCTGATAATCCAAAGTTTACCTGGGCATATATAAAATCATGCACTACGTGCAAGAAGACAAAAAAATTAAAATGAAGTTTATAATTGTCACCATGTTGACATAAAGTCAAGATACTAAGACAAATGACACAAAAGGAAAATAAAGAAACAAAATCACTACAGCTCAAAATGTAAAGTACATGTAAATTCTATCAAGTCAATGTATTGCTTTCTGTGTATAAAATAATTATCTATTCCAAAATGCTACAATAGTTAATTTGATTTCAAATTTTCAGACAAAAAGTGAAGAAACAGACAAACTTGATAATCAACAAAACCACTTTGGGCGGAATGAATTCCACTCCCAACTCCCAGTCCTCCTCCTCTGTGCCCAAGTTTGCCCCCGGATCCTCCCCACTACGTCCCCCAGCTGAGGACAGTGTCAGCAAGGATAAGATGGTGACGCCCCGTCAACCAGTCAAAGCCGACCCCCTTGCTGTCCACAATTATGCGGGGAAACAGCCCTCCAAGCCGAGTGTTTCCCAACAGTCCGGATCTGGGTCCAAGCTTGGTGAAGTCAGGGTGTCCGAGGCTTTAGGTCTGTCTTTGCTAGCCTCTTCAGCAGCGTCTCAGAAATATATTGACAAATCGTGGGGGCACGAGGTTAATGATATACTCAGAGCTTCGCTAACTTCACGCATGACTGACAGCAAGAAGAAAGGGGATCCATCCAGTGCTAGCACCAAATCGTTCATGGAACAGTTTCAAACCTTTGCTTCTTCTATGATACAGAAGCAGTTAACAGAAGAAGCAGCAAAACCTCAGGAAATTAGTCCCAAAAAGAAAGATTTAACATTGGAGACAAAATCATACACACAGCAGCAGCTTCTGAATAGGCTCCAGTCTGTTGCTGCCCATCAGGCTAAACCAGAGACTCCAACTTACTCCCATCAGGCTGCGGCCAAACCAGAGGTAGTGAAATCAGTGGCACCTCCAGCTCATCAAAGCAAACCTCAGTCAAACTTACCCGCTCAGACTTCACCATCTGCCAAACGAACATCTATCAGTGACGAGGTGTACAGGAAGTTCTTGATGGAGAGTGGAGTACAGCTACCTCCCGCTCACTCCAATAAACCAAACACTCCTAGCAGTCTAATCCACGGTGCTAGCGGAACAATAAAAGTGTCAACAATGAATTCAAAAAGTGACAAAACGAAAACTGCTGTGTTGTATCCTACGTCTTTATCCAACAGTCGACCGGCTCAGTCGTTGTACAACACTCCTACTGTGACACAAGTTATCCAAGCACCTGCTAGTACTCATGTAGTACAAAAAGCACCTGCAAGTACTCATGTTGGACAGAAAGCACCACAAGTGAAAGCAGTTCATGAGTCAAGGACATCACCTATGCAAGGTCAGAGGCCAATGGGTCAAAGTTCAATGTCTTCAAGTAATCCAATTCCTAAAATGGACAGTAAAACTGCTGAACTGATCCAGCAGATGATGTCTAATTCATCTTCATCACATTCCCAAGTCAAACAGATCTCGCCTACAAGCTACCAGGGAAAGTCTGTGTCGCCCTCGTCTCTGTACAACAAATCCTCACCCCAGCCAAAGTTGTCCCCCCAGACCTGGAGCGTGGCCTCCTTGTTGTCCAATACAGCCCCCGGAATGATTAGTCCCTCCCTGTCTAACACTGCCCCTGGTTACCAGACCCTGAAACTGTCAAACTTCACCAGAGATTCACCGGCTTCTCCAAGTATTCATCCTCCCTCAGTCGTTTCTCCAGGTGATGTAGAAATTAAGCTGATAAATTTGTATGTAAATTAAGAATTTATTGTGTTTGTAGATTGACCAAGTGTTCATAAGATTTAATAACTGATTGCAGTGATTTGTATGTCGAGAGCTAAATTTGATAGAAGGATCTATTTGCTTACTCTTAATAATAAAATAATAAAATGTAAAAAAAGAACAAGTAAGGTCAATTTCTCATTTGCCCTATGGAATTTCAATTCTTTACTCAAGTGTTGTTATTGTAGCTGTATTACAATATTTATTGTCCACAAAATTTACATATGAAGTCAACTGATATGATATTTGGCAGTTTATACATGTTGACAAGTTATACTAATGATGTATGAATATGTTAACAGGCATGTATCCCCCAACCAGCCCCTTACTGCCAGGGATGCAGAACCCCCTCCTTCAGGGGAGACAACCTCAGCCAGGTGCGTAATTGACCACCAGAGTGAAGAGTTTATAATCACTTATATATTATGTTACATACATGTAGCTAATGCACAATCTAATACTGATAGCATATTCGGAATTTTTAACATTGTGTTATCTATGTAGAACTTTGTGTTATGTGACTGCACAGCTTTCTGATCAGTTATAAATATGTCAGTACAATGTATATACCTGTATTTTTGTATATGTTGAACCGTTAAGCACCTGTTCAGTAATTTAAGTAGGCTGTAAAATTTGTGAAGATCTATTTAGAAAAAATGCAGTTAAATTGACTTACAAGATTTGATATATATAGTTTCAATTGTTATCATCAGTAAAAAAAAAAAAATTATGCTTGGATTTTATTTATCAACTAAACATTCTTGCATTAGTAAATTTCTAAACTAAAAACCATCACTGAATGATAAATATCTCTCCCTACACTACTTTACTTGATAATTAACCAGATGATTCTATTTTATCCTATTTTAAAAGCATTTCAACTATCGTCACTGCATTCTAGATCTTCTTTATGTACAATTCTAACCAAACTGTATTCAGACACTTGCCTTTAGCCTTCAGCCAGAGACTGTAGAGCCATATTGAGCATTAGGAAGTGTTTGTTGCTGTATAATGTCTAACCCACGCTTTGCTTTTTTTCTGGCGGTGTTACAGGGCTGTATCCCCCCTATACTAGCAGCTCTCTACTACACCACCCCTACACCAGCAGTCAGTACTCAACAGGTAATCTACTACTATCTACCGCCACAGTCAGTTCACTCTCACAGCTAATACCTCCTTTGTCACTGTGGAATTTTTTTTTTAAGCTTGGTTGCTAATTTTCATGGATTGTCATTTTGTTAATTTTTTGGTTTTACATGTATATAGAATAAAGACTGATTCATTATTTGTTGGGAATGTAAATTTGTGGGTGAGGGCTATCCACAAACCTCATGAAAATTGAGGCACCACAACTTCTAACGATAAATGTTCAAGATAATCACCTGGACAAGTAATTATACTTCTTATATTTTCTTTTGTTCATTTCCTCATTTTTTAAATTATTTTTTTGGTAACACCCAATACTTCTTCAGCTTTTTTGTAATGACTATATTTTTCTAAAATACCGTAAGTCACAGCTTGTACATGCACTAGATGAGATGCTTCTTACAGACCAATGTTTATGTATACTGCTCTGAAACTTTAAAAATTGATTTGATACAGACTTTTTAGCATTCATATTTGCTTAACAAACCATATGTACACTACTGGCACTTTCATTTATTGACAATATTTGCACTGCATTCTATTGTAACCTTTTAGAAATATGTTCAGACAATTTAACAAAATGCTATGATGCTTTTCCATTGTTTCATAATATGCACTGTATGATGAATTTCACTTATTGATCATATGATCTTGTGTTGCAGACAAATCGAAGTCACCACATGGATATTGAAACAGAGATTCTGTGATACATAGCCTTACACCTTCCATACAGGCCAGGGAATGTGATGTATAGAAGACAATCTACATCATCATATGGATACTGATACAAAGAGTCAGCCCAAATGATTTCTATGTACACTGTATATGTACAGTGAAACCTTTATCAAGACCTAACACAACATTAAATATGAGGCTATCAAATTGTTACAACAGAGCTACATGTCATTGTTGTGTAATCAATTTCAAACTATTAAAAAAAAATACAGTTTTTGAAATCTAAGTGAAAATAGAAAAATAACTATTTTTACAGAAAAAATAAAAGAAACAAATTTTCCTGTATTGAAGTAGTTAAGTCTGTGGATTACACTCTCCCTATTTATCATTGTTAGGTTTTGCTAAGATTTTTAAGAAATGCAATGACCTTTTTCTGACCTTCTTTATTTATTTTCTAAATCATCCTGATACTGATGATCTTGAAAGATATTTATTTTAGTATACATGTATGTGTTCGACATTATGTAAGTTGATTATTCTCTGATATGTAATATCAAAACTGATGATGTTGGAATTCATTTGTAAGTATAATAGAATCAATGAATAAGATATTTTGTTTTCTTGTGTTCTGAAAATCCACAAATGTAAACACTTTATTATGAACCTATATCAATGCAATGGCATATATTTGTGTTTAAATTTTTACTGATTTCTCTCCCTTTGTAAATATCGTTTAGGATGTGATTAGATGTATGCTTTGTATGAGCCACACATCCAGCCACTGGCTGTAGCATGTTACTGTTACCAATACAAGCTAATCAACAGAAGCTCGGTCTTTGTTGTCTGTACCAGCACCAGTTCACAATCATCTTAATTAAGGTATTCGATGTATAACGACCACATTTTGTACCTAATAAATGAATGGTCCGATATTCTTAATCATGATATCATTTTGAAGGTGTAATCAAATAAAAATACTCCACCAAAGGAATTTTCAAAATTTTGATTATGGTCAAACTAATTACACCTTGAATTTTGCATTGAAGTCTATGGGCAACGTATGTTTTATTAAGATATTGTAAAAAGTAACTTAAAATTCGTAAAACTCTCTTGGTTAATACATGCATAAACTTTCTCTTTATTAAAATATGAAATAAAATTTATCATTTACCACAGATATTTTGACAAAATTAAAATTTTCTTTTTTTCATCAAGGGGAGATAACTCTTTAAAAAATTTTAAGGTGCAAAATTACCGGCTTCTTATATGTTGTCAGTCATGTGAATTTGGTTCATTTCACTTTCATTGTTTTCTAGCAATACATATTTAACTAGTTTAAAATGATTCAAAATTGTTCAATATCCCTTCATTATACATTGAATACCTTAAGGAGGCTGGATGGTCAACAAATTTATAACCATCAGATCTACCTTAAATTTTAGATGCGATTTCTTTAGCCATGAACAGTTATTTTGAAAGAAAAGTTACTAATAACTTGTCTAATGAGTTTAAAATTTGAATATTTTCCTATATCTTTATACTCCTTTATAAAAGAGGTTGATACATTCTAAAAATGCCCACAACCATCCAACCCTCTAACCTCTAAATGGAGAAAAATTGTTTAATTTACAAACTGTTTGTCAATATATTTACATCAATTATATTACACTTTGTAAATTTTGGACAAAGAATCTGGAAGAATTAGCCAAACAATGTGCCTACTGTGCTATATAATTACTGATAAAAAATGTCAGTCATCGCAGAAAATTTTTTTATTAAAGTGACATCTGTCCACCCTTTACTGCCAATGTATAATAGAATAGATTAATATATGTGGATGTCATTGTTTTTTTTCAATTATGAAGTTGGTAAATGCAAACATGACAGATGTTTTCTAACATAAAAAAGGATAATGTAGATAGACTTATATTATACGACATTTTAGAAATGCATACTCAAAATACTTTTAAAATTTCTAATCACATAGGCTTCAGATTTGATATAAGGATGATTTGATGAATGTATGGGTCTGACTGACACTCAGAATTTAAGTCCCGTCAGGTTTGCATGTACCTAGAATATAGCAACAGTAAACGGTGATTGATCAGTGTGTCATCATTTTTTCACTGAAAAATAATTAACAGGTAATTAAACCTAATGTGTAGACAACCATTGTTTGTTTTGTAACATAGTGTAGTAATACTTTGGCATACGCCCCAAATCCTAGGAAAGTAAGTTAATGTTCAGAAATAGGAAATCAAGTCGCCAAGCTCTTTGGGGATTTGAAAACATTGTCACCTCATACAAACATCTCAAAGTGAGTGGGAAATAAAGTGATTTAGGGGTGAGAGTTTTCCTCTCTGGGCGGTATTCACCATAAAATTTGACAATTTATCTATGTTTTATTAGCTTTGCTTGACACTTTGACACCGACACTTTTTCAAGGGAGGTAGGAATAGAAATTGGTTGTAATCACCATATTATACTGCTACCTCCCAAATAATTACATGCACTGACAGGAGTTTTAGCTTTAATTATTGTCTCTTTAAAGAAGTTGGATTTAATTCTTTTGCAAAGTTTCTAATACAAGTTGATAACATGTACAAAGCTAAAGGTATGATTGAAAATGAACAATTATGCGTAATATCCTAATAAAACTGAATTTGATTTTGATCCAAATGATATACGCGCTTTACAATACACATTTTACAGTACGATATAATATTCGGTGAGCTTCTATATAGTGTAGTAACGAATGAACATCACTGAAGCTTAGCTGGGAGTCACGTTACCCTAGGGGTATGCCGATAAACGATTTATAATACATGTAGCATATGACCCATTTTTCTCAATATATTCATTTTATTACATAGACAGATGAGAGACACACTTTCATTTTGTGCCCATGTATTTTTATTATGATTTTTGTCTATAGACACGCTTGTTCTATGACAGCTATATGGGTTAATTTTGCATTAACATCCTTCTAAGAAATTCAAAATTGAATGTCATATTTTAAATTTACCAGAGGGGTGTGTCAAATTGTTGATTTTGTATCAACACCCACCCAGCGAATTCCAAATGTACAATATGGCAAGGATGTGGGTTTTGTACTTCATTAAAATGAGTGTAAACTTATTTTTCATAATGTGTGGTATTAAATTGTCTTAATTTCTAGCACAATAATATTTAGAAGAATGTGGCTCTTTAAAGCCAATCAAGGCTCAAATTCCTGCATTTTGCCCAGATTTATAATGTCAGACAATGCCTGCATTGGCACTCTATAATGTCTAGTAATGCCTGCTTTGACTTTTTATGATACCAAGCAATTGCTGCATTGACTGTGATGCAAAATAATGCCTGTATTGACTCTCTATAATGTCAATGCCTGTATTGGTTCTCTATAACGTCAATCACAGCCTGTATTGGTTCTCTATAATGTCAAGCAATGCTTGTATGAGTCTCCATAATGTCTAGCATAGCCTATACTAACTCTCTATAATGTCAAGCAATGCTTGTATGAGTCTCCAAAATGTCAAACATAACCTGTTTTGGCTCTCTATAATGTCAAGCATAGCCTATACTAACTCTCTATAATGTCAAGCATAGCCTATACTAACTCTCTTTAAATGTCAAGCATAGCCTATACT
>WFKH01011581.1:13546382-13557447 GCA_016163765.1 Magallana hongkongensis | reverse complement strand
ATAGTATAGTATAGTATAGTATAGTATAGTATAGTATAGTATAGTATAGGTTAGGTTAGGTTAGGTTAGGCAAGTATATGTTAGGTTAGTATAGGTTAGAATAGTATAGTATAGGTTAGGTTAGTATAGGCTAGAATAGTATAGTATAGGTTAGGTTAGTATAGGCTAGAATAGTATAGGTTAGGTTAGGTTAGTATAGGCTAGAATAGTATAGGTTAGGTTAGGTTAGTATATGCTAGAATAGTATAGTATAGGTTAGGTTAGGTTAGTATATGCTAGAATAGTATAGTATAGGTTAGTATAGTATAGGTTAGTAAAGTATACTTTCCCAAAATTCTGTTTTGTTGCTTACGCTTTGCATCCCACTTTGTATCCCCAGATGCGCTTGTTGATCACATTATTGCAGTGTTTTCGAAGAATACTCAAACACAAACACAAACACAAATGACAGAACACCCACGAATTGTTAGCCCTAATATCTTCGAAATAATTGATATCGACTGTAAATGCAGAGGGGATATTCAATCCTTATTTGATGAAGTGCGATGTATTTTTATCCATACTTCATTTTTAAAAACAAAAATTGTTGTCCAAGGATTGTAATTGCGGCAATTTATGTTGATTCCTGTCACACCATACATATCAGCAACGCGCCTGCTCCTGCTCTCTCTCTCTCTCTCTCTCTCTCTCTCTCTCTCTCTAAAATATCGATAGCCAGCGCTACGATTTTTCATTAAAACACTCCTGTATTCAAAATTCACCTCTCAGTTTTATCTAACTCAATCGCTGGTGCCATGTCAACAGTCAAGCATTACCTCTGCCATTAAAGTAATTTGACGCAAGCCTTTACTTTATATAGCGTGCAAGTACACAAAAAGCGTAGTAGCATTCATAATATCTTCGCTTAAGACAAAAATATATGCAAAAACAAATTTCCCTCTTCGTGTAATGTCACAAGAGACGAAATCAAAACCCCGTTTTATTTCTCTTCTCTTTTAAGGATGCATTGTGTGGTAACCATGAACGGAATATATAAAGGTGTAATTTTGATTCATCGAAAAGATAATCATTATCGATTTTAAGCTTCGATTTAATTCACGTCAGAAGCTAAACCATTTTCCTTTTAAGATAGCATCATCCATCAGACACTCACGGTGACCCTTTTTTCGCGCCATTAATACGACGGAAGGAAATGAACCTCTTATTTATTAGCTTGTTTCCGCTGTCCGGGCAAAACAGACAAATGTGTTACAGTAATGTGAACTATCTAAAACCACTACTACATTATACACACCTACCATGGATGGTTGAAATTTCAGCTCTGAATTCTGAAGACTACTTTAATTTACGCCCAAACTACCGCAAGAGACACGAAAGTGTGGAAAATGTTTAACTTTTTTTTATTTGCGTTGGTCATTTTTGAGATTAAGGATTACGTTAACTCAGGGGCGAAAAAATTCCACTAATAGGAACGAAAAACTACTTATTGTAGGCCTACTACTGCGGTGTTATTTTTCACTTTCAAATACATGTAACTAGGTCATTGACCTTCTTTTTATGCTAGTGACCTTTGAATGTTTATTGAAAAAATTGTCAAATTGTCAACCCTTTCCAAGGTTTTCTTTATTTTGTCATTATTAGAAAAAATAAAACAATTTGTTGGTTGGAAATGATAAAACACGAAAAGCTTTACTAATTTCATATTTCAATGAATCGTTTTAAGCTCATATTTTAAATCTAATTTAGTCCGAATTTCCTCTATCAATTTTCAAGATTCTACCCATTTTTGATCGAGTTTTACAAAAAACTGACTGATAGGATCTCCAAACCATTCATTGCCTAAAACTATTTTTATTGTCTATATTCTCTTGATAATAACATTATATAAGGTCAATGATCAAATTTTCGAGATATTCTATCTGGAATTAATTTTATGTATTTTAAAGATTTTTCCCATCCACGTGCCAGCCAGTGATATGAAATTATACATGAGATAATACAACTATAAAATATGTAAAATGATATAAAAAAAAAAAGAAACTTAACTTTTGCAATTACATTGCTACAGAAAGTTTTTAAGAGAAAATAAGAAAATGAAAAAATTAGTCCGAATTTCCTCTGTTTCAATATAAATCTACCTTTGTCGTAGCATATGTTCATCAAATAAACAAAACATGGATATCAATATCAATTTTTGTTAATAACATTGTTATTTTGTTTTTTAAAACAACTTTTGACTTTAGGTATTGAACTTTGTAAAAATATTTTTTGGAATCTTAAACCATGAGTAAACGTAATCCTTAACAGAGTTTTTATAGCAAACAATACCTGATATAATTTCTGCGTATTGAATATCTGCGATGTAAAAGTGATCGCGGGAAAAGCGAAAATTAGATCATCGCGAAAATTACCGAAAATTCGGTATCTTCATTCATTTACATGATTTGTTTGCATTATATCGATATCATTTTATTTCTGATATTTTTGCTCAAAAGTTAAATTTTTTAATTTTCCCTTTTTTTCGCGTTTGCTAAATAATCGTACGCATCTTTTTACTTCAAGATTGTATCATTTCAGATATTTTAATTGCCTTAAGCATAAACATAACATCCATAGGATTTTCATTTTCCATCTTTTTTTCTGATTGTTCTCTAAATGAAATATTGAGAATTTCCAAATTAAAATTTCAGCAGAAATTGCCAGTTATATAGACTTAGAGCGCTAATAAGAACAATCCACTGCAATTTATACTTCGCGAGTTTGAGGTTTGGGTTGCAATAACTCGGTTAGAAAACGTGACTTAATATTTTGACCGTCTAATCAGGCTTGCAGATAAATCAACAAAGAATTGCGAATAAAAAAATTTCAACACTTTTGTATCAGTACCAAAACCATTAGAAAGCAATTCTTGGTATTTCTCTCTCATTCTGTCGTATATACTTAGATTGTAGCGAAGATTGATTATAGTAATATCTTGCTATAGGAATTTTTACAATATTTACCGAGATATAGACAATGGAAGTCTGGGTTGAAGGAGAGAGCGCGTGCTTTCTGGCGGGTTATGGCTTCTTCTGCATTTGTCTACCAGATCTACTGAAGATCAGCATGCAATGATGTGTCTATGCTGTAGGCCATTTTCTAGACCCAATGTATTTTCACATAAGCCATCTTCTATAATACCTGAGTATATCCAATGTATTTACTACTTTTCTATAATACTTCTATATATTCATTGTATGTCAAATACTTTGTACATCCAATGCAAAACGAAGGCCATCTTTTAGAACACTTTTCAAGAAGTTATAGTTTAGCATGCATGCATCCATTGAACCAATGATAAATATGCGTATGATATCTGACTTGATTCATACCAGTATGCTGTACTGTAATTTTAGAATAATTTTTATACCAATAATAAAATGCTGTTGATTAAAACATCCACAGAAAAAAAATACTGTTATAAATACACCAATGTTAATCATATTGTTTGATGCAGTGTTAAGTAGTATATACATGTATTAATTAGTATACATGGACATCGTAAAATAAGGATGAGGATTTGTTTACCTCACATAACACACATGTACATATATAGCCAGTCTTCACACATATCCACACGTGTCGCCCCGTGCAAAAAGGCATTCCTGTTTAGAATTATAAATTCTATTAAATGACGCAGCGAACATGATGTTTTAACAAAAGGTAAAAACATGTAATGGACTTTCACGGTCTACTAATCGTATTGTTTAAAAGAATTACAAAAAACTTCATTTATTATGGGAAAGGATTACTTTAAGTTGTTGTTTTAGTCAGGTAAGAATATTTTATACATAAACATATCTTTATTTTGTGAATTAAACTTTTGTTTCTCTGTATAGTGTAAATATCATTCATCAGGCCTTCGGTTGGTATGTCAGAAATCGTCAAGACATATCATTAATTTTCCTTAATTGGTCTCGACATTGTTGTTGCTTACTTGACAAATGCACCTGCTTATATGTTCACAAGGTTAATCGTCAACCTACAATAGCTAGGCATGATAATTGATTATAAAAAGTAAGTAAAATTCACTAATGACGATCCTTGAAGGTGAAAGTGTGTTCTTACGATTATCGTACGGCGTCTTATTTCGTGTGTAATAACCAGCGACTCTAAACTATGGTGAGAAAAAAATCTTACTAAGTATTATTTATAATGTCATTTCAAAAGAAAATCATTGGTTTTTGTCAGGTATTCGGACATTGTTTACAGCAGCTCCCAGCATCCAAGTAGCAATGTTACACCTATTGCACGTGCGCGGTCGGTCCAACTCTGCCAAGCATGCACGCTAGGAAAACAATAACACTGCGATGTCTATACTAATTGTTTTGATATTAGCGTTATGTAATCATACACACTCCAGGGTTCTATGAGGAGTGGGGGCTTTGTTACTGTCAACTTAATAGATAAATTTACATCTGCATACACTGTATGCGTATCAACAATGTAATATGACATGTCTCTATTCCTTCTTTAATAGTACCCTCAATTGGATTCTGATATGATAGAAAGTGTGTGAAAGTGATTGGTCTGTTATCATCTGAAGTCCCCATGGGATTTTCTCGTTGCTACTTCAATATGACTGATATATCACATACATTTCACAAAGGAATTATTTTCAGGTGTAAAGAATTCTCGCATCATTTATCTATTTCAGACGAAGTATAGGGTTTGGGATCAGCGATATTGGAGGCAACCATTGATTGTAGGCACCGATTAGTAGCGAATGGACAGCAACAGCCACGCACTGCATTCAGCGATACATTGGGATAACACTGACGCACCACCTCTACGATGGAATAACAGAGTGACCGCTTGTACATAGTTAATTTCTGTGTATCAGTATACTAACTCTATGCTCATCATATTATCATTAACGACAGATTATGAATAGTTCCAACATTTCTGAGATTAACAATTCCGGTGGACACCCGGCTCACGACTACCTGAGCTCGGAGACAGCGGCTGTGTCCTACGCCGTCATTTTTGTTCTGGCCCTTGTGGGGAACATTTTGGTCATTGCTACACTGATTCAGAACAAGAAGATGCGAACAGTGACCAATGTGTTCCTTCTGAACCTGTCCTTCAGTGACCTACTTCTGGCGGTTTTCTGTATGCCCTTCAACATCATTCCAATGCTCATGAGGAATTTCGTGTTCGGACCAACAGTTTGCTATCTATCGCGGTACTTTCAGGGTAAGTTTTAAAAAGTACCAGATAAAAGAGAGAGCAATACGTGCCGGTTTTTTCTTTAAAAGCTGACGAAATGTTCAAGTTTACATAATCTTTTCGTGGAATGGTATGGAAATTGCTATTATTTTATGATAAGACATTGTCAGATGATTTATTTAGAGAAGAATTCACCGGGAAATATCAAGTACCGCGAATTAGGTCGGTCACATTCACGTACAACGTCCCTGCTAATTGTCTAGAAAACAACAGCTGAGACAAAATTATAGTCTTTTTTCCTGAGCTTGATATCATTAAAATGAAATACCTCTATTATAGATATAGGCCTAAACATAAAGGTATCATTTTCCCTGTTGATGCTGATGCTAGCATATAATATGCTGATAGATTCTACGATTTTCGCTGCGGATACCTTCGTAATTCTGATGAACATTACAGTCATACAAGGTTACCCGATATCTTCGGTAAAATGCCATGTACTTTTGATTATCATGAATATAAATGAATATAAATTTTGTATAAGACAAAAGATAGATTAATCGTGTACTACAGTTTCTTAATTGTCAATTTATGTTGTTTTTTTATTTTCATCATTTTTAAGGAGTGTTTCGTTGTTTTTCTTTAACTTTTTGAAATAGTTTTTCTGGTTTAGAAAGATTAAACGAATCTTCGCCCAAATTTTGCTTGTAAGGGTTACTATGTCAGGTTAAAGATATTGGTTTTTATGTTCACGAACTGTGTTCTTGGTAGAACTGAATTTGCAGAAAGAGTTGATGAGTCGATCGCACAGCCATGTAAATGTTTTTCTGTAACTGAAAATGGAGATGTAAATTTGTGCATGGTTTGGTGTTAGGGTTAAGATGCGGAAAAACAAATATGAGTGCAGGATAGAGGTATAGACAAACTGAACTCTAGACTGAAATTGTCTATATGTAGACAACTTGATGTACAATGTCTACAGCAAAAGGTAAAAATAGCTAAAGGTGTCCATATTTTAACAGACATGAGATGTATGGATTTTTGACCATTACCAGTCATTAGCTGATATCGTATTGTCGTATGAAACAGCAGTTGTTTTATTAGTCCACTACCGGTGAAACCAGAGGGGACTATAGTCTTTATCGCTGTCTTTCCGTCTGTCTGTCAGTCATTCAGTTGCCACTTGTTTTTTCAGACTTTTTTTCGTTTTGGTTTGGAGAATTGAATTGAAACTTCTGTGAAGCCTTATAATGAAGAACTACAGATCAAATTTAAGTGCATCATGTGTGATTTCTGCCAACATATAACTAATAAAAAGAACTTCGCTCTTGTTTTTTTAACATTCAAATTAATTAACAATTGTCAATCTGGTCTCGACCATCTCTGACAAAGCAATCCCTGTAATGGACGAGCTCACACGGCGGGTTTAAAATTGTTATATGCACTACCACCATATACTAGTACCTTATTCTTGAACAATTGATATACTTGGCGGATCTAACAATAATGTCACTTAACTCTCATCTTACAAGGAACACTATACGTGGCGGATCTAAGTACTGCCATTCCTCCATCAATAAACTGTAATTTATACCAGGAACAATACGCTGATTGATAGCCAATGAAAATCCTTTATTGAATTTACAGAGATTACAAATTGACCTATTTATATGTGTAGCCCAAATAAAGCAAGTTAACAACTTTTATGGGATAAGACCAATATTGAACACCACAGCTGAAATGTATTAGTAAAGGAATTGCATTCAGTAATTTGGCATGGTTAAAGGAGCTTATTGACTTGATCAAAATTTCTTGAGGTTTGTTTCTTGATGTACGCCTATGTATATCATTATCTTGACTTGCCGGAAATGAATTTCATTTCTTCTTCATTTCCTTCTTACATACATGTACTTTGACAAACAAGTGTGAAGGAAAATAAATATACGTATAAAACTATATATGGGTTAGATGTGCATGTCATTCGGTTTTGGTTTGAGAATCTGTCGGTAGTGTGATAAAACCTTAATAAATAAGTCAAAAAAATTATTGGACCCAGGTGATGGCAATTTTTTCTGCATAAGAACATACTATTCATAATAATTATTGCATTAAGGTAGTCCATCCATAACTATCTTATTTCATATCTAATAGATTGCATGTTTAATCACTAAAATCTTAGTGTGATTTTAAGTGGTTTATTAAATAATAAAGATTCACCTTTGAAAATAAAAAAAAAATTGAATATTAACAAATTTATCATATACTGAAGTTAACATTGAAGTCTATGGGAAAAATTTTCTCACATTTCTCTTGGTAAAAAGTTGCAAAAGCTTTCCCTTTCTTCGAATATGCTAAAATAATTCATAATTTACCATACATATTTTCAGAAAATGATTTTTTAAAAATTTTTTAAAGGGCAGACAACTCTTCAAAAAAGTTTTAAGTGCAAACAGTTCATTTAATTGACTACATACATTCTCCCGAGTTTGGTTTATGTCAGCCTCATAATAACTTTAAAATACGTATTTGATGTAGCATAGATCAATCAAAATTGTTAAGTTTGCCTTAGTTATGGATGGACTACCTTAATGAATCCAAATGTCAAAGTAATAAGGAGAAAAAACACGAGATGTAATTTGCTGAAAAGATGCTGAAAATAGTAACCTCGGAATAAAACGAAAACTATTGAATGCATCAAAAGTATCGGTAGCACACAGTCTCAAAATAGTTAACGAAACTAGCAGGCTCAATATAGTAAAATAAAGAAAGCTAGCAAGCTCAATAACGACAAGTAATGGAACACAGCAAGCTCAGTATAGAAAAGTAATGGAAACTCGAAAGCTCAAAATAGAAAAGTAATGTAAACTAACAAATAAAGAAAAATTAATAGAACAAAGTAAGCTGAATATAGAAAAGTAATGGAAACTTGCAAGCTTGATATAGAAAAGTAATGGAAACTTGCACGCTTGATAAAGAAAAGTAATGGTTCACACCAAGCTGAATATAGAAAGTAATGGAAACTTGCAAGCTTGATATATAAAAGAAATGATGCTTATTATAGAAAAGTAATGGAAACTTGCAAGCTTAATATAGAAAAAGTAATGGTTCACACCAAGCTCAATATTGAAAAGTAATGGAAACTGCAAGTTTGTATAGAAAAGAAATGGTTTACACCAAGCTCAATATAGAAAGTAATAGAAACTTGGAAGCTTGATATATAAAAGAAATGGTTCTTATTATAGAAAAGTAATGGAAACTTGCAAGCTTAATATAGAAACCGGTAAAGCAGGCCTTTTTGAGAAAAATTAAGTAACTGGAAACATTCTAAGAAAAAGTTTGTGGGTTTAAAAAAGAGGCGGGCGTAGGGTAGAGATGAACTTGGATTATTCGGAGTAGAACTTATTTGGATCCAAGTAGTAATGGTAATAGTCCAAACTACTATTCTCACTAATGATCTAGCGAGCTCAGGATGAAATAGAAATGGGGACAAGCATGGTCCAACTCAAACTCTTTCCGAGGACTTACAAGCTCAGTGTGAGTTACAATTGGAGCAAGAAAGTTCACGATAGAAAGATAGAAAAGTATCGGTACTTAGCTTGTTCAGATTAGAAAAGAAGTGACATTAGCAAGTTAAGGACAGAAAAGAAGCAGTTGAGATCTTTTTGCATTGAACTTTTGTTGTGTAAAGAAAAGCTGTATATGCATTAAACCGGGTTATTAGGGCCCCGTTTTGCTGGCGACCTATAGTGATCAGTCTGTCTGTCCGTCCGTCCGTCCGTCCTTCAGTCCGTCCGTCATTCCGTCCGTCTGTCCGTCCGAGATCTCTTGTCCGGAACATATCTTCTCTCCTCTTGGCCCAATCTAGCTCATACTTCACCCACAGAGTGCCTTTTGGTAAAGGGTTTGCAGTTACCTTGAACCATGTATTTAGTTGTAAGGTTAAGGTCATAGCAGAATTATATGAAAAATCCTTGTCCGGGTCATATCTTCACCCCCGTTAATCCAGTCTAGCTCATACTTCACTCACAGAGTGTCTATGGTCAAAGGGTGTGCAGTAACCTTGAATGATGTTTGTAGGTCAAGGGTCAAGGTCATATCGGACCATGCAAAAATCTTTTTTAAGGGCATATCTACTCTCCACTTAGCCCTATATAGCTCATACTTCACATAAACAGAGCTTTTGGGTAAAGGGTGTGCAGTGACCTTGAACCACGTTTCAAGGTCAAATGTGGTCATAGCAGAATTATATGAAAAGTCCTTTTCCGGAACATATCTTCTCTCCCCTTGGTCCAATCTGGCTCATACTTTACCCACAGGTACCTTTGGTCAAAGGGTATGCAGTGACTTTAAATGATGTTTGTAGGTCAATTGTCAAGGTCATATCGGACCACACAAAAATCCTTTTTTCACAGCATATGATAAGGTCAAAGCAAAATTCTTTGAAATGCTTTTCATGCTATTGTCCATTATTTGAGCGGGGCCCTTTGAGATGGTCACCATCTCAATGATGTCTAGTTATATTTGAGTTTTATAAGAAAGGAAACAAGAAAACAGTATACCACAAAACAGTAAAATATCATCATTAACGATAACAACATCACAATAATATATATAATAAAATATCAACAATAACTGCATGATGAAAAACTATTATCAACAACAATATATTCATGGACGAAAATAACAACAAAGCGAAACAACATCATCATTAAAACAACATTAACAGCAAAATAACAGCAAAAAATATCACTAACAGCATTGACGTCAGTAGCAACAATGATAACAATATTTTTTAAACAACAATAGCAATTACAACAACACAACAACACCATAATTGACCACCATGATAACATTACCGACATCAACAACAATAACAAAACCGGCAACATCAGTAACAATATAATCAACAATAAAGATTAAAACAACAACAATTTTCAAGTTGAGAGTTAAGAGGATTGGATGGTGGTGTCCATTTTTAGACGGAATTACCATCCTTTAGACCAACAGCTTTGTTTAAAGATATAGGAAAATATTTAAATTTTAAAACTAAAATATTTTTATTCTTCTTTGCTAAATATTAATGTATGGCTTTAAATGTCATATTTAAGGTTAATCTTTTAGCTAATTTGTTGACTATCGAGCTTCCTAGACCTTAATTAAAAGATGTTTCATACATTAAGAGCTCTAATCATCTGGAAATCGAATCAAGGTTTTTTCGTAGATTATAGTCCATTAATGATATTTTTTTTCAGTTCACAATCACAGATTTTAACTTGAAAATACATGTTTCGTGAATAGCTTAGAGCTTCCGATCGGAGATGAAAGAATATTCAAACCTCATTACCCAGAGTTTTTGCGAATACCGGAGAACAAAATCCGGGTTTTCATAAAGAATACATTGTATTGACTTAATCAATACAACACAGTATTACATAGACTCGTTAAGCAAAATCATATAAAATATGCAACCAAATACATTGTAGGTGAACTATCGTTTCAATCTTAGACATTAAAAAAATCTGTGCAAGTGTTTAAAAAATCAGCCTTGGTGGTGTTCAAAGTCGATTGATATGTGATTCCAAAAATATCAAAATGGACAAATTCTCTCAGTCGTGAAAAATCACTTCATTAAAAAAACTGATGATGTAACAGTTACTTCTTTTTTCTTTCTTTCTTTACAGGAAGTACAAAGAGACATTTAGGTCGGACAATTAATTTTTAGAATTGAATGCATTTTAATCAAATTAATCAAATTAATCAAATCGGATATGTTTCTAAGATATTAATTTACTAATCTCTCTCTCTCTCTCTCTCTCTCTCTCTCTCTCTCTCTCTCTCTCTCTCTCTCTCTCTCTCT
>WFKH01011581.1:13517475-13532038 GCA_016163765.1 Magallana hongkongensis | reverse complement strand
ATTGGAACATTTCATGTGACTCTGGAAATGTCATATTGGAACATTTCGTGTGGTTCTGGAAATGTCATATTGGAATATTTCATGTGACTCTGGAAATGCCATATTGGAACATTTGATTTGACTCTGAAAATGTCCTTTTGGAACAGTTTTTAAAATATTTTACTCAGATATAGAAACAGTTGATGTGATACTATTTGGTACATATCGAATAACTATTGTGATACTATAACATGTCATATTGGAACGTGTTTTTGTAACACATAACTTAGTCATTACTGAACATTTCTCGAGATACTGTACATGTCATAGTGTTGGAACATTTCTTGTAAAACTGTAATACGCCATTTTGGAACGTTTCTTGTAAAGCTGTAATGCTCTATATTGGAACGTTTCTTGTAAAACTTTAATACGTCATATTAGAACATTTATTGTAACACTGTTCTATTAGTACAGTTCTTGTAACAGTAACATGTTAAATATTTTGTTGTTTTGGAACAGTCCTTGTTTCGCTTGATCATGTGTCTGGCGTTGCTAGAAAACAATGTTTGGTTAAATAATTCTTCTTCAATATTGTTATTATTATAACCATTTTATAAGTACATTTAAAATGAATGGAGTTGATGGAGAAAAATGTAAACAGTTTACCCAATTTCGAGTGAATAATTCTTATCCTCTCCATTACACAGAAATAAGTGAAAGCATTAGTGGCTATAACTTGTTCCTTCTACAAAGCTCTTCAGACAATTGTCAGCTTAATTTTGATCATATGTGGGAGTAAAGACAAAGACAAGATATTGAATAAAAACTTAATGCCAACTCAATGTTCAGAGTTGACAAAATTGAACTTCCATTCTCCTTTAATATCTCAATAAAACGATATTATTTGTCTTGGAATTGGCTTTTGTAAATCTGGGTTGATGGGAGTAAAAAATGAAAAATCAATTACAGAGTGGCTGTTTGAGAATTCCATTATATCCTCCTCTGAAGCCGTTTCATCAAAAGACGTACGCCTGTTGATTTTCTCCGTCCGGCGTAATTAAACACACACGTCAAATTTAAGAACTAATGACCGTTCTATCAAAACGCGTAACTGTGCGTCTGACCCAAATTAAGCCAAACAAATCTTCGACTGGCCATTTTAAGCAGTTGTAATTTTGATCGTACAAATATATCAATGTTATGCGTTCTTTGACGATATTACTAACCATCTTTTTTTCTTTTTTACTTATTCTTTTGAAAAACGAACTTTTGTGTAAATCCGACAAAATTTACACAAAAAAAGACGAGATATCGGGTTTTAAGGAAAAGCAAAAAAAAAAAAAAAAGGTGGGGGGGTCGGTCCTTTTCTAATAGTGACTTTTGTAATACTTTAAATGCATTCATATGATTGTTGTTGGGTTTTTTTATCTACCTACCAGCAATTCTATTTTTAACATTAAGAGGGCTGAATAGTCGTGGCCATACTTAGACTACCGATATATCAATCTCCTTGAGAAGAAAAGTATTTGTATAAAGATATAGAATTTTGTTTTTAAAGTTTAATGTTTAAATATTTGGATTTTTTCTTAAGAAAGCGATTGCAAGGCGTCACTGATCAATTCATGTGATGTCTAAAAAAAGAATTGTTTACTGTAACCATTTCCGGAAAACATCATGCGCATGAGCGGGTTAAAAAAGTAATGGCAGACGACACGTCAACAAATTTCAATCGAAAAGTTCAACTTTTGACCAGTTAAGAGTTAAAGGAAAATTCGTAAAAAAGGTACAGCAAACAGATCAAATGATATTTTCAGTTGATCTTCTTAATGTTGGAGTGGATAAGAAATTGACTTCAGCGTAGTTTTTATTTTTATACTCTGTCCCAAGATATCCTCGATTCACATTTTGCTTAATTACTCGATACATATAAATACCTCAGGGTTTAAACGATGTTCATTCAAAAGTATGGAAAATTTTCAAGATTTCTCTGTTGAAACGCCCCCTTTTCTTATCAGGTTTCAATACACGGCTAAAAAAATGTGATGTCTACGGGGATTTTGTATTGCAGCAGACCCGGATGATAACGTTGAAAAATTCCGCGAGGTATTCCGAGTGACTTCCGAATGGAGAAAAGATGTAAACATTCCCCATTATAAATCTCCGTAAGAAATCTGTTTTCGTTCCTGTAATTTTTTCCCAGTGAAAAATGATAATGTGTCAATGAAGATATCGTGGAAATTTTTCCTTTCATCGATTTCAATTGCACTTCTTTCACAGGTATGTGTTTTTTATTAAAAATCGGCCAAATGTGCCGCATAAATATCTTGGGACAGACTATAAACATAGGTAATCACAGATTACAAAGCTCACCGAGACGAGGCATCACCTTTACAAGACCACCTTTATCATATGAAAATCATAGTTAATGATCTTAAATATAAGATGGGATACTGTAGTGTGGTTTGACACAATATTGTATAATATCATATGATACAAAATTGTATGATAATCGAATTATATGTAAATTCCATACGGCAGTGTATGATATAATATTTATTAATACATTACTTTAAATACGAAATTGTATCCTATGATACTATACAAATTTGTGTCATATGATATATCTATGATACAATATAATTCTGTATAATATCATGATACAATATGATATTGTATCATATGATATGACATTGTATCAAGATATATTGTATCATATTATATGTATTGTATCATATTATGTGATATCGTGTCATATAATACAGTACTGAATCATATCACATAATTCAATATCGTTTCATATTATATGATACAATATCATATAATATGATGCATTACAACATTGTAACATACATTTATGATATTATATTATATCATATAATATGATATCGTATATTATATGAGATTGCATCAATTATATGATATGATATTGTATTATATGGTATTATATTATATATGATATATCATATGATACAATATAACATTATTCAAAATTGTATAATAAGATACAATATCATAAGATACAATATCATAAGATACACAATAATGTAAGCCCATATGATACAATATTGTCTCATATGATACAATATCATATATTACAATATCATTTGATACAATATCATATAATAAGATATTATACCAAAAAAATGATACCATATTATATCGTATAATATTTTACAGTATTACATCATATTTTATAATATTGTATCATATTATACAATATTGTATCATATCATACAGTACAATATCATAGGAATCATGATATATCATATAACAACAAACGCATCTATCAAGCAAGTTTGAGCGAAGTAGGACAAGGTTTTCTTAGCATCCTTGATGATGGAGATCAGGCTCTGTATCTAAAGCTAGCCTATGTTTCAAATCCAAAGTTACATGAACCATGAAAGTTAGCCAGGACAGCATTTTTTTCCAACTTCAAACCCGCATTTAGCTACTTAAAAAACTTACATCTGCTCCAGCATCAAGATGATCAAGAACAAGCTCTGTATCTAAAGCTACCTCTATTTACACATCCAAAGTTGTATTAACTGTTTAAGTCTGACTAGGTATGAGCAGCATTTACTTCATTTATAACCAGCTCCAAGAGCAAAACACGATTTGAGTTGTTCTAAAATCTTAAACCTACCTAAGCATCTAGATAATCAAGATCACTCTCTGTATCTGAAGCTACCTCTGTGATTCATTTATATAGTTAAATCAACCATACAAGTTTGAATTAGTACTATTATTTATATAAATATTTGACCTTTTCGAACAAACTTAACCTCCTCCAGCATCCGAAACCTATGACTCAGATTCAGCATCCAAGCCTGTGGAGTGCATTAGGATCACAAGATGCATCATCTATCCAAATTTGGTAAAGATTGAACCAATAATAACGAAAATTTGTCTATCAAATGGCCCCTGCTCCAAAAACTTGAACCAGCTCCAAAAACCTTAACCTTATCCAGCATCTAAAACCTATGGCTCAGGTTCAGCATCCAAGGCTGTGGAGTATGTCAGTATCACAAGATGCACCATCCATGCAAGTTTGCTGAAGATAGGACCAGTAGTAACTTAGATATAATCATCAAAGGGCACCTGCTCCAAAAACTGTAACCTGCTCCAAAAACCTTAACCTCATCCAGCATTCGAAACCTAAAGCTCAGATTCAGCATTTAAACCTGTCAGGTACATAAGTATCATAAGACGCACCATCCATGCAAGTTTGGTGAAGATAGGACCAGTAGTAACTTAGATATGGCTATCAAAGGGCACCAAAAACTTTAACCTGCTCCAAAAACCTTAACCTCCCTCTGAATCTGAAATTTATGGCCCAGATTCAGCATCCAAGTCTCTAAAGTTCATAAGTAGGTTCAGATGCACCACCCATGCAAGTTTGGTGAAGGTAGGACAAGTAATAACTTAGATACAGGACCTGCTCCAAAAACTTTAACCTGGTCCGGACGCGAGGGTATAGCATAAGCTCCCCCCGACTTCGTCGCGGTGAGCTAAAAATGTATTCAGGGTAGTTTCACATTATTTAAAATAATATTTATATAATTGATTTTCATCGTAAAATATTTCAATTAAAGGAGTATGACCCAGTGTTATATAGTGCCTTTTCCCCCTAGTCATATCCCCCTCCCTCCCACCCCCCCCCGGCTATTTCTTTTGAGATAAAGTTTAAATAATGTTTTAAAGAAGATTTTTTTCTATTGAACGACATTCAAACGTAATTCATCTATTAAAAGAGAAAAAGACTTCAGCTATTACGAGGATTGAACGCGGGTCACCTAATGAGAAACTATTAAACAAGTCACCGGGACCGTCGCTGGGAAATTTTAAGGACAAAAATCTAGCATATGCATCAATCAATTTTAATACAAACTATATATTCTGCATTAAATATCAAACCTATATAAACCTTACAAATATTAAAGATTTAAAAAAAATAATCGCTTCCGGTGACGACAGGATGTAACGACGAGCGCCCTGATGTATTAAATCCGCCCGTTAAGATTACAGTAACATTATATATATATAAGTCTGAAAAAAACCCTGAAGCATTGAAGATAAATCGAAGATATTTTGATTATTGTTCTCGACTATTTACAACTTCGTTCAATTCAATGTAAATTCATACGAAACAAGAATTAACAAAAATGACGATTCATTTGATTTCGAATTTCGCACATATACGCATAATTACATTTGTAAGTCCAAAATATTAAAGGAATAATTCTTATCAAATCTTAGATAACAAAGAACATTTCTTGCCTACTTTGATTAAACCATTTCATAAACGTCCAGTTTTTATCTACTTGGAGGTGATATATTCTTTCGAATGATATCAATCATCTTGCCTCGATGAAAATCGGTTAAGGTCTTAACACGCCTTTACGTCATGAGTGATCCTTCAGTTCTTACAAAGATTCTCTAAAACAGAGGTTTAGCCTGGACAAAATTGCACAAACAGACAGAGGGACTAATAGATTTATTCAAAAATTCACTTGAAAAGATAGAAATGAAAAATATACCCCGGACCTTTCATGTTAGGCGGATCTTTTCTTATACGGGCTGGACCCTTTTAGAGCAAAAGTGGGTGCCGGGTTTGCCAGGTGCCGAGTTGACCAGCATTCACATTAAAGGTCCGCCCCGGACCATTTTACGGGGCGGACCTTTAATTATACGACACCTGTACCATTCGTAGCGAAACAAAAGAGGTGGTTCACAAAGCATCCGTCTAAAAAGAAAAACAAGTTTTCCTTTTAAAGGAATGATCGGCATGTAATATATCATTGGACAGCTCTCTAAATGTAATGCGTAAGCATTATGGTACATGTAATAAACATGATAAATAGGATTTATCACCCCGTTTTGTTGATTTCCGAAATAGCAAGACATGAATAAAGGACAGGGGCGTACAAGGCGTTGTATACCCCCCACTTGGAGCAATAAACACGAAAAAAAGTTAAAATATTAATTTTTGGCTTGTATGCATTGTTTGTAGTATAAATTTCATGGTGTGAGTCAAACACGTGCTTTCATTCTGTAAACACGACAGGTATGGGTTTCCAAATTAAGCTGCACAGCATTTTATGCATTTTATGCCTAAAATCTTGATCAATTACTGTTCGAAATTGCAAAGTTTAGGTTTGAATGGGTCTTGACTCTATCCTAAAAATACTTTTATTTAAAGGATAAGTATTTATTCATTTTATTAATGATTTATAAAAATGGAGTCTAGACCCATAATGGGTCAAAATTCGTGGTTTTCACCGAAAACATTTCACTTTTATTAAATTATTAATAATTGTCAAACAATGAAAGTTATCCACCATCCTATAATATATCAATGTAGCTCAGTGAGATAGGCGGAGGCTTGTAGACTATCCTTATCGGATGAGAGGGTGTTCGAATCATAGCCGCCATTTTAATTTCGGTGGTTTTAAGTGAAGCATTTTAATTTTTTTTTCATTAGATTATTTTGAAAAATATTCAGCTTTAATAAACAATTAATTTATACAAACCAAAATGAACCATATTCGACCAGACTGACAAATATATTAAAGAATTGTTGGATTTTATATGAAACAAAAATTATAGATTTAGCTTATGCAATTTTGATCGGGATTGGTCTGAAAAGAAACAAGCCGCAACTTCGTTAGATTCTCTGAAATGAACTTTCGTTTTGATTATCATGGCAACATCAAAGGCACAAGAACAGGATTTAACTGATGAGGTATTATGTTCGATTTGCTTAGAACAATATAAATCACCAGTGAGTTTACATTGTTCACACTCTTTCTGTCAAACGTGTCTGTCAACACACATCAAATCGCCATGTGGGGACTGTGACCAACCCCTTGGATTTCCGTGTCCACTGTGCCGCGTGTTTGTTCCGGCACCAGGGGAAATAAATCAGTATTCTATTGACGAATGGGCAACGAAATTTCCAGAAAACAAGTTCCTTTCATCTGTGACAGGTGTTCAGTTTAGTTTGTGCAAACCATGCCAAGAAGACGGAGAAGAGGTGAAGGCAAAAAGCTGGTGCAAGGATTGTTCCGAGGCGCTTTGTGAAGAGTGTACTAAATGTCATAGAAAATGTCGACCATCTCGCAACCATGTACTAGTTTCTATCACCGAGTGGCCAGATATTTTTCAAATTCCAGATACGTTTGAAGTATGCCAGACCCACGATGGTCGTACATTTGAACTATTTTGTAGAAAACATTTCCTCCCATGCTGCTCTATTTGTGTAACCAAGGAGCATAGCAGTTGTACAAATTTCTGTCAACTAGAAGAAGTTGATGGAAACCTCATAATACCTGAAAATATAAAAGTTTTGCAGAGCGGAATGGAAAAATTCTGTTCGAAAGTAGAAAGCATTATTGGCGCAGAAAAAACAAACATGGACCGTATTGACGACATAGCTGACACATTTACGAAGGAATTATCGGAATTTACAACAAATATAATTCAAGTCCTGAAAAAACTGGAGGAAGAACATTTGAATGAACTTTCAAAATTATCGAAGGAAAGCAAATCCAAGCTTCAAAAGTCTGTGGATTCATTCGAGCAAAGGCTTCTCTATCTTAAATATTGGAGAGAACTATTGTTAAAGAATCTTTCGAATGAAACAACACCAAAAACCAAAAGGGTCTTATCATACATTAAACTAAAGAATATTCATGAAAATCTTCAAAGATTGAAATATACAAAGTTAGAAATTTGTATTAAAACAAAACTATTAGACCGTGTGAAAAAACTTATTGAATTGCCTTGTCTTGCTGATATGTCTGCAGATGAAAGAACGAGTGCACTGAAGCCATAGAGAATGGGCCATTTTTATGTAAAAAAATATCAACAAATTGCTTCTTTTCCATAATATTTATAAGCACTGATGGATACTTCTGATTTAATAATAGTTCATCGCTAAAGAAATCATCTCTAAAATTTCAAGGTAGATCTGATGGCTGTTTGTTGACCACTCAACCGCCTTAACATGTAGGACACAGATGAATAGGTCATACGTTTACTGTATGCCAGGAGGACTAGGAGCGGAATGTTTTGTCAAGTATAGCATTGTATTTTTGTGCATTGTTTAGCGTATAGATTTTTCATTAACTTCCACATTACATAGACAATGTGATAACGGGGTAAAATACTGAAGTAACTTGAACTCTACATTAGGTGAACTCTACATTAGGTGAACATAAAGTTAGAAACTATGAAATGTTATTAAGTGATGCAGGGGTTCTTTCTTTAATATAGCCCGACACATTCCTTAAGGGTATCAATTTTACCTTTTTTCATTTTGTTTTAAATACAAAGACACGATCTTATATTGGAAAATTATGCTAATTTACTCTCATTACAGTAAATAAATAAATCTCATCTGTATTTCTTTGTTCACATATTATTAGAAAATTGAAAAATGTAAATGAGAAAATATAGTCAACGACCTTATCATGTTTCAAAACGTCAGCAGCCCTTAACAACCAAACCTTTGACCTTAAGAAGGCTGCGTGGTCGTGGCCATCTGTAGACTATATATATCTCTTATCGCAAATTCAACATGGATGTACACGCTACGGCCGATTTTGCATTGCATTGAGTGATGACACTTTCTAATCGGTGTGAATTTCAATTGCGATTCGGAACAAGATTCTGATTGGCGCATTTATATAGACCCACCCATTTATCAAATGCATGTAGAGAACATGATGCTAACACGTGGAAACAAATGTCTGAGAAACAGAGTTACAGTGAAGTCGCCAATTCCGGGTCGTCTCCAATTCCGGGTCACTCGTGTGTATTTCATGTCACCTTGTTTAAATTGAAGCATGAAAAACTTAGTAAATACATTGCGGATCACGAACTATAGGCCTTTCTGTCTTCGATCATTAAACGATATTCGAAAATTAACATTTACAGACCATCCGAGAAACGAATTTAGAAAGTAAGCGCTTTCGAGATGGAGATTTTCACACATCTTTGACATGCTATTTTCATTATTTACGCTGCAGCGTGGTTGATGTGAAAGATGTGGGAGGGCGTTAATGGATGAAACATATTGCACATGCATTCAGTTATATGTCAACAATTATTCTGAATGATAACTGCTCAAATAAATTTACACCATTTAATTAATCAATCTGAAGGAATTTCCCCAATTGCGGGTCACTATACCTGAACAGTTTTTTTCTGCGGATTTACGATAACGTGAAAGAGAGAAAAAAGAGATTCAATTGAATAAAATGGTCCATCCAGCTCAGGTGTCATTTTATTTATCTTGTTTGTTATTTTTCTTTGAGTTTATTTTTCTTTTTTTCAAAATGATGACATAATGACGATCATTTCATTCTGAATCACGACTGTCATTTACATTTAGAAATTGGTCCCTGTTACTTGAGTATCAGTAGTTGTAAATATATTTTCTGATCGGCATTATTTATTCAATGCTGCAAATTAATAACAAGAATAGATATGGGTTACCCCATATCCAAGATATTCGACTTTTAAATTACTTGAATTTTCACTGTGCTCAGCCGATCTCTTAAGTTAAAATCACTGAACTTGTTAAGAAACTGACGTATATAGTTCTTCATGTCCGTATTAAATACTGCCACCCGTCATTAGCAAACCGTGCACAAATCTACACAAGTGCGACCAGAAATATGGTGCAGGTGTTGCGTAACCATTCCGTCGTTTAAAAAAAAAGAAAACAAATAACACACACTCATACACAACAAATAATTAAAAGAGATTGTGTGATAACTAACGAACAATAATCATGAAAGTAATATAATTATTGTAATAATATAAGCAATATTCATTAGTGAAAAGAATGGCCTATATTTTCGTGAAAAAGACTGAGGAGGCAGCTAGCGTAGGAATATGAATACTTCACATTTACATTTCTTGGGGTGGGGTGTTTTTTTTAAATAATTTTACGTGAATTTTGTTTTCTTCCACGTATTACATATATACATCGATATTCTAAACATTTATTGTAATGTTGTATCTGCTGATCATGAACAGAACTATATTTTTCAGCGCAATTGTGTAAAGAGTACCTGACTTTAGTAATATGTCTTGAATAGATAGTAGGCACTGATCGAATATATTAAAAATTGTGTTCTGAGACGATTACCCGACATTACTGACGCTTTGAAGTCACATGACCCGAAAATGGAGAAAGTGATTCGAAAGTGTGGAAACCATGCCTTGTTGAAATGCCTCTGTAAATATTGTTTCCGGGAATTTATTTTGAAAAACAAAATGAATGCTTAATAACTCACAAAATGTACTTTCAATATACATATAGTATAAAATTTAAATAGAATTATCAATAGCTTTGCAAAATATCAAAGAAACAGTCTGACGTGACCCGGAATTGGCGACTTCACTGTATTTGAGAACAAACGGGACGATGTTTACGTACATGTGTAAATAATGTAAGTGAAAAAAAAAAACAAAGAAAAAATTCCCTAAAAGCTGGGATGGGCTCATACATGTAACCGTTATAGATTAACATGATTAAAGTCACAGATTGGACTTCGCTCATCGAATAACATACGTTTTTCAGCTTATTGTGAAGAAATTCGTCAGAAACTGTTTGGTGAACAAATATATTTTACGTTACCGTTCATATTGTACCATTTGGGGAAAATCGCATGAGTTGAACAGACTGTTTTTCCTCACAAAAAGCTTGCTGCAAAATGTAGATCCACGGGAAAATTCGGGTTGACACGCCGTGAAATCCATTAGACGTTTTACAGCATATGTCTTCACTTATTTGCTTATAATAAATCTGTACTAAAAATCTTTGAAACATTAATTCATTGTCACCAGCTCCGTAAAATGAAGAAGTGTGGTTTGATTATAAATATAAAACTGTAAATTGGCGACTCGATCTGCACGTGCATTTTACAATCCGAGGTCGGTTAGCGTGTGGGGACTAATGTTCGTGGTTTCGAGGGTAACCCTTGCCCACGAATTTACATCCCCACGAACGTATATACAAGTATTTGTTTAATGTTTATTAAAATTATCCCAAACTTGGTACCAACGAAATTACGTCCCCACGAACCAGGAAAATTTTGGCTACCCACAAACATTGACCCTCACGAATAAAAATGATTCCACAGTAATAAAGTAAATCAAACTGATGGAGCAAAAAAAAAATCTAAAACAAAATACACAGCATTCACATTTATTCACAGATATACACCTTGATTAAAAAGGCTAAGATGTAGTCCTTTAAAGTTTTATCAATGGGCACTGTGCCACAGTCTCCATTTTCTCCCACTTCCTTTCACCTATTGTTCCTATTTTCAGAAAGTCTTTGACAATGAGATTTCAGACATTCAGTGCTTCTCACAAAAGCCTCTTTGTCATGATGCCTTGGGCTCTGTCATTTCATTGCATTTTCTTTTTGATTTTCTAGATATTCTTGGAATCTCTGCATCTGGGTTAAAGGGAATATTGGGCCTCATGTACGTTTCATCTCGAATATGCATCCCTGAAAAAAACAATTATATTGTCATTGTTACATTTTTTTTGAGTTAATCAGAGTAATGAAGAGACATGAAGTAATAAAATAAGCTCTCTAAAAGCACTGCTGTTGTACAGCCACCAGTCATTATCTGTTCTTTCATACAGAGGACCAGAAAAAGCTAATGACAATATGAGTCAATCCAATTTGAACGACAGCATTACAACAATAAACTTTTGCAAGCCTCCATGTTTAAGAATGGACTGATAAACAATTATTACATTCCAAGTTGCCTATTTATCACAGTCTGCATAGCAGCACACTTAAATCTCTTCCATATTCACAATAAGTATTATGGCATCAAAATCAGTTTTAGGAACCTATTTTCACTATGGAATTCTTGTTGAAGAAAACTGACATTTTAAAATCAATCTTTATACATGATGCCCATGGGCCACATTGCTTACTTTAGTGTAACAGTTCCCAAGGTCATTTTTGTATCCCCATTTTATACTTTTGTTTTATATATTGAACTTTGAACTTCCATTGCTGCCACACCCTGGCTTCTGAAGATGATGATTTTTTGAATCATTATCAGAAAAGTAAATTTTCCAAATATTTATGAGATATCACCTCAATGCTCCTAAAGACATTTTTCTATTTTTCCAAATATATTACATATAAACAAGAGGCCCATTGGCCACATCGCTCACCTGTTCAACAATAGTCATAACAAAATCAGCTTTATGGAGTCATATACAAAATATCTTGACAATGTAGTAGAATAGATTCTGTATATAAAGATTTTCAATTTTTTCTCATGATATTCTTATGTTAAACATTGACCTGCTTTTGTAACAGGATGATTTCATAGTCATATCACATATTGAGCATTGCAGTTCTCAAGAAGATCTTAAACAATTGTTCATTTATATATATATACCTACATCAAACTTTAAACCCCTTGTGGGGCTCAAGAATTCTCATGGAGCCACAGTCTAAACAATTGAGAATCAACAATGTCAAGATGCTTACATACAAGTAATACCATATATTATTGCTTTTCAGTTTTTGAGAATAAGATAAAATGTTTTCCTATGTAAAATTGGACCCCTTAAGGTTTCTCCACCCTTGATGTTTTTATGATTTAATCCGTGTAATTTTTGTTTAAATTTAAAGATCAATATGTTAACATTCAAATTGAACTTAAATATTGGTATGTTGCAAGTATTTTGTTCATGCTGTAGGAGCTTACACAGGTACACTATCAGGACAATTATAACGACGACTGTTCTCCAATCAAACATCACAATCTTTTTTACTGATTTCTATAAAATAAAGCAATATTTTAAAGAAATTAATCGTAATCCTTTATTTTATGTATTTTTACGGAAGCCCGTTGGTGCCACTAAGAAAAATATTTTATCTGGCGGCCGCCAGATAATTATATGGCGGCCGCCACATAATTTTCTGGCGGCCGCCACATAATTTTCTAGCGGCCGCCACATAATTATCTGGCGACCGCCAGATAAAACCTGGCTTCCTGATGCACGCGCATGTTTTAATGGGAGCTTTCAGGGAGTAGTGGATACACTCTAATCTATTAGTTATATTAACAATGCAAAAGCTTAAGTTTTGAAACACTGATAGAGTGGAATGTACATTAGGCCACATAAAATTAATATATAGATTCTCATCCTGATTTGCAAAAAATATGGGGCGGGTGGGCGGATTTTATTTATTATTTTTTATTTTTTTAAAAACACCTTTAATGCTAACATGAGTACACAAACCCACTTTTAATCGTTTAATTCCATCTTATTTCAAATTAACTGTTAATGAACAAAGACATTTGTATCCTAATGATAACAATCATGACTGGAATCAAACGGTAATCCACATGTTAGGCAGCCGTTAAAATGTTTTGAATTTTTTTGTATACCGAGCCCAATTTTTTTTCCAAACAATTTTTTTTTTTAAATAAAATGCATCGGGGCGGGCCATTTTCAGAGGGGCGGGCGGGGATGAGAATCTAAAAATTAATTTTATGTGGCCTTAGACTTTATTCAAATCTAGAATGATTTAGATGTTACTTTGTGCCTTGTATTATTTGTTGTAAAACACTGTATTTCAGAGTTAATTATAAACTTTTAATACTGAACTAAACACCTGTTCAGGAAGTCTTAAGAGGGCTCGATGGTCGTGGCCATTTTAAGAGACTGTATTGATCTCCTTTAGAAAAAGAGCTCCAAATAAAAAAAATTGGAAATTCCCATGAAATTTAAAAAGTGAAATATATGGATTTTTCTTTACTTAATAATAGTTAATAGCAAAACAAATCATATCTTAAAATTTTAGGTAAATGTGATGGTTAGTTTGTTGACCATTAAGCTCCTTAATAATAAAAAAAACCATAACTTTAGCTAAAGGACTGTTATACATGTAAAAATGTATAAGTAAAAGGAACGCACTACCTTCTATATGTTTTAATTTTGGTATAAAAATTTAAAAACACGGATTACAGTCAGGGCTTTTTTTTTTTTACCACGACAGCCTGCACAGACAATTTCACGAGTGCGGATCCAGCTATGACTTCATAAAGATAAACTAAGATAAATGTGTACTAGCTTTCGTTGCCATATAAATGAAACTATTTAACTGACTGTATTAAATCTATGTTGTTAAACTGTTAAACAGCGGCTCTGTCAACATCCATCTTCTCAACCAAATATAAATACAACAACACACACATTTCTGCAAAATAAATTTTCTGGCGGCCGCCAGATAAATTATGTGGCGGCCGCCAGATATAATATGGCGGCCGCCAGATAATTATGTGGCGGCCGCCAGATAAATTATATGGCGGCCGCCAGATAAATTATGTGGCGGCCGCCAGATAATTATGTGGCGGCCGCCAGAAAACTATCTGGCGGCCGCCAGATAAAATATTTTTTTCACCTGGCACCAATGGGCTTCCGTATATTTTAACATTTTAAGGCAATTTAAACTTGCCAGTATGAAAGCTATCACATTTACAGTGCATTTTGATACAATTTTAATGGGTACAGTTTAGCAACATTAAAC
>WFKH01011581.1:13477233-13488933 GCA_016163765.1 Magallana hongkongensis | reverse complement strand
AATTTAAGCATACCAACCTGTGACCGTGTGACTTTTTGTGCCATTCCACCGGTTGTTTACGAAATGTAGACCATTTGCACCTCCCGTCACAAGAGATTTGGGAAAGGTACACTACTGTCAGAGACATAAATAACGTAATAATAAATAAAGTTATTTATGTCTCTGCTACTGTGTAGAGTACCATATTACATATATGAAAATTCGTTTCATAACTCATATTAAATCATATGATTCAAATACGAAATGTAAAAAAAAAAGAAATGCTATCGTATGATACCCAAAATAAAATAATTATTTTTTATATATATCATACGATTTAAAATAATTATATGATATTGTATCCTATCATAAATCAATTCATATACCGTACATGCAATATGGTATGGATTAATTTTGTATAATACAGTACATTGTTTAATTGGATAAAACATACCATATGATAAATTTTTGTTACACATCTTTTTATGATTGCTTATACTATGATGCAATATCATACCAATTTGTATCATATATTATATAATTTATCATAAATCCACACTCAAATCAACCAAGTAAGTTCATGTGAGGTAGGACCCAGTAATTAAACTTTAAGTTAGCTCAGGGTCTGCATTCAAAGGTCGGTTTAAGCTACCAGTAAATATATATATCTAGATCAATTTTTCTCGCATCCTCTATGTTACACATCCATGGTTACATGAACTTATATGCAAGTTAGATTTGGTAAGGACCAGTATTAACTTTAATATGTATATAATAATCAAGTCTGGTTAAGATTGAACCAGTAGTAACTTAAATATGGCCATGTTAGGGCTATATGCTCCAAAATGTTAACCTGTTCTATAACTTTTAACCTCTTCCAGCATCCAAAACTCAGCATCCAAAAAATAAAAATAAATCTAATTGTTGTACAAGTGCACATTTAATATCAACAACGAAATAATCAACATCTATATTATATATAAATATATATATTAGACACATACATATATATATATCTTCTATCTTTTAACTGCCTTATTGCACCATATATCAATTATAGTTAATTGACAGAAATGATTCGTTGACTAAGCCAAGTTTTCCTCTTGGTTTCATTTCTGAAGATTCTACAAATAAATAATCACGGACAGATTTATCTGGATGTTGTGCAATTGAACTTTATCTTCATATCATATTTCATCTTAAGACAAGAATTGAAAAATATTTGTAAAGTACCATAATAAAAACAAAATGTCTCCTAAGAGCTATATGCATACAGAAACTATCATAAATATTGGCAAATGAATTTAATTTCAAAACTTCCCTCATCAAATACCGACACTGATTTCATATTGCATTATTTTCTATAAAGTACATTAACTTTGAGTCTTGATCAGATCCATGCTATAATTTCTTCTATTTAAGTCAATTTAGACAGAGTTTTTCTAATAAACACATCAAAGGATAGGATAAATAAGAACTTGACATACTTTTCATAATTTCATATGAACAACTTTCTCTTTCTTTAAAGATCCATCATTTTGCTTGACATACTTTCCATAATTTCATATGAACAACTTTCTCTTTCTTTAAAGATCCATCATTTTGCTTCAAGAGCAGCAGTTAACACTAAAAAATCAGAAAAACTGGCAAGGAAATGAATCAGGTCCAATATGAATGAAAAGACTTTTTAGCAGTTCAAAATTCAACTAAAATTAATAGCACTTACAATCAGTGACACTCTCTCTGGATTACAGAAACTGACTTAATTTAAAAATATTGCAGATTTTTAAATCTGAATTCCACCACTTTGAAATTCCCTCTAAACAACAATTCTAAAAACTTTTAAACCAAGTAACAATAATTTGATGGCCTTTGATGTCGAGCAAATTATTATTGAAAGGTATATCATATCTACTGCACATAGAGCATAAAGATACATTTATGATTAAAATACCGGTAACACATGATGCATGTAGAAAACCTATTAAGAGGGCTTGATGGTCGTGGCCATTTTTAGACTATATTGATCTCCTTAAGAAGAAGAGCTCTATATGAAGATATAGGAAAATATTCGAATTTTAAAGCTAAAATATATGGAATTTTTCTTTACCAAATAAAAAAATATAGCTTAAAACATCAATTCATTTAAGGTAGATCTGATGGTTGACCACACAGCCTCCTTAAAACACATCTAGATATTAATCACTGAGACACTGGACATAGTTAATACAGAGTAAATCTTAGATTCAAATGTAAGACAGCATACCAGTTTGTAAGATTGTCCATTACGAAATAGGGTTTGGAATAATATCAGTGAGCACTTTCATTTTTCATCGGCATCAATAATCACAACCATAATACAAAACAGGTTACAGAGTTAATGATACATGAATTCTTGTTTTAAATTGTAATAAAACCCACAAAACCATGACCAAAAAACAAAGTAAAAATTCAATTTGTCAGCCCATCATGCTCAAAGTAAAAAAGGAATGTATGAGGAACAGAATCATAGTGTGTACATATGTCTTTACATGTATAGAATACATGGATAAATTAGGGGACTACATTTGTTTTTAAACCTATCAAACTCAAAGTTAAAATGATTATCAACCAAACATTGATACCTTAAGTGTGCAATATTTAACCAGTGTCATAAACAAAGATTTAAAGCCAGTACTTGTAGAGAGATGGGGAGGAAAAAGCTGCAGAAAAACTGTGTACAAGGATAAAGCAGGTGAAGTTGATAATTTTTTCTTTGATTGACAAACAAAATTAAACTAAAACCAGAAACCTCAGTCTATGAAAAACCAACACACTCATTGACACAGAGGTCGAGGTCATTCACATAGAGGTTGAGGTCACTGACAGAAGTCGAGGTCACTGGCACAGAGGTCAAAGTCATTGACACAGAGGTCAAAGTCATTTGACACAGAGGTCAAAGTCAATGACAGAGAGATTGAGGTCACTGACACAAAGGTCGAGGTCACCAACACAGGTCAAAGTCATTGACAGACGTCGAGGTCACTGACACAAAGATCAAAGTTATTGACACAGAGGTCGAGGTCATTGATAAATAGGTCAATTTTTTAATAGAGAGGTTAAAGTCAGTGATGTAGAGGTCAGAGTCACTGGCTGCAATCTTCGGTAGAGTTTACAGATTTGATAAAGTCACAGTCATGGATACAGAAGTTAAAATCATGTTAGAGAGAACATACCAGGTAGTTACATGTACCTATACAAAGATAGATATTGATGTAAAGAAATGAGCTGCAAATCATAATATTAAAGAGAAAACATATACAGGTATTTAGCATTTCAATGCATTCATATAAACTTGAATAAAAATAATTCTTAAATCAAACTAATGTTTACCCATACACATGTACAATGAAGTAAATATATCCTATACATCAAAACATCATGAATACAAAAGCATTATAACAGCATCAATTTTCAACATTGTAAATTCTGCTTCATGAGTTCATGTACTAACCTTACTTGTCAATTGTTTGTGAATCATATACTTGCACACATCATGCACTCCATCTTCCACAAGTATCAACTTATTCCTTTGCATAAACAGACATAACAATAAATGACATGATTTTTTATGTGGGAGACACAGCTTATTTACTAAATCTTGGATTATTGCAACGTAATTGCATTTTCCCTAAACAGCTATAAATCTAATGAAGAGAACAGCTAACTAATTCTTTCTTCACAAGGAATTAAATTCTACAATAGTGTTAGTGTCAAAATAAAACATTGGCTCCATGATGAAAATGACGCAATTTTTCTGTCTTCACCTGCATCGTGATGAGAACAATTACATGTTTATGTCTAATAATAACTCAACAACAAAGAAAAACCACACATGTAGCAGCTCATTATGTTTTCATGCCTTGGCAAAAAATCGTCTGTGAAACACTACACAAACTACACATTCACATAGGTAAAATGGCACTCTCTTCTCCAATACAAAGAGTCTTGTAATATGAGTTGCTAAATGACCTGAGAATGAACAAGGCCTCAGTCTGAGGTGTAAGAGAACACTGATTCTGTGTCATGGGGCAATAACTGGAATGGGATGAACTGCTGTTGCTCTGGGGGCAGGGATGGTGTAACCGACGTCTGCATGGGAAATCCCGCTGACACGTTAAGTGGGGCACTGGTCATCACAGTGGCTCCGATTGGTGGATTCATAAGAACAGGTGCACCTAAAAAGGCATTTAAAAGTTCATAAATAAATGTAAATATTTATTCAGTACTAGTATATTCTCAAATCTTGAAAAACAAGATGAAAAAAAAGAATGATTAAGAAATGTACTTAATTCATCTTGAATCTTGAAGAAATCTAAAATGAAACAAGAGGCCCATGGGCCACATCGCTCACCTGCACAACAGTTCGTTGTATCATTCTATTTCATTTTTTAAAATTTTTCCCTCTACATTTCTATGTTAAACTTTGAACCCCTCTTGAGGCCCCAGTATTAGTCTGGGGGTCAGACGATTTTAACAATTTAGAATCTATACTATTTGAGGACTTGCATAGTAATCTCACAAATTGTAGCATTGTAGTTCTTGAGAAGAAGATTTTTAAACATTTTCCCTATATTTCTATGTTAAACTTTGAACCTCTCTTGGGGCCCCAGTATTAGTCCGGTGGTCACAATTTTAACAATTTCAAATCTACATTATCTAAGGATGCTTGCATAGTAATTTCACAAATTGCAGCATTGTAGTTCTTGAGAAGAAGATTTTTAAACATTTTCCCTATATATTTCTATGTTAAACTTTGAACCTCTTTTCGGGCCCCAGTATTAGTCCGGGGGTCAGAAGATTTAACAATTTAGAATCAACACTATCTAAGGATGCTTGCATAGTAATTTCACAAATCGTAGCATTGTAGTTCTTGAGAAGAAGATTTTTAAACATTTTCCCCAATATATTTCTATGTTAAACTTTGAACCCCTCTTGGGGCCCCTGTATTAGTCCGGTGGTCACAATTTGAACAATTTAAAATTAACATTAACTGAGGATGCTTGTATAGTAATTTCACAAATTGTAGCATTGTAGTTATTGAGAAGATTTTTAAACATTTTCCCCAATATATTTCTATGTTAAACTTTGAACCCTCTTGGGGCCCCAGTATTTGTCTGGGGGTCACAATTTTAACAATTTAGAATCTTCACTATATATACAAGCTTTGGTGTAAATATTGGCATTTTTGGTGCAGTGTTTCTTGAGAAGAAGGTTTTTTAAGACACACACCCTATTTTCACTGTTTCGCAATTATCTCCCTTTTAAAATGGGTTTTGCCTTTTATTTTAAGAATTTGGAATCCCAGAGTCAAAAGTGTGAAAAGTTCACAGACAGATGGATAGACGGACAACGGACGACGGACAACAGGTGATCAGAAAAGCTCACTTGAACCTACGAATCAGGTGAGCTAAAAATTGTATAAAAAATTTTCAATGAACACTTCCCCCCTACAATATGGCCCTCTGCAGCCATTACCTGGGTTGGGGATACATGTATCTGGTAGGGGGAGCATTCCTTGCTGAGCCATGGCCAGCTGCCGTGTGATTTGCTGGAGTTCCTCCTGTTGCTTTAGAATAGCCTGTTGTAGTTTCTGGGACTTCTCTCTCAGCTGTTCATGGAGCTGCTTCTGTATTGGAGTCAGGAATAATTGTGGAACCTAAAAAGGAAAGACATGTTTGTGATAAAAATCACCACGATTAAGGCATCAATTAAACTAGCTGCAGGTCTGTAGCTCCTGGTCAGAAAAAATTCGGATGGACGACCTGGGAGCTACAGTGCCTCCCATAGTAAAAAACTGCAATTTATGGCGCACAAAACATTGAACTAGTTTTGGACTGATTAACCTTTTTTTCAAACAAATTCTATGAAAACAATTAGTACCATTAAATTCTTCATTCAATTTACTACTGATATCGTCACTTTACTTGCCTCAGCCTTTGTCTTAAACGCTAACCGACCTCGGAAAATGAAGTATATTAATTCACGTCAAGATTGAGAGTCCCCATTTTTACATATAAACAAACTGCACCACTTCACTTTAGGGGGCTGGTGATGGTGTTTAAAAGAATAACAGACGCAAGTGAATTGACAATATCTGTAGTAAAATGTCCGAGAAATTTTTTTGGATTAGATATTTGTACAGAATGTGTTCGGAAATGAGATTAATTAGTCCAAAACTACCGGGTAGCGCATTTTTTTGTGCGCCGTAAATTGCAGTTTTTTTTACTATGGGAGGCACTGTAGCTCCCAGGTCGTCCATCCGAATTTTTTCAGACCGGGAGCTACAGACCTGCAGCTACAATTAAACATCTACTGAATTTATACAAAAATAAACTTGGTTGGGACAGCTTACAAAAAAATCACTCCTTACCATTCAATTTTTTCATCAATAAGAACAGAAACTGAGATTAACTGTTCTCCTAGGTAATGAAAGATTGTACGACATCACTCTGATTTATACTTTTTACAGGCACACATAATTGTAATAGGCAAAAATGTTTTAATGTAAACAATTGGTTTCTTAGCCAATCAAACAGGAATTGAATTTTATCATAACAAAGCTACAAATCATAGTACACCTAACTGTAAATCAAAACTTTCTATAGCCCCAAAAACCCGAATTGTTTTAAATACATGTCAGATAAATTTATGTAATGAAGAAACCTACTTTTACCGTATATTCATTTTTTTTCGCATGTCACAAAATTTGCGAAAATGGGAAAATGTGAAGCATTTTTAATTTGCGTCAGCCATTTTTGCGATTTTAAAAGTTTCTTATAGAAAATAATACAGGATATAATTTATGTGTATTCAATAATTTGCGATGTAAAAGAGATCGCGAAAATTAGATCATTGCGAAAATTACCGGATATACGGTATGTTTAAACATAAAAGAAGCTTTTTGAATAGGTGCATAAAGATTTGTTTTAAATGAACACAGAAGATTTCCTGAATTATACCGGAGATTTTTGTCCATCAATTACAGGGAGTTGTTGACCAGGGTGTATCACCGGAATATGAGACGTCGATGATACATTGTCAGCTCCACCCCTGTTGGACATCATTCCCTAAAATTCAAAATTTATCAACATTTACACAAATTTTAATAAAGATTTTTTTAACTATAGTGAACAACTAGAATCATCAGTGAAGTAAACATTCAAAAACACAGCTGTGACGTGTGTTTATGTACATTTATAACCAAATGCATTTACGTAGAAAAAAGATCGAACAATTTTCAGCTCCAATGTGCCACAAAATTCTTGTGATTTTTTTCATACAGAACTGTATTTGACATGTACCCAATATATAAATACTCCCTGGTAATGCCAAACCTAAAAACTGCATGTACACTTTCCATTCTCTTCAGGCCAGCTTGTAACATCTGGTATATTGTTGTTATAACAAGAAATAAAACCTCCAAAACCTCAAACTGTACCTGTAGTACATTGTTACGACAAGAAATAAACCCTCCAAAACATTAAAGCTGTAAGTAAGCTTACCATCCTGTCTGGGCCGGCCTGTAGTACATTGTTACTACTGGCTGTGGGCTCTGTGTATCTGTGAGGCTTGGGTTCACTGCTGGTGGCTTGGTTAAGATAGCGCTGCTGAAGAAGTAACTGTAAGTGTTTATGTTGTGTCATTGTGTGCGGGAGATCCTTTGTTATATGAGAAGGAAGTTCCTCCACACTCTCTTTATCTGACATGTGGTTTCCTGGAAAGCATTTAAATGTACAACATTCACTGAATCTGTTATTTCATATTTTTAAATTATTTTTCATAAAGAAAAAGTTGTGATGACATCTCGTTATACATTATATTATTCATTATTAAGAGATCAGTTTCATGAGTAATATGCAATCCTTTCAGATTAAAAATCAGTAGTTAGAGAGTTCATTTATTCAAATGTCACAAAAACACACATCATTCTGTGATAGCTGTCAAGGCAAAGTTCCAATGTATAGAGGACATGGATATTCATAAAATATATAAATTGGCAATTTAAGACATATATGTGTCATAAAACTTCACTTCTCACAGATGACTAAAGATATCCAGGATTAGAGAAGAATTTTTAAGAGTTAGATAAGTTACATGTATGATGCTTTTATCTGCCTTGCCCTATAGCTCAAACCTCTTAGCCTGAGGTCATGATTTTCACAATTTAAGGTAGGACCACTTATTTCAACTGATTTAATGTATAGCATGAACCATTCATAATAACAATTAGCTCAACTTACCACTGACATGCTGATCTGTACTGGCCGAGTCAATGGAGTGTGAAGACGACCAGTTGGAGCGCGACCTTCCTCCTGAGGTAACAGAACAGACGGAGGGACTTCGCTGAATTCGGAGGAAGGGTTCGGAGTTTTCTGATTTAGCATCAATTCCTAAATCCTTGTAAACTTGTTCTCTAACATCCGCATAGCTAAAAAAAAAAAAAAAAAGGAATAAAGCAATAAAAAGAGTCTGAGGACTCGTGTTCTACAGAAATAAAAAATAATTGCTTTAAAGGCTTTCAATGATGCAATCTAGTACCTTACCTTACAACTACATTGCTACACACAATAAACTCTGGTTTAGAGTTCCACTGATGGTAAGTTATGTAGTAGCGAGTCTTGATCCAGATCCACTGCTGTCCCTTGGTCAGAAATCGGTAGTATGATGAAGTTCCCTCCCCTGTCTGCATGACTGGGTCAAAAAAAGAGGTCAAGGATACATTTATTTTATTGGGAGTACAAACAGGTTTATATATTAGTAAAGAAAATAAATATGAAATTATTGGATTTCAATGTGTGTACCTGTATATGATGATTATGACAACAGAACGTACAATGTATACAGTATTTGAATGTGAAATAAACCTTATTTCAACATATTTTATTGAACTCCTCTGTAAACAACTAATCAATTCAAAATTAATGAGTAAGTGTATAGTTATATGTAATACCAGTAGCCCAGTGCATATGATATTTTTTTTCAACTTTTTAATATCTGTGTAAAAATCATACATAATCACTCATTTTGTCTATTCTTTTCAGGCACATGTGTATTTGAATGTATCAAAACAACAAATTGATGTGTCAAAAAACATCTAAGCAAACCAAATAAATCATACAAATGCATTCAATACAATAAAAGTACTTACGTTGCTCATGGGACTTGGCTATCTGATCCAGGTCATCTGGATGGTAGTACTCATATCCAGAGGTCCCTAGGACCTCAAATGGCAGATACCCAATAATAGGAGAGGCCCTGAATTAATAGAAAACACATGCATATAAACCCTCCAATTTTTAAAAAAAAATGCAAGTTTTGGAAACACTAACAGAAATTTACCTAACAAAAGAATCCAAATGAGTATACTTTTGTTTTTAGCTATCAAGATTTTATTAAATTTCTAATTTTGATAATTTCCCCCATTTTTAATATAAAGAGAGCCTAATAAATGTAATTAAGTTATAGAACCAGATTGTGTGGATTTACCTGTGGTCTAGAAATAGGAACTTCCACTCCAGACTGTGTCGTGAGGTAAACTCTGTTTTGGACTCATCCACCATGGACATTTCACGGATAAACTGGGGGTTCTGTAGCCGGACCGTGCAACAGAAGCAGGTGTCCTCCTTGGGGCCACTCAGGCTGTACTGACTGCTCTCTTCCTCCACACTACTCACTGGTCAAATCAAAAAGAGATAGTGACATGGGATTCATAGACTAATAGGTCAAATCAAAGAGAGGTAGTGATATGGGATTCATAGAATAATAAACACTCTCATCCACATTACTCACTGGTCAGATCAAACGCAGATAGTGACAAGCGATTCATACACTTATATACATTCTCCTTCTCCACACTACTAGTATTCACTGATCAAATCAAAGGCAGATAAGGACAGGGGGTAATACATATATATTATTATAACAGTAACTTGATCCAAAGGGTCGGATCATGTCTAGTTGCCAGGCGCGAATCATCAGATAAAACGAGATGCGAAGCGTCAAGTTTGATCTGATGATCCGCGCCTGGCAATGAGACGTGATCCAGCTCTTTGGATCAAGTTACTGTTACAATGATAAATTTATTATATACCCTTGTCCATTTAAAAGTTTTAATACAAAACTATTTTTATTAAATCAGTTGTATACGTTTACTTATAGAACAAAGCTATTATTAAACGAACTCTTTTAAAACGCACTAAAATACAGATGTTATTTAAAGTGTACTACGTCATCAGTTTCAGAGAGTGGTGATACGGAATCAGAAACCCACAGTGTGGAATCTGGAAAATCAGATCACACTCTGTAAAATTGACAGTATCAACAAAGGAAAATTGATAGGTTTATAATAAACTTATATACACTCTCCTACTCCACACTTCTCACTGATCAAGTCAAAGAGAGATAATGACATGGGATTCATAGACTAATAAACACTCTCCTATACACTACTCACTGGTCAAATCAAAGAGAGATAGTGACATGGGATTCATACACTAATAAACACTCTCCTATACACTACTCACTGGTCAAATCAAAGAGAGATAATGACATGGGATTCATAGACTAATAAACACTCTCCTATACACTACTCACTGGTCAAATCAAAAAGAGATAATGACATGGGATTCATACACTAATAAACACTCTCCTATACACTACTCACTGGTCAAATCAAAGAGAGATAGTGACAAGGGATTCATAGACTAATAAAAACTCTCTCTACCACACTACTCACTGGTCAAATCAAAGAGAGATAGTGACAGGGGATTCATACACTAATAAACACTCTCCTCCACACTTCTTACTGGTCAAATCAAAAGTAGATAGTGACAGGGGGTTAACACACTATTATACAATTTCCTACTTCACACTACTGTAGATTGCTAATTAATCACAAGGAATTAATATCCATGTAAAATCACGAGAAGCACATTTTGCAGATTTTAAAATCTCATTTTTATTTTTCGGAAAGGTATTAAACTTAATGAAACTATGATAAAAATTTGCTGTTCCCGATTATTATTCTTGTGATTTGATTGAAAACTGTTAAATTGCGATATCAAGTACTTGCGTAAAAAAAGGAATCTACAGTACTCACTGGTCAAATCAAAGGAAGATGGTGACAGGGGGTTCATACACTTATACTCTCCTTCTCCACACTACTTACTGATCAAATCAAAAAGAGTTAGCACAGGAGTTCATACACTTTTATATACTCTTTTATAGTACTCACTTTTCAAATCAAAGAGAGATAGATTTCACAAAAGACATATTTTGACCAAGTCTGTAACCTAAGTTATCCTGGCTTCATGCAGTGTTGTAGCCCAGAAAGAACCAAGAGGTAATGACCTAACATATCTTTGCTCCAGCATTGGAACATCTCCGTACTAAGAGACTTGACCTGGTCTTTGACTTTCGCTATCTTGGCTCCAGTATCATAACTTTTTTCCTCTTACAATTATTACAGCTACGGTGTTGGAACTCTGATAAAACAACCCCTTCACACAGAGGTGTTGAGCTAAGCTTTTTCAATAATTTTTATCAAGGCTCTAGTGTCGGAACTCTGATAAAACAAGAACTTTCACACAATGAGGTGTCAGCTAGGATTTTTAACTCACATTTATCACAGCTCCAATGTCGGAACACTAATAAAACAACCCCTTCACAAAAAGAGATGGT
>WFKH01011581.1:13447949-13460526 GCA_016163765.1 Magallana hongkongensis | reverse complement strand
GAGAGAGAGAGAGAGAGAGAGAGAGAGAGAGAGAGAGAGAGAGAGAGTACAAATTGGATATTTATATAGGTTTTAAAAAAACTCGTTCCCATGAAATTAAAGAACTCAGTCCAACGTTGCATAATACCGTAATAACATTTTTTTTTCATATTGTTTTGTTTATTTACTGCTAAGTAGATAGGAAGTGATATTTTGGTTGCGTGTATTTGTTATTAATTCGTGGTATCGATTGATTCATTATTTATATTAACACTAACTAACAACCACTAACAAAAGTAAGGAGTATTAAAGTCAAATCGACTAAAGCAAGTGGTGCTTGCCAGATGAAAGGACCGCTTCCACGATATTTGTGGTTATGCAAATAAAATAGACACTGCGCTTGAAAAACGAGGAAAACTGTGTTTATTGTGTTGTTAGAGAGGATGATTAACGAGTCTCCAATTAATTAGAGACCTCGTATGTTAGAGTTTAAAACGTAGTTAAACGCAGATAATTAAATTTTATACCTTGTTTGCTCAATCAGTATTTTTCAAACCAATAGGAGTTTACATAAAACTTATCTCATTTCAAAAATTACGTCTGACGAAAAAAGATGGGAAAAAAAACACAATGGAAAAGAATATAAAGAACGCAATGCTGTCTTATCCAATATGAAGTACATTAAAATAGCTAAAATTTAATGATGATTACAAAAAGTGTCTCAAAATAACAGTATATGCGAAGAGACAGGAACTCGTTGTGACAAATAGTCAGTCATATTGGACACAGGGTGAAAAACCACAGAAATCACCATGCATTGTTTGGAATTATTCCTTAGCTTCGGAGCCTATATCAATTATCATATTTCATCACTCATTTAAATAAAATAATGCCCAAGAGTGTCACATTAGTACCAGTGTTCTGATGATATGACATCGCTTTGACGATGTTGATGAACAGCTGAAAAAGGGTTGACACTTGAACATTTTGTTGAACCCGCTGTGATGAACTTTGAACAACAATGTGATACCGGTATAGTATTCCTCTATTGATGTGCCATCACCTAGTGCCTCTGTACCTAGCTGTTAGTTTATTTTCCTGATGTTGACTACTTACGGAGTTCATGACGGCTACATGTTTTCATCAATCAAAAAAGTATGCTAATAATCCTCTACATAGCTATCGATCCATGAATCCTTTTATTGCTGTGTCAGTCAAACACAAAATGAGGTTAATCGCCGGTACCGGCACCGGTATTAGCAACATGACAAAAACACATCTCGACCAAATAAAAAAAAAAAAATCAAATTTTAGATAGAAGATTTTTATGTATGTGGACTAAGTAGTATAAAAAGGGGTTACCTGACAAGGGGCAGTATTGAACCCACTTTTTTGACATTTAAATTAATTACTACTTTTTAATGAATATGAAAAACAAATGCAATAAAATGGTCATTACGGAAGAATAAGAAAGAATTATGTTTATGATATATTTTTGACATATGTGTACTTGCAAATTGCCATTTAGGGAATAATTATCCCATAAGATATCAGGAAGCGGTCATGCCCCATATTTATAATTGTAAGTGACTCAAGAAATTTCGATTATGCATGATAAATCTGAAATTATAAAGCCTTTTAAAATAGAGCCATAGACACATATGCATAGAATATCAGGGCATGTCAATTTTTCACAGTTTTACGCTAAAGGACGTATTCAATTATATATAGAAGCACAATGCAGTAAAATCTGGCCTTGGCCTTAATTGGTCAGGAAACTTTTAGTTAATTTTGTCCTTAAGGAATACGGAAACATTCTTTAGGCATTATGAAGATTTGATCACCTCATAATATTCAAAGAATGATTCCGTATTACTTTCTGTATGATTATATATTAAAATAGTAATTGATGAAATGTATCGACTTATACATTACAAAATCGATTTGTAGCGTTATCACAGACAAAGACACTGAAAAATGTAAATATTTGAGTTTAAAAGTGACAATCTATGTCATGCTGGTGACTAAGAGACAACACCCGGCGGACCCCTAACTCTTGGCCATTTTGAGATATACATGTATATGAATTTCAAAACAAATTTTTTTTTCAAATGTTTTATTCTAAAACAATGTTCAATTAGTGGTATACAAATTTGAGATGACCTTTTAATCAGGTAGCGGTATACATATTTTAACTGACCTGATTATAAAAGAGCTGATACAGAAGAGACAGTGACCTCTCCTTGACACAAGATAAGTTCCTGTTGAGTGTATATAGTGTCAATGAAGCAAAGAGTTAAGAACTTAAGAGTGATGATGAAGGTAGAAATACCATGGATTTATTAGATTCTAACCATGCACTAATAATACATAGAACATTAATGCTTGTAAATATGAGGCGCCGTTTTAATATTTTTGAGTTATTTTCTGATATCCAAAAATGATTTTTTGATATCAATGATTCGAATTCTTGATATCAACAAATAATTCTTGATATCAACAAATAATTCTTGATATCAAAAAATCTATTTTGTGATATCAGACAATCAATTTTTGATATCACAAATTCGAATTCTTGATATCAAGAAATGAATTTCTGATATCACAATAGATTTTTTGATATCAAGAATTAAGGTTGATTTTTTGATATCAAAAAATTGAATTCTTGATATCAGAAAATCATTTTTTGATATCAAAAAATCATTTGTATTTTCTGATATCAGAAAATCGATTTTTTGATATCAGAAAATAAGACCTACATTAAACTACTATCAACTTAATGAATGCTCCCTGCGATGCTACTTTTGTAATTTGTAAGAAATTGTGTTTCAAACCTGTAGATGCCTGTTCAGAATAATAATGTATGCCTAATTTTAAACCTGATTTCATTTTGGCAAGTTTGTCCACATATACAATGATTAGCACTGCTTTCTTTGCGATTCGCTGTAAATATTGAATGAATCCTAAAAAAAATGATGGTGTCGCATAATATAAAGGAATTATGCAGGCGTACAGTTAGCGCTTTCAATACATATGACCAGAATTATCAAGAACACTTATTAAATTTTTACATTAAATAAATATTCAAATAAAAAACAACAAATATTAAAATGCAAATCGGGCTCTGTTGTTCAGCAATTTAATTTTGGGTCAAAGGAGTATTCATTAAATATGTGAAATTTATTCGCCATTTTATTTGAATTTCTGATATCAGAAAATATAATTCTTGATATCAAAAAATCAGTTTGAATTTCTGATATTAAAAAATCATTTCCTGATATAAAGAATTCAAATTTCTGATATCAGAAAATGATTTTTTGATATCAGAAAATCGATTTTTTGATATTAAAAAATAGATTGTATTTTCTGATATCAAGAATTTAAATTTCTGATATCAAAAATCATTCAGAAATTCGAATTCTTGATATCAAAAAATCATTTTTGGATATCAGAAAATACCTCAAGAATATTAAAACGGCGCCCCATATGTAAACAAGTTGTCACCAAACTAGAGAAGGAAATAAATACAAATTAAGATAAGGTATTCTTCGTTTTATTTTGGAATAAAGTAGAAACAATTAATAGAAAGGATACACATATTACCATGAGATATCAAACAAATATTGAGTATAATAATAAAATTGACATACAGAACAAGTTTGATTGAAATAGAGGATACCCCACTGGTCTCCTCTTTCTTCCCCTCTCTCCAAACAAATGCAAAAACCATTAAAAACAAACAAACAAAAATCAAAAACAAAACAAAAACAGAATATAAAATAATCAAATGAACAGCTCAATTTCTCTCCTCCAACACTCCCCATAGAGAAAATCCCTAAAACTACAAAAGCACAACAATATAATAATAATAAAATAGTCCAATTCATACTGGTAAACTGAAATCTCAAGGGTAGGCAATCTTTGGATTTACAATATTCATCTATAAAATATAAAACCAAAATAATAATTAATGCCTATACAGTGTAAGAAATTGCAAGAAGTGTATATAAATATTTAGAAACATAACAAGATCTGATTTCAAACTACCAAAATTTATAAAAGAAAAATTTCTCAAAACAAGATACATGTAGTATGTAAGCACTGATTGTCTTGCTCAAGGCCTGTATTCTTTGATATCATCCAGGTTTGATATCCGTCTCTTGGTCCCCATAGAAAAGCTACAGTTCTTCATAGTCATGATGCTATCCAGTGAACTGATGGACTTGAGATCGTGTTGCTGGACCTCAGAGAATTTTCCGAAGCTATCAACAATTCTAAATGCCTCCAGGAACTCATTGAAGTCGATCCTGCCATCGTGGTTCAGGTCGATGCTCCGGGCGATGTCCGATATCTGGTCCAATGGACAGTTCATATTCTGCTGTTTTACAAGGAGTTGAATCACTTCCTCAAATTCCTCCATGGAAATCTGACCTGTAAAAATAAGCTTATTGTGTAATGCCAAAGTTGTTTTTTTTTTATATTCTAAGGTTTTCAATTCTTTACTCCAAAATAGGTTGGATTTTCGAGAATAAAAATTATTTAGTTAAGTGCACTAACTTGGTTCAATGATATCATTGAATATGCTGATTTGATTGAAACTAATATTTTGATAATTATATTATCAATCATATCCCACCTCCTGAAGTCTAGAATAGGAACTATAAACATATTACAATTGGCTATGTATTCTAATTAGGCCTAGCATTTTTGGCGGAATGCTGCTTCTGCTACATCAAGTACATTGCCAAAGTCAAACATATACATGTATGTTGGTAAATAGGTACAACCAGGAATGGGCTAAATCACATCCAAGCTAACCTGTTGAAAAATCATTTTCCACCAAATATCGCATACGCCAAATATAATATGTTTACAGTAAAGAATCAGTGGAGCACATGGCTTAGTGGTCATAGGTGTTATGCCAGTAACCCAAAAGATCACTGGTTCAAGCTCCGCTGTGGTCATTGATTTTGTGTATTGTGTCCATGGACGAGGCAATTTATCAATGTTTTTGTCCCTGTCCACCCAGCTGAAATTGGGTACCAGCATATGCTGGGAGTTAGCCTGTGATGGACTGGTGTCACCATCTATGGGCCCGAGTCAATGACTCTCATCCACTTAGCACCATGGAAACTGGGGATAAGCACTGGCCTAATGCGCCTTCATGGCTCGGAAAAGGAACTAATCTACCTGTATATGGTACATATTACATGCTTTTATCAAGTGGGAGCATCAGGTGACAATTTTCCTGCAGAATCTGTATCCGTTACCTGAATTATCTCTGTCCAATATCCTGAACAGAGTCTCAAGATTGTCTTTCTGTCTATAAAGCATTTCTGTCACTGTGGGTCCATTCTAAAACAACATCAATAAAGTATGACAAATATGAATGATTTCATTTATAATCCTAAACTTCCTGCAGTCAAAACCAAGAATAATTATAATTATAAAAGTCATCAAAATAGAGCAATTAAAGCAAAAATCATGTTAATTCATGAGACAAACCCCACTGTAGCGGTGGTAAATCCTCATTTCTTCAAAGGTTGTCTCATAGGCCACCATTCCATTCTCGTCGCACCGTGCTAGTTTGGGCCTCAGGGTTCTCCAGGGTAGATCCATGTCCAGCACACATCCCATCACTGAGCACCACTCGTACTGATTCACCTTACCTATCAACGACAGAAGCCAAATCTCCTTTACAAACATCAATACATGTATAAGTCATTTCATGTTAAGGTACTTTTGATTGAGACTAAATCTACACATTGTTGGTAATCCACATATTGATTCTCTATCATCATTTGAGGGAGATTTTGAACTCAAAACCATAAAGTTTGCAATGATGAGATCTCAGAACATTGTAACATTTAGATATGTACACAAATATAGAGAAAATGCCTTTTGGTGCATTTCCTCACCAATTACTAGTAAGTTATAAATTTGTACCTCTCAAAATTTCTGAACTTTTTGACCAAAAAAAAAACCTGAAATTCAATGCTTGATGAGCAGCTCAATTTGTTTTTCATTTACATTGTATTAAAGGTAAAAAAAACCTGTCTGTTCGGGATCCAATTTTCTGAACTCCTCCAGAAGTTCTGTTTTTGAGCCAAGTATTTTTTCTCTGAGATTGATGATGGCAGAAGACTCGACTCGAGTCACCCTTTGAGCGAAAGTGACCTTCCTGTTGGCCCCTTTACTGGACATGTACTGCACCATCTGGTATTCTAGATCTGGTCCGTGTAACTTCACATACGCTCCCTTGTTACTCCCCTCCTCATAGTAATTAGATGCAGAGAAAATTGTTAAAACCTACAATACATAGTTTTACATTTAAAAAACTATGCAATTTTAACAGGTATACCATATATTTCATACATTTAAATTAATTCATTAGATTTCAGAGAATCAATAAATCTTTTCTTTGAATATTGTCTCAGTCAAGATATTTTTTTCTTTTAAAACAGAAGATATCATGAAGGACCGGGCTCTATACAGAGATGCAGTTTATCAAAATAATGGACACTCTCATGCAATTACTCAAAATACTCTAATGTAGAAAGGGTACCTAATCCAAATTTCATTAAAATTGTTTAAAAATAGTAAGCATCAATGAGTCAATAAATGTTAAAAATTAATCAATATATATAAATAGATAAATACTGAATAGAAGCACAACCTTATTATTGTGACAGAACTCATAGCCCTCTGGTTTGCATTCATGTGAGCGAATAATTCGCTTGAGTTTATGTTTGCTTAGAATGTAGTCGGTTACATCAGGACCAAAGTAGCTTCCTCCACCTCGAAATGTGTTGTCATGACAACCATGCTGTCCTCTTGGGTCGCTCCACAGTATGTCTAAAACCTAGCGAATATTTAAGTGGATGTTATAAATCCCTCTTATTTTCTGTGTAAAATATTACAAAAATTGCATTGAATAAAAAATTGTGTGCTATGGTGGTTATTACTTGTTTCCATTCTCTTAATTGCATGTCGGTTAGATTTGCGGTGTCATTTTCTCCCCTCGGTGGATGTAATATTGACAGGAACTGACAAAAGAAACCCACAGATTAGACATTTTGAAGAGTCACCTTGACGATAGTGGGCAGTGACAGGGCCATATCTGGTCATCTAGCCATTATCAGGGGGAATTCTGACACCTTGCTCTGACAACATACCTACTGACACAAATAATAATAAGCTAAACAATTAATGTCACTTACTAATACACAGAATTATTCTTGGGTCACAAAAAACTTATAGGTCTTCTAAAGATGTGTCATTATTTGTCAGGTTTTTGCATTTTAGATAAACATGTAATTAAAAAGAAATTACAGCATATATGCAAAATATTTTGTATTACTAAAAATAAATCTATGAATTGCTTCATCATATGTTACACTACGAAATTAATTAACAAAGACTAATTAATGCCAAACAACTATGTGCTTGTGGTTACAAAGAAAACAAATTTGCAAGAACCTGCATCTACATGGCAATTACATTTGATATTGTAATAAGAGATTTATAATAAGCATATTTTGGAATATGAAGAAAGAGGTAATTTAGTTTTATCACTTCATATAAAGTAAAGACGTACTTTAGAGCAGTATGGCTATTTACCTTGTGTCTGTCAATGGTTGCCAAAAAGTTGAGGTCCACAGAATCAGATACACCCCCATGGACAACAAGGATTTTGTGGTCAATTATGGTTGCTATTGGTAACCAACTAAAAACATCTTCAAACAAGCGTATCACTCTGTTTGCATGCATCTAGTCTCAAAAATCAGACATACAAGGAAAAATTTATTAATTGTTATGTACAAAAATTATTCAAGAATAGCTTCAAACAAGATATTATATGAAAATATTATACCAAAATTTGAAAACATTTGTGAAACAAGAGGCCCATGGGCCACATCCCTCACTTCAGCAACAATAGACATAATAAAATCAGCTTTATGGAGTCATATACAAAATATCTGAACAATGTCTTATAATAGATCCTGTATAAAAAAAAAAAATTCCCCTGCATATTCTTATCTTTATCATTGAGCCCCTTTGTAACAGGATCAGGTTTTACAGTCATAATCACATATTGAGCATTGCAGTTCTCAAGAAGATGATCAGACTTCAACAACTATTTATATATGGATTATAAACCTACATCAAATTTTGAACCCCTTGTGAGGTCCAAGAATTGTCCAGGGGCCAGAGTCTAAACAATTTTAAAGAATCAACAATTTGTCAAAATGTTTGCATATAAAACCATATCCATGTATAATAACATTTGAGTTTTTGTGAATCCTTTGTAAAATTGGAATCCCCCCCATGTGGCCCAACCCTACTCCTGAAGAATATGATTTTGACAAATTTTAATCTACACTATTTGAACTGACTACAGTTAGTGCTTTTCTAGACAATTTGTGTTTTAGAAGATGATTTTTAAAGATTTTTCCCTATATATTCCTATGTAAAAATTTGACACCTCCCCCCCCCTCCCAATTGTGGCCCCACCCAACCCATGGGGATCATGATTTGAACAAACTTGAATCTTCCCTACCTGAGGATGCTTCCACACAAGTTGCAGCTTTTCTGCATGATCGGTTTCTGAGAAGAAGATTTTTAAAGATTTTTCTCTATATATTCAAATGTGAAAATTCAACCCCCCCTCTCACTGAGGCCCCACCCTACCCATAAGGATCATAATTTTATCAAACGTGAATCTACCCTAACGGAGGATGCTTTCACACAAGTTACAGCTTTTCTGGCCGATCGGTTTCTGAGAAGAAGATTTTTAAAGATTTTTCTCTATATATTCCTATGTAAAAATTCGACCTTTCATTGTGGCCCCATCCTACCCCTAGGGATCATGAATTGAATAAATTTGAATCTACACTACCTGAGGATACTTTCACAGAAGTTACAGCTTTCCTGGCTGATCAGTTTCAGAGAAGAAGATTTTTAAAGATTTACTCTATATATTCCTATGTAAAAATTTGACCCCCCATTGTGGCCCCACCCTACCCCTGGGGATCATGATTTGTACAAACTTGAATCTACACTACCTGAGGATGCTTCCACACAAGTTACAGCTTTTCTGCATGATCGGTTTCTGAGGAGAAGATTTTTAAAGATTTACTCTATATATTCATATGTAAAAATTTGGCCCCCCCCATTGTGGCCCCACCCTACCCATGGGGATCATAAATTGAACAAACTTGAATCTACACTACCTGAGGATGCTTCCACACAAGTTTCAGCTTTCCTGGCTGATCAGTTTCAGAGAAGAAGATTTTTAAAGATTAATTACTCTATATCTTCCTATGTAAAAATTTGACCCCCAATTGTGGCCCCACCCTACCCCATGGGGATCATGTTTTGAACAAACTTGAATCTACACTACCTGAGGATGCTTCCACACAAGTTTCAGCTTTTCTGGCCAAATGGTTTTTGAGAAGAAGACTTTTGAAAATCATCTTACAAATTTTCAATGATTTTTCATTATCTCCCCTTGAAAGAGGGTGTGGCCCTTCATTTTAACAAACTTAAATCCCCTCTACCTAAGGATGCTTTGTGCCAAGTTTGGTTGAAATCAGCCTAGTGGTTCTGAAGAAGAAGTCGAAAATGTAAAAAGTTTACTGACGGACAGACAGACAGACAGACGGATGCTGGACAAAAAGTGATCAGAAAAGCTCACTTGAGCTTTCAGCTCAGGTGAGCTAAAAAACTGGGAAAATCTTTGTATGCTTTTATTAAACCATTTATTGATGATATTGAAAACCAATAAGCAGGTGAGAGATTATACTTACAGAGTATTTTTTCACCAGCTCTTTGACAAAACCATACCTAGAATAATTTAAGAGCATTAAATGTAAAAAAAATGTATTGATTTTTATGCAAGTCAATGAATTTTAAGAATTTATTACTGTAGCTAGAAAAAAAATGATATACCAGTAAACATAAGTAAATTATTGGTAATTTTATTTTACCATGAGGTGCATCAAAGTAGCATATCTTCTAAAAGTTATTACTGTATATACAGTACCGATCAGAAAGTAAACCCCAACTAAACCCTGGGTTTACTTTCTGGGTTTACTCTGGGTTTACTCAGGGTTTACTAGAGTGGACCCAGAGTAAACCCAAAGTAAACCCAGAGTGGACACAGAGAGTAAACCCCGATCAGAAGTATACCCCTGAAAGCAGACGCTACATGTGTATTCGGAATATACAAGGGGCAGGAATTACAGGCAGTAAGATGGTAAGATAAAATACAGGTCTGCTTCACACTTCAGTGCATACAGTTGACTCCAAAAGCAATTCTCAAGTAAACCCAAAGTAAACCCAAAGTAAACGCCGAGTGGACCCAAATTTTCAAAAAGTAAACCCGGAGTAAACCCAAAGTAAACCCAGAAAGTAAACCCGGGGTTTAGTTGGGGTTTACTCTGGTGTTAGGTTGGGTCTGATCGGTACTGTATATACCATATGTACAGGAAGAGAATTTAAAGCTTACATTGCTGCCTGATTGAATAAAAACTCATTTATTATAAAACAATGCAAATTTTTCTCTTTCATATTACTTATCAATTTTCTTTACTTGACACCATATGATAAAGTGCAATTGAAAAGGCATTAACCATGGAAAGATAAATTAAAACATTAAAATTGTACAATGTGTTCCATTTACTAGCTGATTTATCAAAATTTGTACCATACAGCATCTTAGCACCCTGTACTTTAAAAACTTTAAAAACAGTATGAAAATGATACTTTACCAAGATTTTATATATATAAACATTATTATTTTCTTGTTCTATCCAAAATCAGGGATGTATATACTAACTGTAAAGTTGTTAGTATATTAGTATATACATCCCTGCCAAAATGAATGCTAATTTAGTTGCATGTATATCAAGTTTTTAAAGTAAAAGAATTAAAAATATTCTCAAATTTGTGTAAATGGAGTGAAAAAAAAAGGGAGCAATCTCACATACCCCACGCTCACCCATTACTTGACAATGCTACTCATAATGAGTGGCAGGGTACGCATAAGATACACAAAATAATTCGATAAAGGGGCATAATGTTCCTGCATATATGCACAAAAGGGCAAAAATTCCCCCAAAATAATGGAATTGGAGTTTCCTAGTAATTAAATATGAACATCAACACATTGTCCTTATAGCCAACAAAGATTCTTGAAATTCAGTCCAGTGGTTTATGAAAGGTTGTGCTCACAAATTAACATTGTGTCCCAAATACCTACCGGTACAAAGTTTCACAAAATTATGTGAAGCAGTTCAAGAGGAGTTGCGCTGACCAAAAACAGGACTGACTGACTGACTGACGGGTCAAAAACATTACACCCTACCTGACTTGTTGCCTGGGGTATAAATATTCTTTTAACAATTTGATAATAAATAAACTGTAAGCTTTAATATGCCTTTAACATAAATTTATAAATAGCGTACAATGCTGGTACATCTATTGGTAGATATTTGGTATAAATTAATACAAAGAGTTTACGATAATTTTCAAGACTTTAAAATCCAACATATATCCAATTTTGGATGGACAATACCTAAGGTTCATCACATGGTCTTCATGGTTGCCACGGTTAAGATAGACTTCATTTTTGTTAATTAGGAAGCAAGAAAAGAGAATCACAGCTATTTCAACGGAGTTACGACCCCTGTCCACAAAATCTCCATTGAAAATATAAGGGTTGTGTACAGATGGAAGACCATTCTGAAAAGAAAAAAAATAAAGAAATCTATGAGAGATGTTTGCATTACCGGTATGTAAATAATCTTGCTAATGATTTAAGAATCTGAACATATGATTGATTTTGAGCATTAAAGGATTTAGCATGCTTAAAAATCTAATACCGCATGAACTTGAGTATAATTACTTTAACATATCATGGTAATGACTTGCAGCTTATTAAAAATCTCTCATAAATTATCCCAAATGATGAAAGCTAAGATTATATTTTTCTCATCACAAGCAATATGCACCAAACAACACATAAACTTTTAGTTTGTTTATTGCAATTTTTCAAAATATCGCCTTTTAGAATGATATAGCTTTTGGCAAAGTCATAAAATCTTACAAAGTTAGCAAGCTTCAGAGATAAAAACAATAAAATCTAGTCTTAAAAAACAACAAAGGTGAAGTTGTTTTTCGATGATGACAAGATCGCTGTTGAATGAATGTGGCCTGATTCTTATCAGGATAATGTTAATGACAAAGTTAATTATTACCGGTAATTGATTAATGAAGAGAGATGAAAACAACTGCCTACTAACATGACATCTCCATACACTTGAAACCAGTGCTGTGTGGCACGGTGTGTGGTACGGGGAAAAGGGAGTAAAAGTTCAGTACGCCATTATATTAAAAGTCCTTAATGTCTCTTTATTAAGTTCATTTATTGGAATGCTCTGACTGACCTTGTGAAATATCATATAGAGATCGTCCAGTTTTCCGTGAAGATCCCCACAAACTGTCATTTGCTTAGCTATTGAGGTAGTGGCATAGTTGATGTTGGCCTTTTGTTTTAGTGCGGCACGGGTCTCAAGCAAGAGCTGTACCAAGTATT
>WFKH01011581.1:13415227-13447939 GCA_016163765.1 Magallana hongkongensis | reverse complement strand
ATAATCTTAGAAAGTAAAATTATTTACCTATAGAGATAGAAAGGACGATATACAATATATCCAACCTCATTTTGTATTCAAATTTTTATCATTCAGATATCTTATTAATATAACATAAAACAAAACATGTCTATTATTATTACAACCTATAGCATTTGTGTTTCTAATGATATGACTAAAATGGAAGTATAGCTACAATTTCTTAAAGATCTGAAAATGTTGTAAATTTTTCTTCATCTTTGGCTTTCAGAAGGAAAGAGCACAAGGTTGCCCCACCACCATATTAACATATCATATGTCATTGCTCATATAATTTTGCACATTATCATAAAAATGATGTTGGAGGAAGCATGTGCTTGATATTTCTTGGAGAGTAATCAATAATGGAGATGACCTTACTACCAAATTTTAAGCTAAAGTGTAAATTTTGTGAAATAGAAGGTCATATCTTTATGATAACATATTTCATTTATGATAAAAGTGCAATTTATTTTCCATTTGATAAACTTTAACAAGATTTAAACTACTGATCAGTCTTTCAGAAAATTTTCAACACCCTAGCTATTCATGACTTTGATTTTTGGAGCAGAAAATGTTTACCGTAATAAAGTATACTGCAAATATAATCCTTTGATAAATGTCCGAGGAAAAAAAGTGTTTGTGTTAAATAAGACAATTCAAAGTAATATGGTTTTTTTCCTTAATTAAACAGGTTGGTACCACTCGCCCAAATGGGATATAATAGCCCATTTGGGATATAAGTTACCTCAAATGGGATATAAATTTGAAGTGCAAGAAATAAGAATTTTTGATTTGGTATAATTTTTTACATAAATCGATCCACACAAATGCAATAACTTGTGTTAGCAAGTTTTCCTATAAGCCTATAGTTTGTAAGATTGATCCCGTGAAGTTTTGGATATATACTGAGAGATCAACCTCAGTAACAGTGGGGTTACAGAAGAAGTTGTTTACAAAAAGTTGTTACATTTCATATATTCTAGTGCAGATTTACCATATTTTTTAAAATTTGTCTATTTTTTGCACTTTAAATTGATATCCCATTTGGGATATCATATCTCAAATGGGCTATTATATTATATCCCATTTGAGTGATTGGTTCCAACCTGTTATTAAAAATATATGTGCATGTTTTGATCATGCATGCATAAAAAATCTAAATGAAACGTCTACCACACAACTGCTAATATTAACTTTTTGGATATAGTTATGTGGATATTATATTCAATAATTGATTCATACACCTCTGCAGTCCATACAAAACCCTGTAATTTCCAGTCATTTCGGTTGTGCTGGAAATGAAATGAATTAAGTAGTGTGACTAACATCTGTCTAGTCTAGAGATTACAAATTGAATATCTAGGGGAGTGTGAGTGGTCGACACCTATTATGAAGGATTACCGGTAGCTGAGCTTGAGTAAGTGGGAAGGTTGGATGTACCAGTACTGCTAAGTGGATTACCTTTTTGATTTTGAATTAGGTTTTGATCAGGCTCTATAGAGTTAAGCTTGATCAATTCATTGGACAGGTGAGCTACATTAATAGTGGTCAATATATACCTGTTTGGTTTTAAAAGATTTGATCAGGCTCTGGCTCCATGGCTACAGGGCCATAAAACATATAAAGGTGGTATGGGACATCTGTCAATATTAATGTGGATTAAAGTACATTACAATTATCGATAAAATACTTTAACTGGTTTAGTATTTTCAAATTTTACATATTTAACCAAAAAATATGTTTTAAAATGTTTAGAAAGGTAAAAACTTTAAAATCCCCAGCGGGATCATTCTCTCACCAGAGGTCGTGCTACACAAGTTTCGCTTACACCTCTGTCAACACCGGAATAATAGCACATGGCACTGTTGATTCGTTTCTCATGTACAATCAGCTTGAAGGGAAGATATTAACGGACAAAGACTTTGTGGGCAAGTCTAAAATTATCATAGGGGATGATATTGCTGCTGATTTGTGTAAAATCAACGATGAATTGGGAGCGTGCAGAAACTGATTTTTCAAAACTTTCAAACATCTGTCAAACTAGATCATGTGATCAGATTTTAATTTTTACCTCCGCAAAATAGTTCTCCCAGTAACTTTGAAAATAAAAATGAATTAAAAATGAATAAAAGTATTACAGATTTAAATTGAATTACTTATAATTATATTTATAGATAAACGAAGTAAATACATCAAATTTGAATACATTTTGCCCTTCGTTTCAGTTTGTACAACAATCTTGTACATCAGGGGTTGACAGAGGTGTAAGCTAAGCTTGTGCAGCACGACCTCTGGTGAGAGAATGCAGCAGGATTCAAACTCATGACTTACAGATTCGAATTGAACCCTCTAACCCCCTGCACTATGCTGTTAGGTGACAATTTTGGGAAAGAAACTATTTATAAAATTACACTTGATTTTATTGTTTATTTTGATAAATAGTACGTCACAACATGGAGATGTCCCATACCACCTTAAACCTAAAATTTGATATAAGTCTCACTTAACAAAAGGAATATATGTAGGGCAAATTGAGATAGAAATCAAAAGTCAGCTCGTCTAAGTTTTATGGCTTTGGTGCCTGCAGAGGTGAGCTCTATTCGATAGGAAGGTGGAATGTACTAATAGTAGTCATTACCTTTTGGTTTTGAAGGTTAAGCTTGATCAATTCATTGGATAGGTGAGATGTATCAATAGTGGTCAATACCTGTTTGATTTTGAAGGATTTGATCAGGCTCTTTAACTGAGCTTGAGTCAGTGGGAGTGGAGATGTACAGATAGTGGTCAATACCTGTTTGGTTTTGAAGGATTTGATCAGGCTCTGCAGCTGAGCTTGAGTCAGTGGGAAGGTGAGATGTACCCCGCGGTAGGTGGACTCCACCTCTATGGAATCTGGGTCACTTAGTCTCAGCAGTCCGTTGTCTTCTTCCTCCAGGGTTTTGGTGTCTGCAAGAGTAGAACATATAGTACAAAACTGTACATCAGGATTTCTTTGCCCAATATGGGCAAAGATGATTTCAGTAAAAAATGGGCAATTTGAAATTTTTGCTAACTTTGAGTAAATCTTGTTCTTTTCAAAGTTGAAATTGGGATATGACATATGGTATATACAGAAGTTGTGTTAAAAGGGTTATTTTCTCTGTGTGTTATTTTTGTAAAATATTCCAACTTTTGAAAAATGTACCCTGACACAGTGGTCAATATCTCTGAAATTTCACATTTTAAATTCTCTCACTAACAATGAAGGAAAACGGTGCAAAAATAAAATATGGTGGTAGAGATGGGGGGTGAGAAATAAAAAAACCCTGTACATCATTCAACCAGCACAAATAAATATTTATTAATAAGTACATGTATATATCTTATGCTCATTCAAAATCTTTTGTAGCTAACTTAGGAGAACAGTATTCTCGAAACTGTGCATCAAGTTCAGATATATTGCAGTGTATAGTGAATATGGAAAATTAAGGAATAAGGAATCATTTCTTTGAATACCGGTATTATGGGGTGATCAAATACTGTTATACAGTTGGGGGTGATCAAATCTAATAACACCCGACGGTATTTGATCATCTCATAATATTCAAACAATGATTCCTTATCATTTATATTTAATGCATACATACAATTTTCACCAATTTGTTTAATGAAATATTAAATTATTGATATTTTTACGTAATTTTCTTTTTGTATAAAACCCCACTTGTACTTAACAGTACATCAGTTGTGTCATTGATGAAATGTATTGGACTATACATTATAATTTTGATTTGTAGTGTTACCACAGACAAAGACACTGGAAAATGTAAATATCTGTTATTAATGTGTATGCTGGTTGCTATTATGCATGCAGGCTTATAGCTACAATAAAGTACATACTGGTGGTTACAAAGAAAATAAATGTGTCTTTGAGGCTTAGATTTCTAAACACTCACTGCATTAAAAGAGTAATTAAATCAGCTGATGCTCCATCCAGAATTAATGATCTTCCATGAGACATAAATGAAATATCATATGGTATCTTAATTTCTCATTAACATTCTACATGCAGAGAAAAATTGACATTTTTAATATTTAGCTGGCTAAATTACTACCGGTAATATAAAGACTGTTAATGTTTGTTTGTCATAAACAAAATATATATGAGTTATTATGTCTCACGATTTTTTTTATTTCTTTGCATGGTAGAGACCTAAAATGTGAGTCAGACTGATATACATAAAGAAGAACCTAGCTTACTGGTCAGCCAGGGCAGTGACACACTGATTAAAAGCAATAACTGTAAACTGTAAACATATTGTATTTGGCACTTTTAATTAATATTTGGTGGGAATTGATTTTCATAATAAGTAAGCCTATATATGTATTATACTACCCACTCAATTTCACCAGTTTATTTTTCATTTGGACATTCCTGTTAATCATGCACATACTACTGTCTACCACAAGATAAAGTTGAGCGTCATATTTATAAGCAAAGCTTAAATTCAATTTCCATCATGCATGCATGTTTATCATGAAGTGCTTATGTGCTTCATAACAACGTTAACAGTATTAAGTGCTGTAGTTCATATAAAAATCTTTATGAATTTTAATAATCTTTAGAATTTCTGACATCATAATCATTTTTAAGTCATATTTAACACCATTATAATGACATCACACTGAAGGACCTTTTATTTTTGCGGCAGTAGGGGGTATATCCTTTGCTTCTTGTTTATGATATCTTGTGTAAATTACAAACTGTAGATGCTTAATTATCACAGGAAGCAAGAAATCTTTTAATAGTAACATTACATCAGCAACAATAGTATGACCTCTATATATAGAGATATAGTAAGTATATGTACGTCTAACAATATGACACAGTTGTAGGAATACGTGCCAACATGCTTATTCAATTGCAAAAAATATTACACATACAGGTAGTTTAAATTAATCTAGTTTTTCCCATTGAAGGGGCATTATAATCACAGACTGAGCTAATTTTTTTTTATACTTGAATTATTCTTTATGCTTAACTATAAGGTATTTCTAATTGTCAGTCAAAATTTATAAAAGGGTAAAACTACCAGAAAATAAGAGAACCACGCAGAACTTAAATTCCTTTTCACTTTGAAATTCTGTTGAAAGGTTTCCCGAGGAGTTGCACAGACAAGATCAGGACTACACAAAGAAATTTAAATTCAAAAGCCGCCCCCCCCCCCCAAAAAAAAATTAAATCAGAATTTTCTGCAAACATGCAAATCTATAGCAACTACCATCACAAAGTTGCAGAAAGTTCTGTTCAGCAGTTGTAGATGAGTTGCACTGACACACCTTTTTTAAGTACATGTAGTATAATATTTAATTTTGATTAAGTTCAAAGGGGCATGCATTCTGTTTTCTGAGAAACCCCCACCCCACCCCCACATAACCATTACATTCTGAAAAGAATTAAATGCCCTGGCTATTAATTTATCTTAAGATTTGTTAAGAATTGTTATTGTATTTAAGAGGTTTATCATTTATTTGACTGTTTCAACTGTCTGTAATCCAAAGCATTGGTTGTTTATTGAGCAAATCATGCATATTTTGACCACTTGAATTTGAAATATGCCAAATAGTTTTGAAGTGTTTGAGACACTTGGATCTATGATCAACAAAAAGTTTTACACGATCGCTGTCTTCCATGCAGTATTTATTTTTTTAAAATTATAACTTTTTATAAATACCAACAATTAAAACATGTATCCTAAATTTCTCCCGTCTTCAAAGTTAAGAAAATCAACTCCTCTATATGTTGGATGCACCTCCCCCATATTTTTTGTGAACTCCCCCATGTTAGGAGTTATATACAGTGATCATGCTTCTTTAAAGGACCTCAATTTCATATTCTTTGTCTAGATTCTTTGTTGCATGTAGTGCTTATGTTCCATTAAAAGTTTAAAATAAAAGATTTGTAAACTTATCTAGATTGAGATGTTATACTAGATATATAAGTTTACATATCTTTGATTTAAAATTTTTAATGTAACACTTACCGGTGTCATATAATATCTTGAACCCCGCGATATATTGAACCCGGGTTCAAAATATCGCTGCGATATATTGAACCCCCCCATAAAATATTGAACCCCGGGTTCAAAATATTATGGCCGCGATATTTTGAACCCCCCTCCAATTTTCATTGCCTCCTCAAATTTCCAATTCTCATTGGAGAGGGGGTTCAAAATATGATGGCCGCGATATTTTGAATCCCCCTCTAATTTTCATGGCTATTGGAGAGGGGGTTCAAAATATTATGGCCACGATATATTGAACCCCCAACCTATTTCCAATTACCTTTGGAGAGGGGGTTCAAAATATTATGGCTGCGATATATTGAACCCCCCTCTAATTTTCATTGCTTTTGGAGAGGGGGGTTCAAAATATTATGGCCGCGATATTTTGAACCCCTCCTCTAAATTTTATTGCTACTGGAGAGGTGGTTCAAAATATTATGGCTGCGATATTTTGAACCCACCTCTAATTTTCAATGCTATTGGAGAGGGGGTTCAATATATTATGGCTGCGATATTTTGAACCCCCCTCTAATTTTTAATTCCCATTGGAGAGGGGGTTCAAAATATTATGGCTGCGATATTTTGAACCCCTCTCTTATTTTCATTGCTATTGGAGAGGGGGTTCAAAATATTATGGCTGCGATATATTGAACCCCCCTCCAATTTCAAATTCCCATTGGAGAGGGGGTTCAAAATATTATGGCCGCGATATTTTGAACCCCAATCCCCCCCTCTAATTTTCATTGCTATTGGATAGGGGGTTCAAAATATTATGGCTGCGATATTTTGAACCCCCTCTCCAAAGGGAATTGGAAATAGGTTGGGGGTTCAATATATCGCGGCCATATTATTTTGAACCCCCTCTCCAATGGCAATGAAAATTAGAGGGGGTTCAAAATATCGCGGCCATAATATTTTGAACCCCCTCTCCAAAGGGAATTGGAAATAGGTTGGTGGTTCAATATATCGCGGCCATAATATTTTGAACCCTCTCTCCAATAGCATTGAAAATTAGAAGGGGGTTCAAAATATCGCAGCCATAATATTTTGAACCCCCTCTCCAGTAGCAATAAAATTTAGAGGGGGGGTTCAAAATATCGCAGCCATAACATATTGAACCCGGGGTTCAATATTTTATAGGGGGGTTCAATATTTCCCAGCGATATATTGAACCCGGGTTCATAATATCGCATAATATATTGAACCCGGGTTCAATATTTCGCGGTATCAAAATATTATATGACACCGGTACCTTAAACGTTGACTAGTACAATGTAAAAGCACTAATTTATGCAAATATCAAGAGCATGATATCAGGCAAGCTCATGACAACAAATGAGTCACTATGTTGGAGTTATTCCAGTGAATGTCAGCTCACCTATTAGTACTGGCCTCTGAGACACAGACAGAGCCCGCAGAATCTTCGGTTGACCAAGGGCATCGGTATCCATTTGACTCAACATGTTGTTGAAAAAATTATACAGCTGAAATTGATAATAAAATTTACGTAAATATCATTTTATGATTTGATTTTGTGTTTGATTTTGATATATCTGTATTTTGATTCAGATATAAATTTTTTTTTTTAGTCTCTTTGTCTGCTTCAAAATAAACATGACATTAATGGACATTTTATGGAAACCAATTGCATATACATATTCATTATTAAAATGGTAGTAAAACGGGAGGAATAGAATTAGTTAAATTCATGCATTCTCACAAAATTCAGGTATATATATCTAATTTTTCATTTGGTTAAGAGAAGGAGAGCACCTAAATTGCAGCTATGCCCTGACCCTCACCCTCTCCATACCACCTTAAAAAATTTCAAATTCTCTAAAACAAGGCATAACTTCTCCAAAGCATGACTTGCTACCTCCTTATTTGATTGTAACACCATGGATCTGTTGCTAAGAGGTATAAAAACAAAAGGAGAATAAATTTTGTCAAAGATTGAATTTCTAGATTTGATGGCTTTTTCACATGAAATGCGACAATACACAAATAGCAAAATACTGTCCCATGACATCACAGCTATCCAAACTAAATAGGATGATCTTAAAAAATAGTATAGTTCCAAGAAATCAATAGACTTAATCCATTTAATTATCTTAAACCTCATCCATTAGAGGGAGAACAGAGAAAGGTCAAACGCTTGTTCATCTTCAGTAAAGGCCAGTTATGTATTTTAGATCAAACAAGTTCTTCATTAAATCATCTATTAAGTTACATGACGCACTAAGTGTGATCGTTCGGGTAATGGAATGGCTCGTACGCTGTCGTTCAGAGTTAACAGAAAGCTTTTGAAGCATTACCGCAGAAAAAACATGAGCCTCAGACAGTGATAAGGAGAAAGTGTTCATGGAGACTCCTACTCTATACCCCAGCATCAAGCATCAATTACTCCTAGATAGACAACATTAATGTTTTATCAGTCCTGCTTTGGGTATCATGTCCTTAAGAGCATTAGAAAGGAAAAAAATAAAGAGGAAATACACTTATAAGACAATGTACGATGCTTATAGAACCATTTTTGGTTAAAACGGTAATGCTAGAAAGAAGTTACCATTTAGCAAAAATCACTTTTTGAGTTGGATAATTTCATTATCAAATTTCAAATAATGAGAGAACATAAAAATTCTGAACAAAACATTTTTTAAACATCAGTAGATAATATATCGAAATTCTGCTTGTAGTGCACAATTTCATTGGCGAAATGAAAAAAGATTACACTTGTATGAACTCTTTTTTTGATATTGCGATGGCTTGCACCAAAAAATGTATCAATCGATCCCCATGGAAATACATATAAATGTTGTACAATCAATTGTGAATTATAAGGAATGAATTCAATAGCTACATTACTGGTATTTATATTCATATAAACTGGATATTAGAACAGTAAACACTTTGCTTTGCATGCCATCATAAGACTCACTTCAATATCCAATCTTTGGTGTAAACTGTACATATAATCAAGTTATCCTTTATGTAAACTGTACATATAATCAAGTTATCCTTTATGTAACCTGCTATAAGTCTCTGGAAGATCATCACCTTGAGCTGATTCTGTTCTCCTGCATATTCAATGGACTGGAAGATGGTCCATGTGCACCGCCTCCTGGCTTCAGCTCTCGCAAGATACCGCCGGTACCACTTCTGGATCAACACCGCTGAACGAATAACTACCAGAATAAGAAAGGTGAATTTAGACAAAAAAATATTTACCAGTTTACTGTCACAACAATAAATATAATTATACCTCAATATGATTATTCTATATAACGCGCCATCTAATTGGTCTAGAAAGTTACGTGACAGGGCGAACAAAACGTCGAATCTCCCGGGGAATAAATATCATGTCTCACCTCTTCGGAAATCTCGGGATTTTTCATTCCAAAGGTACGAAAAATTCGATATGAGCATACAATGTAGACAAATATGATTAAATAAAAAAATATTTAATCATTTTAATTCTCTTTATATCATAAAAACCAATTTAATTGTCTTTGATTTAAATTTATGAAAGAAAAGAGAGACAATAACAAAGAAAATCAAACAATCATGATGTTATGGCTTTATAAAAGTCGAAAAACGATTGAAATCGACGTATTTTGTATAATTATATGTTGTTCGGTATAATAAAACTTTTATTGCATGATGGTGAGGGAAATATGAAGATTTATTCCCCCAGAAAAATCAAATTTCCCTCGGGCAAAGCCCTCGAGAAATATGATTTTTCTTGGGGGAATAAATCTTCATATTTCCCTCACCATCATGCAATAGATGTATATTGTTATTCTGGTAAATGTGTTCAAATGGAACATTATGTCTCTTCCCCAAAACAATCAATTCATTATCACTTTGTCAACAATTAAAATTGGACCAAATGGTAAACATTGGTGTACATTTGTTATTCATTTATATATACATACATTGTTTCATATGTTTTAACTGCAGCAACATCTGAGAATAAAAGGGATCATAGATTTCAACTGCAGCAATATCTAAAGATAAACAGGATGATAAGTTTCGACTGCAGCAATATATAAGAGTATAAGGAAGTATAAGGAATCATAAGTTTCTACTGGTAAATCAAAGGATGAAAGGGATCTTGTGTTTCTTCTGCAGCGATATTTAAGGATAAAAGATCCTCGTTAAAAGAGGGCCTTAATTTTTTACCTTATGTATAACCAGGCAGAGGAACAAGTCAGACTCATGTGTGAATTTCATTATTTATAAATGGCGTATAAATATTTACCGATATTAATACACATTCAAACTACTTTATAAATGAAGTGCCAAAATAAACCATTTATCATACATTGTGTTTCAATTTTATCATTGCGTACTAATAATAGGCTAAAACTTCACATGAAATTTTTTTTTCCAGTATTCTCTCTGAATAAAAACCTAGTGTGTATATAAAACTCTAAAAGAAAAGGTTTTCCCTTTGAATCATAATCAAACTTCTGTTATGCCAGAAAGTATTGGAAAAACATTTTCATAATTTCATAACTACTGGTACTATGAACAATAGAGTAATTACCCACACTGAGTATAAATAAATCGTGATAAATAAGACGACTTACCACTCTGTGACTTTGGGATCTCATCTTCCACACGGGCAGAGTGTGAGGACGTACATCCCATTGTTATGAGGCTCGGTCCATTTTACTCGTCTGACAAGCTATACTTGGCTCTGAGGCATAGTGGAATTATCTTTTACAGTTTAAACCTGAAATATTATACAACCAATCAGAACAGAGCTGCAGAGACTGCCCTTTCAGTCAGTATATAATACCAAGTTAAAACAAAAACAATGTATGATGATTATATTCTTAGAACTCTCAGCCATTCAATTACCCTAGAAATTATATAATATCGGGCAACTACTTTTAGTATTACATCATTAATCAAATCCAATATGGCATGCCAGTTGTCGATTGTTTATTAACAAAAAATTAGTCTTACCATTTTCCATTTTGCAATAGAGGGACATGCATGCAGCATGCATAATACCTGTCAAATTTTGCCTGAAGTTTTTACCAACATTTTAGAGTGTGATACTCACTTTTATTATAGCTTAAATCCTCTATGCCCTAAATGGAACCACAATAATTCATTTAAAAAAAACAACACAAATTTTTAGCCTATATTACTCAAAAATATATAGCCAAAAAAGTTACTGTGATCCGAAAGTGATAAATTTGTGAGAGTAGGGCAGAGCAATTATCCATTCTGTAATTGAACCTATGTTTTTGTTATTTTTCTTACAGCTTTTATTCTCCTTATAAAGTTTGGCCTCTGAATGTACATCACTATCAATTTACTCCTTAACTTTAAATCAATAATTAAAATGGGTAAACTTGATTCAAAAGCATGCAGCTCATAGATATGGTTTCATTAAGGGTTGCATGTAGAATCCAGAATTTAGGTGATGATCATAGTGTCATCCACAACTTCTAGTAACATTGAATCTATCTTATGGTACATAAATGTATTTACAATGATATATTTATTCAGATGAATGGATTTTTTTTTGGTTATTTGAATTAAAATCCTTAGATCCACTTTTTTTAAAGTTAATTGTGATGAATTTTTCCTTTTTGTTTGAAGCAAGTATGTGTGAAAGGAAAATATAGAAGTACAAAGAGAGTCACTCTCAAACTTAGCACAATCTATTTCTTTTGCTAGTTAATGTAACATAAACTAGCACATTTGGAACCAAGCCCCTACATGTATTTGTCTTGATAATATACGTGTAGCTAAATTTGAGAATAAGAAACTACACAAAAGGCACTAAAATATGTTTACCACTACACTGTGTACTTTAAAAAGAACATGTGGGGGGGGGGGGGGGGGGGGGAACAAGGAAATGCTTCTTCAGCTTGTCATGATTTTAGCTGACAACCTTAAAATGGTATTTTTCCCAATCTGATTAAAATCTAAAGAGATCTGACAACAACCCATTGACATCAGAATGAACTTTCTTATTTGCATGAAAGAGAAATTTTTCATCCTATCACAATTATCGGTAAGAAGTCGGGGGTAACATTGTCTATTAAAATGATGTCACAATATCACTTTCAGAAAGATGTAACTGTCCATCTGATTAGCTAAATCAAAGTTCATTCTTACATCACGCTATAGTAGAGCTAGATCTGTGTTTTAATCAGATTGTATTTTTTCATTTCTAATGTTTACAATGCTTTACCTAGGTAATTATTTCTTACTTGTCTAGTTTTATTTGTCCAATAACAAAGACTTGTGAGCTCTAGATATCTTTTTTGTATCAAGTCAATTGAATTCAAATTTTGGTTGCATGAGCTTTAAAAAAGCCTGTAGTTAGTTAAGCATTAATCATAAAAACATTAAAATGAACAAAAATTAAGATATGAATTATTTCAGCTCAAAATGTGACCATGTCCCATTAATTAACCCGTAATCAACTAAAATCAATATGATTAACAATACAGTGCATATGACACAGACTTTTCTTTTAATTCATAAACTGTAAACCAACTTTTATATGTAACGACTTTATTTCACAAGAAAGTGAAGGTAAACTGGTTTGCGGCGACTAATTCTTGCATTCAAAACTTATATACACCCATGTGGTTATTAAACCCATAGGGCAAGGAATGGTTTGCGGCAAGAATTATTCGCAGCGACGATGCTCTCGCGAACCTCGTGCAAATTTTCCGCACATGAATAAAAGTTGGCTTACAGTAGTCAATACATTCTTGATATTATGCTGGTAAATTAACAGTAATATATTTTGGCTGAAACGGTTTTTTGAAGTAGATAACCATAGAAAAGATGAATAAAGAAAGAAATGACAATTTAACACTTGCAGAACATCTAACCCTATCTTTCAAAATCAACATGCAAAAGTTAACAGAATATAAAGTTCAAATCAATTTTAAGAGGTAGTTTTAACAGACATTTAGCTTTCAGATCATTTTCAGACTAAGCTTTAATTTGTTTTGAAAATGTCCATTAATTTGAGACATGTCCCATCAATAATGATAAATTTTCCTACACTCTGACTGAAGCGTTTGTTAAAACAGTTGTCAGCTCTTGCTTCATCTAAATGAGGCAAATGTTATTCATCATGCCAGAATGTCTCTTTGTGTGTTTCCTTTAATTTCAGAAAAAAGTCTCTGAGGTAAAATATTTGCATCATAAAGTGACTAGAGCTGCTATTTAGCCCCCGAATCAGTCACAAGTCATAAATCTCCAAACTTGCACCTTTTTCATCATCCTGCTCAGATCTTTGATGAATTTGTAACATAACAACACTCTGAGACCAAAGGACTATAAAGAACCACATCAGAACTTTCTGATTAAGGTCCTATGAAATATTGTGAAGACCTCAGTATACCAAGAAAAAAAAATGACAACAGATTAAAATGTAATATTGTTCTGAATTTGTAACAAACGCTCATAGACCAAAGGATGAAAGAACCAGATATCAGAACTTTATGACGGGTCCTATGAAATATTGTGAAGATGCAAGTTTACAAAAAAAACAATGCTGGTGAAAATCGTTCTAATATTATAATCCTTTTAAAATCCATATTTTTCAACTTAAAATTTAGGTCATTTGACAACGCATATTCCGAATGTTTTATCTAATTAAATATTGATTTTTCTACCTTATTGATACTAATACTACATAAATTTATAAACCTGGTACATATTAACAATTTCTATAACCAAAGCACTGGATAAATCACTTAATCTCCATTTAATTACAATTAGTTGATTGCAGTGATAATACAATGGTATCTGTTAGCTACAATCTGTATATATAAAACATTGGATGCATTATATTATAAGTAAATGGAAGATTCTCTCTCAATACTTCGTTTGACATAGGAGCTAGTCTGACTATTAATGCACAGCAAATCAGTTCACTGAACTATTAGAACCAATTAAATTGCTTTAGAATTAAAACTGATCAACCCATCAACACTTTAAATGTGACATAGTTTACAATAGACTGTCATTGAAATTCATACTGCTGCAATTTCTCTCTACCAACACTGAAAGTATGCACATGAAGAAAGAGCTACAGATACTCATATTTGAAGAAGATTTTTCATCATGACCTTGACTTGAAACAAGGTTATTTAAAAATTCATTGGTGATTAAGATATAGGACAGAATCTTCATAATGGAGTAGCCTGAATATAACATCCTAACTTGACTATCAACAGGCAGTTTTACATCCTGATCAAGTCAATTAACAAGCAAAGTGAAACAATTACAACACTTGTGGTTAAAAAGTAGGTCAAGGTCATCAGATATAATTTCAAGGCCAATATATATATATATATATAAAAAGATAAAATGAAATCAGCTAGCTATTAGTTCCCCTTCTCTTCATTTATTGATAAGGCTTAAAACAAAGTTAACACATATCATTTGTTATAGTTTAGTTTAAGTAAACTGACATATGCATACAATACTTAATTCAAGTATTTGTAATCTGCTCACCCTGTTACATAACAAAGCACTTCAAATTAGATTGTGGTGCAATTCTAACTTATGGGCTTTTTGTGTCATAATTCATTGCCGGGTTTCAGTTATCTGAAATGGTTTGTTAGTTATGATAAAGTGTAAAATCAATACTTTGCAATCATTATGATATTAGTTTTCTTAGAATATCCATCAGCGTCATTGCATCCCCTCTCTTCACGTATTCACCTGATATTAAGCATTGATTGGAGGTAGCTAATCAACATGCCTGCCAGGAGTCCTCCCTTGTACTTACATGTCTTCTGGGGTACGTAAGAATTAAATCCACTTTAATCAGATATTAAACATTATACCCTATAATACATCCTCCCCACACACACTTATTATACATACTCTAATTAAATGCTGAAATATCATATATTATTAAAGTATGGCATTATAATCAATCTTCTCTTTAGACTTAATTGATTCTTTCGAAATATTCTCATTCCAAAACCATTACATACATATTTACATGTAACACGTACACCTTTACCTGCACAAATTAATACGATTAAAATCAAATGACCTGGTACAATAGTAATCATTTTTGGTCCTTAAAGAACTATATGCAATAAGGTCTAATTTCTGCCCCCGTGTTTTATAAATTTGAAAAAAACATACCATAAACATATTTTGATAGAACATAAAACTGAATATGCCTGTTACAGAAATCTAGAAGTTTTACAACATCGATCATTCCTCGTGCTTCTATGACATCACGTAAATGTTTCTCATTTTCTCAAAAGCATGAAAATTTCATCAGTTTTTCTTCATATTCAAAAGTAGGATCGAGGTAAAGAGCGCAATGTTGCTCCAAAACCATTTTTACATATATTATTGTTCATATTATTTTGCATATCATATTAAAAAATGGTGTTGGAGCAAGCATGCGCTCGATGTTTCCTTTTCAAAAAACTGATAGGAAAACCCCCATTTTTGGCTAAAATACCTATTTTTTGTGAAATTAGCTCAATTTTATTAACATTTCATATTTCTATTATGACTTCTATTAGACAATTTATCTTTATAAACCTGAACTAGATATATGTTAACCATATCTTTTAGCAAATATCTAAAGCTCTATTCATAACTTTGAATTTTGGGGCATAAAAACACTTTATCCCGCACATATAGTTCTTTGGAGATTATTTGAACATTGTTCCTCTGAAATTCATGGTAGAATTCGTTGGAAACAAAAACTCCCAAATTTATAAGTCTTGCTTTGACAATTTAACATCAACTTCACGCTTTACATAATAGTTTCAAGTCTTCATAGAAATAATTTGGAATTAATAATACATATGAATTTAATGTTAGTTTGAAAAGGCCAATATTTCCTAAAGTTAGAAATAAAAAGTTTGGAAATATTGACATCATAGAAAAGAAACATTTATTTTAGAATGATTTTAATTGGTTTTGTACAATTTGCCTACTGTAAATTCCTCTTTTTATGGGAGTTCTTAATTCCGATTCCACTGTTTTGTATCAAATCGCGAGAATATAAAACCGCGAGTACCAATTTTTTGTTATTATTAAATAATTATTAATTAATTTAATAGTCAAAATCTGTGTGGGTTGCTTCTTGCAGTTTTAGGCGGATATTAATTAATTCCTCGCGTTTAATAAGAAATCTACAGTATTGGATATCATATATAAAGTTTGTTCTTGCTGGTTGTCAGAAATCTTAAATCATGATCAAAATTATGGCTGAATAAAATGTAATTACAAGTTAACTTAATTGTTTTAAATAAAAGCATTGGCAATAAAATTATCAAAAGAAGATATTTAAACTATAATATTCTGTTTCTTGAAAGTTGAAAATGATTGACAAATGTGCTAGTTGTACAGCTTTACAGTTGGGTCTTTTCTAATTAACTACGTCCATTACTAGAAGGAATAATCAGGACATTATAGGTAAGTAAAACTGCCATATTTGTTCATGTAAATTCTTCAGGTTGCACTTCAGTGAGTGTTTTAATTTCTGTTCAATGTTGGTGATTTGAAATTTCACTATGTCTTACAGATCCAAGTGTTTACGACATTTGTATAAGTAAATGCTTTTTTAGAATTCAATTTTTTTAACATACCTCCCCCCTTCCCAAGAAAACCCCCCAAAATACACTAATTTAAAATCTATGTTAAAGAAAATAAAAATTACCAGTAAGGAACAAAATTTCTGAGTATTTCTTATCTGTATAATTCCTACTTATAGGTAATTTACCTTGTACAGAAAAACTAAGAAATGAAATTTGTTTTTTTATATTTTCTCCATGCACTAAAATCACAATGACATTGCACTTTTGCTATATATATGAATTTTTTCCATAAGTTTATGCATACATACTTACCTTTGAGAAAATATGGTAAAACACTGGCTAAAAATTTTCCGTTCACAGCATCCAAACCTTTAGTCAGCACAGTTCAATTTCTCTCCTGTTCCAGTCACCAAGTGTAGGGATATGATGTATTCCTCTGTTTACAAAACATTAACCACGGAAAACAGCTAGGATTTAAAGCTCGAATATCTCCATCCTCAGTACCTGCAGTCACTTATATATTCAATCAGGACATCGCTCTAATTGCTGCTTTCAAATCATTAATTTTGGATCACCGAACACAACTCATCCATTTTGTAGGAACCTATGGTTTCGTTGGTGTATTGCTGTTAATGAGTTACATCATCATCAGGTATAGGAAATATAGTCTATGTCTTGTAAGCCAACAGTCAATGAAAACGAAATAGACTTAATAGCATGTGTACAGCACATTACCATAGAAACCTGACACTGGTTCTGATATTTTCCCAGGATAAAATTATACAATGGTCATATGTGAATATAGGCAGTAATGATTCCTACACACTTCAACAGGTGATATTTCAAAAGTGTTGATCACTTTCATATTGATCAGCAGTTTCGGCTTAAATGCCCACCAATTCTATACCTAATTACCAATTAAGGAAAATGTTCCATGAACGGATCGGCCCTTCTTCCAATTGCTGTAGTCTAAGTATCGGTCATCCATTACAACAAGGAGGCTATTAGATGGATGTAGATGCTCCTTAATGCAAACAATACATGTACTGAAAATTCACAGGTTCATTCACACAAAGACAATTTGGTCATCTCCATTTTTCATTTGGTTTAAACATAAACTGCATATATTGGCTTTCAAAATCATTTGTTATCTTACAGCTCCTGTAAGGTTATAAATCAGAAGTATTAAAGAACTTGCTAATATAATATAAATATATAAAATATCATATCAAAATATGAATATTATTTATCATATCAAGAATCATTTATTGAAATGTACTCAGGGTAAAGAAATTCAATATTTGATTAAAAATGCCCGCATGATAATAAAAAGATTCCAAAGGCCTATATATGATATGGGCCTAATATGGCCCCCATAATACACAATTTTTAAAAGTGTTTCAGGTACATTAAATTGTTGTGTCATTTTTTAGAATAGTTGATATATGTTTTTCATCTATTTATTTGATTTATTTGCACTCACTGGCAGTAGATGACATCAAAAGTGATGCTATTTTTGTAATTCAATCAAAATCAGTAAAAAAATTGACATTTTCCTTATCTTTTTTCTGAATAGGAAATATAGGGCGACGCTTTGGACAAGAACAAACTTTTTGTCACTTATAAGTCACCGAGTTAGATTGATACATCTTTGATGAAAACATTTTGTTTGTTCAAGCAATCGCTCAATGTTTTTTGAAAGAAAAACTGCTTGAAAACAAGCTGTTTTATGCTAAAAATTCGTAAATGGCAGAAAAAGGTTAACTTTTTGCAATTGTGGGCATTTGCATCAAAATAAAAATTAAGAAAAAACTTCACAAATATATCTGTCCAAGGAAACAAAGAATATACACTAAATTGATGTTCATTTTAGAGGCTGGACCATATTAGGCCCATGTCATATATAGTCCTTTAACCTCGATCATGTCGTTAATTGAAGGATTGCATTAAATCTGTGTCTCTGTCTCAGAGAACAAATTTGAAATACATTATGCAATTGCATTTGTTGATAATATGTATTGTGTTGAAAAATTACACCTACACAGTCATTTATATTGATTAAGAAGTTATATAGAAAAAGAACCATGTCTTATTGTCTTCTTTGTGTCTTTAATGCTTTGACCTGGTCTTTAGTTACATTATTAGTGTATATATGTATTTGGGGGGGGGTAAAAAAAGGCAAATCAGACACACTGCATGCATAAGCTTACAAAATGATACCCCCAGATGAGTAAATCCTACGTAATATATATGTACTAGCCTTGAACTTGCCAATATGACCTCTGTTCAGTCTTCACACATTTTCAGGTCACAGCCAATATTTGTGCAAACAAACAATTAGCCTTCAACATATTGGCTAAGACAGGAATAAAACATTTTTTTCACAGTAACATAGTAAATGACCAAAGGTAGACCCTCATGTCATATGGAAACTGATGACATACCCTAAACACTCTTTGTACCAAGAACTTTTCCAAACTTTTCCCTTTAGAAATTTATTGACTAGCATAGTAAAGGTAAAAATATGCCAATCAATGTGAAACTTGATTGCACTAGATTTACAAGTCACATGCAGACCATAGAAGGATAATTCAGCTAAATATTTGGACTTTAGTAAAATATCTGGACATTAGTCAATAAATACACCATAAAACCCAAACCCTTGGGTCATGGATCTTACGATTTTGGTAGGCCCCCAATGCTCCTTGCTTACACCAACCATCCAGTAGGTTTGACCAATACAGCCATACTCTCCGTCCGACCCAAGGTCCATGAATTTCACAATTTTGATAGAGGCTTTTTTGCTCAACTATGCACTCTCACTGCAGATGAGCTTTACTAATTGTAAGATACTAATACTAGTAGTATTTTTTAATGTCATGGTTTGAAGAATGTAAAATAGGCCAAGGAGTAGAGATTTATAAAGATTGCATCAATTTTTTTTTACCAATATTTATTGCCCCTTGCAAGTGGTGGTCATGGATTTCACAATTTATTTTCCCCTTTTACAGTTGCTACACATCAAATTTGATAAGGAATGATCATGTAGTTTAAGGTGGTATGGGAAACCTGTCGAGATTAATGTAGATAAAAGTAAATTTTAATCAAAATACTTTCACCAGTTTAGTATTTTCAAATTTTACAATACTTGACCCCAAAAAAAGTTTTAAAAATTTTTGGAAAGGTAAAATTATAAAAGCCTTGGCAAGATTCAAACTCATGACTTACAGACTTGATTTTATTGTTTATTTCGATAGAAGGTATGTCACAATCTGGAGGTGTCCCATACCACCTTAAGTGGCCATGCAGTTTCAGAAAAGGGTGTTCAAGATTTGCAGTTTACCTATCAAACATCAGGCAAGCACAGAGCAATAATCCTGCATACAAAAAATTCTCTGAACTTAAATTTCATCAAATTCTAAAAATTAATTAAAATCCCTAGAATGTTTTGATAATGCTTTATCAACAGAGTTTGCAAATATCTGTATAGTCAGTATGTACCAAAGTTCAATTTTTCATAAACTTCTTTAATTTAAGAAATCAACAAAAAAAGAGTACATGTTTCAATTTATCTTATCATAACTTTATTTCATTTCCATTCATATTCAATGAGGTTTTAACTGAATGTTGATGAATACACATGAAAATGTATGGGTTTTATGACTGCAATACAACAAGCTATACCTATATATACAAAACTTAGCATACATTTATGTTTAATACTACAAATACATAGATTCATACAAAGCCCTTCATCAGATAGTTCTACTGAAGACAACAATTTGGATTCCAGGATTTGAGGGAAGAAAAACAAAACAAACAAGCAAGACCTCCCAGAATTCAATAAAAAATACTACAACATTGCCTCCACACTCAATACACAGTCCAAAAGACACCCTTTCACAATCTTCTTCTTAACATACAAATTTGTTCACCATGATATTCAATATAAATTTCAATTTATGACAAATATCATAATGCAAAAGTTAATTGTTACCTCAAATCACTGAATTAAGTATAAACTGTAATTAAATTTGTTAAGAATCATATTCATTATTGTTATACATACAATACAAAGTTAAGATAATCCATTTGAAGACAACCAACTTGATCAGTACAGCACAAAGGATACAAGCCAGAATAGCTGCCATATCGTTTTAGATCAAGTTGAATAATACAGGGGGAGGTAACAAACAATGCCAACTGAAATTTCATTACCGGTAGTTTAATACTGACAACTCAGTTGCAGGTGTCTCCTTACACCGTAGTTGTCTAAATGATCAAATATCACCATAATCAGACAGGGGTCTGATTGACCTGAACCTTGACCTCAATAAATGTTAGTTTATAAAAATCGAGAGGGAAAACAAAAAACTCAATATCAATAAAAGGGGGGACAAATTGATGTAAAATTGGATCAAAATTGATACAAACAGCTGAACGGATTAAAAGTGATATAATTTTTTAATAAAATATTTCTAAAACCTTCCTTTATGAAGAGCTAACATGGTCCCTCTCAGAGCATAACTATGATGTATGAAGTAAAATGCTGGTTGTATCAAACACGGACTAATGACAGTAGTGGTGATTAAGTTTTCTTCACAGAAGAATTGAAGTTTTGCACTGTGTTCTTCATTATGAAGACTGCTAGTGGTGCTTTATGCAGATATAATCACCCCGCTCATTGCACACTGAGGTCACATGACAGCAGCCACTGGTCATTCCACAGCTACATGTATGTCAGGTGACACTGGACAAATCCTCACTTGCCTTTCTCACTAAAAATTCAGTTGCTAGCAGCACGATAAACAGCAGAAATGTCACTCTCTCCATATCCAAGTCTCCGAGCCTTCTTGTATAGCTGAAAAATGCAGAAATTGGCATAAAAGAAATGGCAACTTACTATTCATTGCTTGTCAATAATCTGAAAAGGTTCTTGGGGGAAAATTTGAATGTCACCAGATACGGACTCTGAATCATGCCAATATCTAATAAGGCAATAAAGTTTCCAGATTTTGTATTATGCTGTACTGTGCAAGAGCCATATCATTTATTGTGGGACTTAAAATATCATGCAAAACTGTTATGTTTGTTTGCAAGAACTGCGCAATATTGGTGTAGCAGTTAGTTTAAGGAGCCCAACAAATTAGTGTTACCTAAACTAAAATAATGTCAATATTGGCTCATTGTATATCAAATCTGATGTGAACTGATTGTGAAATATGATATTTTAGGAATATATTGCATTACACATTTTAAAATCATTGGCTTGTATTAACTTTTAACTTGAGTACTTTCAATAAATGTAAAATAACTTGCTAACTTCCCACCCTTAACATGACTAATTTCAACAATTCTCTGACCATACTGAACTAGCTAGGTAATGATGTCACCAAGTTAAGATGCGATGTTTTGAACATGTCCTACCTCATTTGCTGCCGATGCCACATACAGTGGTTGTTCTACTTTATCTCCCAGCAACAGGGCTAGTCTCAGATCTTTCTGCTGGTGCTGTAGTGGGAAGTGGGGGTCATATCGCTGGCTAAGAATTGCTGAAACAAGCAAGGATTTCTTAACATGAGGAACTTTAAAAAGAGGTATCGCACAATTCCTTTACACTATTTTTTTTCCAAGCCCTCTTTCTAATACATGTATAGCTAAAAAATGCTTGCTAAGGTACAGGAAATCTGAATGTTCCAGACTATTAAAGAACGTTTAAAACAATTTTGATAGTAGAGAATTCTTGATGTGGGTTAAAAAACTTCAGATATATGATAAAATTATCTGTGCTATATAGAAAATAAACACAATCTTTTGTATGTTAAAATATTGATATGTTTAATTGCCCATTGGCCTTACAACATACTTTAAAGTTATTTTTAAGCAATATACTTATGTGAACTAAGCAGGATATAATGACATAACCCTACTTATAAGAACCTCTGCTAACCTCTGCTAACATCCTGGTGCATATAAACTATAATAACAGGTCAAAAATTAAGACAGGATACTGGGAAAACCTTATTCAAGTACTCTGTTATGATGTGATTTTACCGGCTATGGATAGTGTGGAATTCCTTTGACTATTGTGGAGGACTGCAAGAGAAACCCCCCCACCTATATGACTTACCCTGACTTTTGTGGACGACTGTGGGACACGAGAGAGCCCCCACTGAAAGAACCTCTGCCACATCTTCCTGGTCTAGTCCTACTTTTTCTGCCATGGCCATGGCTTCTGCCAGTCCAGCGACCACGGTCCCCATCACCATGTTGACAATCAGCTTCATCCTGGTGGCAGCTCCTATGTCCGCTCCTGTTCAACAGGCAGAAAGGAAGACAACTCTTGATTTCATTATAAAATATCATTAACATTGAAACATTTGTAAAAATATGAACAAAACAAACCTAAATACAGAGATTTCTTTCCAATGGCCTCAAAACATGAGTAGCATTCATCGTAGAGCTTCCTCTCCCCAGCAGCTAGGATGATGAGCTGACCCTCCAGGGCAGGGACTCGACTACCCACCACCGGCGACTCCAAAAACACGCCACCTCGAGCTGTTATCGCCTACAATCCATCAAAACAATGATCGGATATCACCACTCAAAATGCAAGTCAACATTGTACTTGACAACTGTTATCATTAAAGAAACATAGGGAATGTTCAGTTTTCTACTTTGTTTGGACAGACGATTATTACCTCCCTTGTTTAGCTGTTTGAGTGAAGGGAGGGTGTATAAATCAATCGAGCTTACCTCAGCAACATCTTGCATTGTTTCCTCATCAATTGTAGACATCTCCACGTAACATTTTCCTTTGGAAATTCCTTGCAGGACCCCGTAATTTCCAAATACCAACTAAAATATATATTAAAAGACATAATTTCATAAAGTTGATCCAAAGGAGAGCAAAACTCATAATAAATGCATAATCTAAACAGTCTACTGAGTAATTACTAGTCAACTCTTCATCCCCAGGAATACAAAGTTTTCTCTTTTTTTTGCAAATTCACAATATGCCTCTATTCAAGAGCAATGCTTAAATAATGTTGTTCTTTTTGACATGACTTACAACACATTAACTTTCAATGAAAAACACAAATATTAATCCCTGACTGCTGTTATTTTTTTTATGGCATTCTGAATAATTTTTTTAAAATAAATCACAAGATATTTTCCCCATCTGTTCTGTAGAAGTTAAAGTGCTGCAGATTGGAACATAAAGACCTCAGTCTCTATCAACATGATTATTTGGTTGGCAAAGGATTCCAGATTACACAAGTGCCACTGAAATTCATGTCATGGATTTCAGTGGATCACCCTTATGATTTTAGAAGATTTTAAAACTGTAGCTAATCATTGGTGTTCAATATCATATGACATTCATACATGAAAAAGGAACTGAAGGAAAGCTTCTCTAAATCCAAACAATTATGTTCAATAAAATGATGTCATAAAATAATGTGATGGATCTACGCAGGTTGTAGCAATTCATAAATGTCAGCTATAGTAATAAAGTCTGCTACTCTTTGAAAAAACATGATATTTTATTGTGAGGAAAAACTTGTTTTCCAAAAGAAACTGACAATCATTATTAACACAATAACCAGATCGCTGGACCCATATTAACTAATGCACAGTGTATTCAATTGGTCTCCAACTTCCTCATCAAAATGTGCCTCAATAATGTAACAAACCCAGCTCTAATCCAAACTGAACAAGTCACCTGTTCATGATAACTATTAAATCAAATACACTATCACAGTTAAACCATAGCCTATGGGTGGAATCTATATCAAAATGTTATAATTCCTCATTTTCAGGAATTTTTAACAAAAGTTCATTTATTTACTTATTGGTTTTTAAAAAGTAGAATTATACCAAGCTCTGTAGGCTGTTATGCTTACATGGAGTGTTTATCATTTATCAAAATACCTTGAAATCCACCACATGAAAAAGTTTAATACAGCAGTAATGGGTATCTGAAATGCTTGTCTGTGAGCTATTCATATATTTCCACCACAAAACTTATGGGTAATCAAGCTTTTATTAGAGAAATAAACATCAACTAAAAATTTCTGAAGTTGTTAACATAAAATAACCTCTCTCTGTATGTTTCAATATTTATCAGTAACACAGCTTATATTAACCTGTCACTATCTCTGCTGAGTGAATTAGTTATAACATCTTGATACAAATTTGACAGAAAGATCTTAGTGAGAATAAACAGACTGGAACATGCTAAAAAATAAGTTTCCATGCAGTTCTACATGTACAATGTGCTCTAATGGTTACATCATTAGTAAATTTATTATTTAAAATTTTTTGTCAGTTTCATTAGTACAAACTATTTTTATGCTTTATAAAGTGTAAATATATAAATAGGTCATGGGCTCCTTTGTGATACTTACATCTTTGACTGCTGTTGTATCTGCCACACAAGAAAATGTAATGTCGCATGACTGAACAACTTCTGCAGGATTATTTCCCTTGAATGCCCCTGATTTAACAAAATCTCTGCACTGAAAAAATAAAGAAAAAAAATTAATTAGATAACTGCAATTCTCAAAATAGAAATGAAATGCATTAAGCTAAAACTTTGGAATATTATAAGTATACACAGCTGACAGCTATAAACTAAAATAAACTGGATGGGTTAAAATATAATTTTTAGAATATATTCATGTTTACCATATATCATCCTTCTCAACTGATGGGAAATTTCTACTTATAAATTATCTACAAAATCTTTTTCAAATTTTCAGGAAACATCATAATAGTAAAAATTGATATAATATATTTCATATAAATTTACAAGGAAAAATCAGACACAATTATGTAATTAAAGTAAATCTTAAAATCTTATGTAAATTAATTGTGCATACATGAGTTTAAAAATAACATTCATTATAAAATCCAAGTCATGTATTAGAGTAATCTATTAGGGGCAAAAAACAGGAAGATAAGAATAAGTTATGCATGAATTCTAGTCAGAAGTTATGAGCTTGAGAACTGTCACCCTGAGGCAAAAAATCTACACACATATGTATTTATATACTTTCAACAGTGTCTGAACATAATCCTATCCATCCCCCATCTGTTAAGTGGACTCTTCCACTTCCCATCAGCAGCTGACATCATGCAAGTGCAAGGTCAGTAAAGCTGAGAGAGCTGATGGCTGCTCAAAATCAATAAGGAGTAAATTTGAAGCCATTTAAACAGTCAAACAGTAAGTCTAATTATGTCTTCTTTATTGTGATAGGGTAAACAAAAGTAAGCATGTGAAACATTTTGATGGTTGGGCTACACACCAGGAAATAAGGCATGTGTTTTAACACACAATGCCTTGTGATTGTTTGAACTAATGGAGTCTCTCTTTCAACAAAGGTAGGGAAACATTTGTGCTTTTGTCCTCCAAAATGGGAGAAAGGTGAATGAATGCCTGCCCGACTTCACATTGATATCAAATGAGGGATGTGTTGAGGTCATGTGACAGATATAATAGTGATGAGTGTTCATTTATCTATAGTTCAGTAAACACTGGTCTGTATCACCTGAAGGAGAGTGAAAGGGGGGATTAATACAACCAGGACTTTGTATGTTTTGTAAGTACACCTGTTTTATTTTTGTGGCAAGTAGCTAATGAACATGCACTGTACAGTTGTACACCTCTTTCATGGAAACCATATGTTCAAACAATAGTGGCGGGCTAGAGCTCCTTAGACCATTATAGCTCAAAGAGAGAAAGCCAGCCAGGGCTCATTATGTTGCTTACTCTGCAGTACTCCTGTAAATCAGTGCCAAGTTAAGAATCTTGACACTGGCAATGCATGGAAACTGTTACTGCAGCTGTAACCTTATCCAAACAACCATATTGATTTACTGTCAAAAGTCTATGAGCATTCCATCCTCATGTATAATAAAAGCCTACAAAATGAGAACTGTCCCAAATGAATCAAAATCATTTACAATAATGATGGCTGTCCATAGGCTTTAATAATATGCCTGGGGGTAAGGGTAAAACAGGTTCCTAATTCACTACAGCTAACAATAGTTTGGCCATGGCATGGGATATATAGATATCATCTAGGGAAGATCATGGGCTAACATCGGTCAAAAGGTGAGCAGATACTCTAAAACCACATTAAATATTTATGGCAATGTCTCACACAGATTACCAGTTTATGGGAAGTAACACACCTGTACGATTATCCCGTAGAAGAGAGGAGACATTGTTTACAATGCATATCACTTTATGGTTATATAAGTAGGTCAATAAGTAAGTAAATGTACTCTTCTCTATCAGCAGTGACAGCAGGAGATGGGCACTCTATTTACCAGAGGTCAAATTTCACTTTGTTGTGTAGTCTGTGTACACTACCGACAAACAGGAAAATATGTAGCCTCCATGGACAAAGTGTCTAGTTTCCTTTGTATCACTCACCAAATAAACACTTGATCCCATTTAGACAAAGGGATTATAAGATGTTTCCACATTGCTACATAACTAAGATTAGGATAGTGACACAGTTTCCTTCCTATAGCACAAGTTTTTCTCATCACATTTTCCCTCTAAGGTTAACATAAGGTTTGTTCCGTTAGTTGGTGAAAGATGCAGGAAACTCTGCACAAGTACTGTCTAGTACTGATGATAAGATAACTACTGTTTAAATTTGTAAATGGGGGGTATTCCCTCAAATAAAAAGGTCATCAGGAAAAAAAGTTTTATTTTTATTAATGAATATCTTCAAAAATTGAGCCAGGTAAACCCACTGAATAGAGTTTACATGGTAAACCAACAAAATCTACTTTATTTAGCCTGTATTAAATGTACAACTCAGCAGAACAAAGAAGCTTCCTGTGGTTAACATCTGTTTCATTATCAAATGTCAACAGCTTCATGTCAAAAACCACATGATCTCATGGGTCTCAATTCTCTTGAACAATCTAGAGCTAGCAAAATCTAACAATCTGAGTACAACAAATATGAAACCTTGCTTTCTATTATAATTTTTGTTTTTTTCTTTTTTGTTTTAAACTGATTTAAGTACATTTTTATTTCAAATATGAATTTTGTTTCTTTTGATAGATTCAGCAGAACATGAGGATATTCAGTCATAAGGGATTGTAGAAAATGTTTCTGCTCTCCCGAGAATGAGAAAATAAAACCCACTCCTAATCCAAGGGGGTTAAACAAGGATGGTCTCAGCAAAGTTTCTGGTTTTGCTTGCCATCTACATTCATGGAGGAACCAGCCAGGAGACCTGTCCCTCTGGCTGTGACTGTGATTTTACATATCAGGTGACTGTCAACTGTTCCAGCCGAGGGTTGTCAGCCATTCCTGCCGATATCCCAGAAAATGCTTCGGTTCTATTACTCCAGGGGAACCATCTCTCAAACCTTGGGGGGTTGCTGCCCCTCCAGAATCTACACGTGCTGGACGCCAGTGACAATGACATTACATCTATGAACTGTGATATAGGTTCAATGAAAAATCTTCTCAAGTTAAACTTACATGGCAACAAGTTGAAAACTTCTCCAAACTTACAAAACTCTGTGTTGACTTGGCTGGATATCTCAGGAAACAATATAGAGGGTCTCAATGCCAGTCAGTTTTCATCGTCTAACTTAACTTTTCTTAATGTCAGCAACAATCCTTTGAGTGTTGTTTCGGACCAACTTTTTGAATACCTGACAGACTTGCAGATACTGGACATAAGCAACACTTCTTCCCCCTGGACAGGAAGCCTTTCACTGGAAAATCTATTAAGTCTTAGAGAAATCTACCTAAGTAGGAACTTATTTGAACAGTGCTCCAATGAAACTTTGTTGCTAAACTCTAGTCATCTAGAAATCATAGATCTCAGTGATAACAAACTCATCTACCTGGAGAATTGTACATTCCGCCAATTGCCAAACCTGAAACAGCTTTACTTGGATGGAAATAATATCAGTGATCTTTCTGAGCAAAGTTTACAGTTATTGCCAATGTTACAAGTGCTTTCACTCAATGGAAATAAAATAGCAACAATTCACCACCCAGTCTTTCAGTCCTTGTCTAGTCTTAGTACGCTGTCACTAAGCAACATGCCACTGTTGTATTACCTCAGCAAGAAGACGTTTGCTGGTCTCGAGAACCTGAGAGTCTTAGAGCTGAGCAATAACCCTCACTTGTCTTACATCTCGGAGGAACTGGTCAGCAACATGAGATACTTGCAGAGTTTTAACCTGAGTAATAACAACATATCAATTCTTGCCGAGCCTACCTTCCCACCATTAACCTCCCCCCTTAATATTGACATATCCGGCAATAACCTTGTGTGTGACTGTCACATTCACTGGATCAGTGCACTCCTAAAAGCCAATGATACTACCATCACTTTCACAGATCCCCAAAACTTAACATGCACTTTAAATGGATCCACAGTCTCACATTTACTTATCCTAGAGAACAGCCTTCCTTGCCCAGAATCAAGTGTACAACAAGACCAGTCCAGGGTAGATGCTCTCATAGGCTCCTCCACAAGGATACATTGTCCCTATGAAGGAGACCACCCTCCCAAAATAACCTGGATTACTCCCCGCCATGTTCAGCTGGTTTATTACAACAACCATGCGCTGGCCCATTGGAACTATCCTTTTATATCCGATATTCAAAACAACGGCTCATTCCATGAGGACCACTATTGGCATGACTCTGACGTCTACTATCCAGAACTAGCAGAGAATCCCAATAGAATTGTTGTCCTTCAGGACGGATCTCTTTACATTGACTATGTACTGCGCATTGATTCTGGCCCATATCAGTGTATTGTGGAGACACCACTCAACAAAAGCACATCAGAGATTCTGCTACGACTCGACTATCAAGTGTTAATGGAAGTCAAGATATTCAGTTTGTTTGTTGGACTCGGATGTGCTGCATCATTTTTCATGCTTAACCTGATTTATGTCTTCATTGCTGCAGCAGCGCGGAAATGCATCAGTCAGCGCAGAAGGGAAGCAATTATGCAATTCCTGGAGAATTTTGACCAATACAAAACAAATAAAATATCGTCTCTTCGCGACAACTACAACGGTCAAGTCACACGAATCAGAGAGACATACAATAACCGAATGACCAAGCTTCGTGAAAACTACAATACTCAAATGACCAGATTTAGGGAGGGTGCATCTCATATCAAGGAGGGAACAACACATCGAGTGGACATTATCAAGGACAAATACCAAATCAAACAGCGAAAACTTCGAGAATACAGCTCTCAGCAACTCCATCAATTACGTGATGCGTATAACACTCAATTACTGAAGGTCCGTGAATATGGATCCCTGCAGCTTGGCAAATTGCACAAGAAGTACAAGCTCAAGCAGAAGCACATGATCAAACTGTTGGACACAATGAACATAGACAATTGTCGAACGGTCCTTGAAAGCGAATGCGTGCGGACCGATTCCATGCTGTTTGAGACAGATGACATTCTTTGCACTCCCGAGTCGAGATCAATCAGCTCAGACGAGTATCTCACAGCTGACTCAAAGAACTCGTCCAATAACGCCAGCATTGAGAATTTGCAGGACCCTGATCCCAGTGAGCCGCAATACAATATGGAGAATGGACATATCGTTGTCCATGACTTTGATGAAGAGGATTCTCAGATTGGCTTTTCTCTGGCATCCTCAGTTTTTTCCATTGAGGATGTCAATCAGTGTCACATTACTATTCAACATGGTGCAGAAAACGAGGAGGGAGAGGAGCAAGAGGAGGAAGAGAGTCGGGATATAGCTCAAAGTTCAGTGTAATTGTGTTGATTATTATTGTGTGCAATTGTTATCTCTACAAAAATACTTTGCATCAAAACATTTTTGTGTATATTAATTGTCCTACATGTGATATATTTGTGATTATTGGAACAGACCCAATCTTAACTTGACTCATCTCTCAACTGTTATACGTGTACTACTCGATATCAATTAATGTACTTATCTAAGCATCACAGAACTTATGTTATTCATTAATTGTTGATCCAAATTGTTGACCTACAAGCCTTGCACCTACTCTATTTCTAAGCTATTTAATATTCAGACAAGTGCGAGTTATAGCCATTAAATGTTTTCAAGAGACAATGTGTTCAAAGTATAAGTCTATATATGGTGGAGTATCAATCTAGTCTGTTACTTAAGGAGAGTTTGTGAACATCACCTCTTTTGTTGTTTTTTGTGAGAAATAAATATATGTTTACACAAACTAAATTCTTTTTTATCAAATAAAAATAAAGATTACAGCTGTTAAGAGAAAAAAATTGTTTTATTATTTTAATATTTGTCAAAAGGTCACTGTGAAGAATATTGTACTTTCAATAATTTGATAAGGAAATCTTGAGAGTTAATAAGCATACCAAAACTGAAATTGACAATAAATTCATATGAATTATGATAATAACTTTGGTATTAAACAGTCAATTAGCATAGTAAGGTCACAAGTCAGTCAAGCTCTGCCAGTGAACAGTTCCCAAAATGATGATTACACAGTGGAGGGATTCCATGAATAATGAAAGTTTTGTAATTGTTTTTCCATTTACAGTAGATCTATTTAAAAATGTGAATTTAAGAGGGCTGGATGGTCGTGGCCATTTTTAGACTATACATAATTTCCTAAAAAGGAAATCTCTGTTTATAGATGTAGCAAAATATTCAAATTTTTAATCTAACGCGTTTGGATTTTTTGTTTACTAAATGATAGTTTATAACAAAGCCAATTATATCTTAAAATTAAGAGAAGATATGATGGTTATTTTGTTGACCACCCAGCATTCTTAAGTTATAAGATAACTTCTCCTATGTTATTAATAACATTTCATGTTTAGCTAAAAATCAGTAATTGCACAAGATTTACCAAGATGCAATAGTCTCGGATAAATCAAGTTCGTAAAACCTTATTTTAAAGAAATCCACATTTCATGCAAAAGCAAGGAGAGACAACTAGGATTCCATCAAATGCTACAAATCAAGAGATCTTGCTACTTGAATAGAGAAAAAAGCAGTAAATACACTGACCTTGAGTGCTGTTCTGTTCCACACTGTGACCTCATGACCTGACCTCAGTAGGTTCATGACCATACCCTGCCCCATGATCCCTAGCCCCAGGAAGCCAATCCTCATGGGGGTGGGTATGATGGAAGGTTTGGCGACTGGTTTGACCTTGAGAAGGGTTTCCTCTATCTGGGTAGAGGCCGATGCGTTTCCAGGAGACAGGGAGGCCTGGATGTAGCTGTGGCTGGGTGGGGACATGGGCAAGTTGTGCTCTGGCTGAAACCAAACAACAAATAATAGGTTACATTTCACATCAAATGGAATAATAGTTATAATATTTGATAAGTGAAAACTACTGTGCTTTAATGTAAATATCATCAATGGTTTCCTGTTACACAATCGATTGTGCTTTTCCTAGTTTTGTATTAAACTGTTGCCAGTTAAACAGAAAGTAAAAGTAGGAACTACTATACTCAGAAGAGGGAGTTAAAACATTGCTTACAAGGATGCAACAAGGTATAGTCTTAAACACTGATCATTAGCTCTGACTTTAATCATCCATTGTTTTCCCTCTCTATAAATCTTAAATTTGTACAAGTCCAACCAGAAATCAGTTTGGTTTTGTTTGGTTCTTGTTTACAGTTCCATTATGTTAAGATGTTTATTCTCCCAGAGGAAGTTGAAGAAAATTAACTTTCTGTGTTTTGTATTGTACTAGCATATATTTATGGATGTGTACTTTCATTGCAAGAAAACAAGCAATGATCTTGATTTGGTTTGTCAGCTACATTTAAGTCTAATTGCCTTGGCTTGAGTCCTCAAGGATTTATTCCCTAGTACATGGGCCAAGGTTGATTTCATTTCTCGTGAAAATAATTGCTGATTCTAACACTGGTTATGATTACTTTGATAAAATTCAATATCTTAATGTAAACATAATAAAGATTTGTTGATCCCTTTGAGAGATGCATGTTTCAGTCTCATGAAGGAAAAACACAAAGGAAATTCTCTTTACAGATTATGAGGTTGAGAGCATAAAACTAGAAGTACAG
>WFKH01011581.1:13403744-13414827 GCA_016163765.1 Magallana hongkongensis | reverse complement strand
GTACTGAATGTTTTGACCATACAAATTATTCACATTTAGGGGTAGGATCAATATGTCTGACATAAGAATTAATTCAAATGGTATTTTATCGTTATCAAACAAAATCTTTTAGTTTCACCTATAAATTGGTGATATCATTTTTTAACTTGATTGCATTCTTCTCCTCATCTCCTGATCTGTCTTCAAATTAAAAACCAATGTTTGATTTAATTTAAACATATTTTATTGATATTCAAATGAATTACGTCACAGGCATAGTCTATGTAAACCCTCTACAAATGTTTGATAATACCTAAAATGTGATTATTGATAAAAAAATAAATAAATAAAAATCGTATATTTTTAGTGCAGTGATACATTTTTGTCAAGAGTCAAAAGTTTGGATTTTTTCTGTCAAAAATTTGCCTGGGATGCATGAGAACTGAAATTACTATTCCAGTGGATTCAATTAATTTATTAAGTTACATACTAAGTCCACAAAAATAAAGGTTGTATTTAAAAATCTCATTGATCACATGTTGTATGAACAAATGACACCGATTTATCACATTACCACAGAAAAAGTATTTACAGTGAATAATAATACAGCCCAAGAGATTGCTATCAGACTAAGGGAAGTAATTTATACTGAAGCACCAAGACTACAGACTTGGAGACCAGGGCTGCGTTTTACAACGGAACTTACGACTTAGAACCAAATTAATGAATGCTTATTTATTTTAAAAAACTAATAAATGTTTGAATTTAATGGCTGTAAAATATAATTACAGGAATCAAAATAAGGGTAAATTAATGGTTTTATATAAATTTTGTAACTCAAAGAGCATTCCATGAGACTGAAAATATTGTCATAAGTTCTTTTGTAAAACACAGCCCCAGGTTATTGGGCCTTACAAGCAAGAATAGCTCTGTTCAAAGGAGACTCGTTTTACAATTAGATTGGAATACAAAGTCATAATATCATTTTGTTCTTAATTTTATTTTTTCAAATACTGCTTCAAGTTGACCCATTTGAACGATTAAGGCAAACTCATTGAACCCATTGTAATTATTTTCATGTTTTTTTTTCTAGTTAACCATCAAATATTATGGTAGTCTTTTTCATCCTGATTCTTCAATGTTCCATTTTATTTTGACATGAATTATTTTTATTTGTTGTTAATAAAGTGCATTTGTAAGAAGTCTTCCTATTTGTAAGCAAAAGATTTTACAGCACTGCAAATAATGAGGAGTTTGTTAATCTTATATTTGTATAGTTTTTAAATTTAAGAGTTCATTATTTTACCAATGGGGAATGGTACAGATACCAATTCAATTTGAAAAAATCAAAGGCCGGAACGGCCACAAAGGCGTCGAGCTGACATTTTCTTTTACATAGAATGATATCAATTATTTGAATTTCTGTACTATAATAGTCGTATATCAAATAATTTAAGAATAAAAAAGTACATGAATTATGTTTTGTGTTGCTTTAAAACAAAAATCAGTTTCCTTATAAAATAGGTAGTGATGCGTTTATAATACAATAACTCATCATGGTTACAAAAATCGAAGACATTTCAAAGTTCAAAAATAAATTATTTTCTTTCTGCTTTAAACAGTCTTTGAACAATTTTCACAGGTTCATAACTTGAATACAGTGAGGTTGCCTTTAACGAATCGTCCCCATTAACGAATCACTTTCAGATAAACAATTCTGTATTTTTCTGATCAAGGTCCAATACTTAGTTTAACCTAACCTGTCATGTAGAGTTATTCTTGTTTTAATTATTTATTATGAAATTATTAAAATTTATCTTGTTTTATGTCGTAATTTTTAAACAAACATGAACAAGCTTTTTGAAGACGCAGACTAAAAGCGTGCGTGCAGCTGACTACTTTCACTTTTTAATTGAGCTCTGATGTGAACGGTACATTGTATGTAAGCATATTTGGTACAGATGTTTAATAGAATTATCTGTCTACAAGCACTGAAAGCGTCAAACAATTTCTTAATCAGAGAATAATTATATTAGCTATAAAGTTGTGGGTAGTTAGGGTTCCAATAACGAATCACCGTGATGTGCGGATCATGGAGGGATCATGTCAAAATTTATTCATTCGCCTGCGATTATTTGCACACCTGTTACAATAAACAAAACCACACACAACAGTAATAAATGTTAATAATACACTTCATTCCCATTTTCTAGAACATTTTTCCATTCGTTTATAATTTAAACCATATTTTGGTTTCCCCAATCCCCTGTAATGCTGTTACTTATTACCGATTTGAAAACATACAATGTAGACCTTACAGTGTCAAATTAAAATAATTCCTATTTTTCTTTTAATTTGTTAAACGAACTAAAATTTTTTTTGTAAAATAAGAAGAGGGTGCTGCCACTGTACAAATCATGATTAAATAATAAACAAAGTTAGTTACCCCTAGTACGTTGGTTGTCCCAAAATAGCATATCTGTTGACTGCAATTTCATTGCACTTTTATGCTTTGTAAACAATGGCCAAAAATTTAAATCTGTGCTTTATTTATTTCTTGAGAAAATGAATAATATCACAACAAATTTTGTCAGGCGGCGCAATGCGCGATCGACGTCTTTAAGTCGTTGCTAAAACCTTCACATCGTATTCGATAACATTTAGTTCGTTTATTTTCCAAAAATATTCTTTTCCTTGAACACGTACCCAGCTTGCAGATTCACTATACATTTTTTAATTTTGTTTTAAAAATATTTCGTAAGTACAAACAATCGCCTATTCCATACATGTACATGTCATGGAAAATATTATTTTCCTTGAACATACCCAGCTTGCACATTCACTATACATTTCTAGATTTTTTTTTTAAATTTTAAAATATTTCATAAGTACAAACGATCGCCTATTCAAAACGTCTGTCTTCCCGCAATGTGTCGTTCAGCATTTTTCTTCCATTTCTATCGGTGGGGGTTTCTTTTTTCGCTGGATGTCAATACTGGTCTGGGTTTTGTTTTGTTATTTGGTTGCTTAACTATATAATCATTAAATGCATTTCTAAGCGATTTTGTGTATTTTATTTACTTTAAAATCGCCTAAGGATCTGTTTCTAGATCTTGACATTTTTTTTAATTAGTTACCGTTGCGCCGCCTCAATTAACGCTGAAGTAGCCATTTACTTCAAATTCAAACTTCAACTTTTCTCACGTACATTGTGCGAAAAAAAATCTTTATAAAATGCGTCATGGCTAATTTTTTATTGGGTACATAAAAAAACAATGCATAAATTTAAATTCTTTTTTTTCTTTTTTTTTTATTCGAAGAGTTGTTTTCCTCGCGATATTCTTTTCTATATGCTAATTTTAATTTTTTGATATTGTCATTGCGGCGCATGTCAAATCTATGATGTAGAACATGTATGTTTTAAAAACTTAATCTCATACAGTATGTAATAAATATCGACACATAATTTCAATGCAAATAATTTAAACCCGTTGTGACACAAACTTCATCTTTCTGTTTAACTGAATAACGTCACTTGTCAATGCAATTTTGGGAAAACCCTCGTCTGTCGGGTTTTTTGTTTTTTTTTGTATCCATTTACATGTATCTTTCTTTGTAATTGCGTGAAAAGATGTTCATGTATCTCATAAAATCAACAATATTGATGACTTGTAATGAAACTAATTGATTTTTAATACAGTTTACAACTCATGTAGTCATGATATATGCTTTTACCATTGAATTCATTGTGGGTTTTTTTTCATCAATTGTAGGGTTCAATAAAATGAACACTTCACTCAAAATAAAAAATTATTACCTTTCTATTTTTCTTGTTTATGCTTTAAAGCATATTAAAACAAAAAAAAATTTAAACACTGTCCCTAACAAAAAATAATCAGCTGTATGTCACGTGATTCGGTAATGGAGAACATGATCCGCTAAAGGAGAAAACATCGTTCATCAAAGTACAGCGATAATTCCTATTTAATCAGTGGTTGTCGGGAAAGAAATATATGATGTTATAAGTCAAGCATGGTACAATAAAACAATGCTGTACTATGAATTTAACTCGGGCTTGGTTACGCACTATCAACGCGAATTTACTTAGTGATTCGTTAAAGGCAACCTCACAGTGTGTCCCTAATTATAATAATAAAACATACTTTTATTTATTTCAATTCCCGTTTCAAACAAGATTACCTATGGTATATGGCTGTTTACAAACAAATCCACAACACGTGTTATCTAAAATGCTCGTCCAAACCAACTGACTGCATTATCGTGTTTATTAATTGCAACAAAATCACTAGATACGTTTATCGCTTACATTTATTTTGGAGACCGTGCCCGATAACAAAATTAATTTACACATCAAATTTTATTTTTATCGGGCACGGTCTCCAATTAAATGTAAGCGATAAACTTAAATAATATTTAGTGAATTTTGGCACCTTTATCGTATTCATCCGCCATTTCTTATTTAAGCAAATTTATACTTATGCAATGAGTTGTCGATAACCAGGGAGGCAAAGTTGGGTTTTCTGTACACAATTTAGTTGAATAAATGGAATAAAAATCTTGTAATATGTTTAATACTTTAAGGAACTTATTACTTATGCGCATTTAAAAGGCGGTGAAGAGTGTGAATTTTTGGACGATTGCCAATCCAGACGATCGCTAGAAGGCTGCCGAGCATTAGCTCGACGCCTTAAAAATGTCAAAGTAGAACAAATTAGAATTTTTAATCATGATCTTTTGTTGGTAGGTTCTTTGATAATATATGTTATTTTAAGACAATGTTTACCACTTGTCTGTTTATATCACACATCTGGCACCATATTAGTAAAACTGCAAAGAACTTCTGTACCTTTCAGTTGAGTAAAAAAAAAAATAGAATGTATTGCACAGACATCCAAGATATCCCCCCTTTCATTGAAATTAAAATATATATGGAAATCTTTTATTTGTTGGTTTTAAGGAAAACTTTATGAAGTGCACAGATTCAAGAGAAATAATACAGAAGATGCATTTAACTCAGTTTAGCCTATATTTAAAACTCACGGGAAGGAACTCTATAATAATGTTAAGGTAAATTATACATAAGTGGCTTCGATCTTTTGTTCTGGTTTTAATAATTTAATGTGCTAAGGTTTTCTTTTAAGATGCAGGCATTGTGTAAAAATTCAACATTAAATTTTACTGACACATGCATATCAGCCCTCTCTTGGGTAAAAGAATATTGTAAAAGAACAATGTCATCTACAACTGAATTTTCTGTTATTCATAATGACTACATATTTATCCTGCTTCCTTACCCTTGGGGATGGCAGCTCTGCTCTAATCTTGGGCTTTAGCTTGTGATCTGGTGAAAGAGTGATTTTGCTGGGAGAACCAGTCACTTTTGCGATGACTTTGGCTTTTTTTGGTTTAGGATTATCATCTGAATTAGACACCCTCTTCTTCCTCACTGTAGTTTGTGTCTCCGTGGACTGTAGAATTCAGAATAACATACTTTATAATTGCCATCATATAAATATAAAGCTTTTTCTATGGCAGTACATGTGGAACATTTTGTTTTTTATGTTGGTTAATGCAATGTATTCAAGGGCAATTTTTTACATAATATGTCTGAAGTAACATTACAGTATTGGATTAGTTACATGTATATCACAGACAATATTAACAGGTCAGAATAAGAGCAGGATTACATAATATCAATTTTTAATACAGTTATAAAACTTTCTTGATCCAAGATTTAGCCAATAAAGTATCAAATTGCAAATGCACTTCTACCAATTACTCATATATTTGAGAAAAAAAAGAATTGCTTATGTCATCTTTATGCTAATCCCATAAATGCTTAAAAAGCTGATGCCACACTTTTTGTAATCCCAATAATAATACAAGTCTATTATAAAACATTGATATTTATTTTTTTTTATTTGGTGAATTTTTTTTTCTTCTTTTTTTCCTTTCATGTCTTGGAAAAAAAATTACTTGATATAAAATGTCAGCTTCAAAATTAAATATATCAATTTCAATACCTTATCGCCATCTTTTCCTGCATCTGTTTTCTTTTTCTACACAAATATCAAATGAAAATGCAATACAAAATTAAAAGGGAAAGTTTGCATGAGAAAAGTAAATAAAATCCACATAATTTAGCACACAACATAAAATTTAGCACTAAAGCAAAATAAAGCAAAACCTGAAATAATTTGAATATCCAAAATACCATGCCCTGCACACGGCAAACATAAATTGAACAAGAAATGTGTAGAATTGGTCTGGATTCATTTCTCAGTTATTTTAACTAGTCAAGATAAAATACATCTGTTCTGTAAATGTTGATAATAATACCTATGTTAAGGAAGGAGTCTTTTCTGGTTTTCGACTTGTCAAAAGTTAATTTGATTAAATGTTCATTAAATCAAGATGAAAGGAAATTAAAATATCATATTTTTCTTTCTTTTTTACTATCATACAACTTGGCATAGAAATAGTAATTAAAGTTTAGAATCTAACAAGGACTATATTTTTGGCGGAACATTGGCGTAGGAAAATATCACATGTTTTTGCAATTCAGAATTGCTGTAGATTCATGAGTCTATTTAGCATTTTTAAAACAATAACATTAATGTTGGATTTTTTCAACTAATGTGAACTAATATTAAGATACTTGGGTTTCAGAATATGTTTTTAAATTATGGTTTGCCTATCAAATTACATTTTTATAAGCTTTTTTAAGAGCTCATTCTATAAATAGATTTGTGTGATAAAATCACTAAATTGGATTTTCTCTCTAATTAAATGGTCAATATTTAAGCGTTTCTGTCAATTTATATCTTTATATAAGGTTTTCATAAATTGTAAAAATCGGAAATATTTTAATATTGGAAGCATATAAAAATAATCAAAATATCTTCAAAATTTTAAGAAAAAATAGAGGAAATGCGGGCTAAGCAATATCAATTTTAATTTAAATATTTATTCCAATTCTGTCGTATAAGCTGATAGACATTCTGATATTCTATCATTTCATTGAAGAATAGAAACTTCTTATCTGAAACAGATTTCTACATAACTGCAGATAACTACATTTATTTTTATCATCCTTTAAGTTGAGGAAAAAGGTAGTGACCTTGACCTGACCTTGATGCGAAAACAAGATGGTCAAATTTGATTAAACTGATAGAATCATTTGGTTATATGATCGCTTTGACTGTGTCAAAATTTCACAAATTTCTTAAAATAAGAAATAGGTCTGATAACGAGAAGACTCCTTCCTTAAAGTAAAGAAAATATTAAGACCAATTTTACTTTTGTGGCCAAAAATCAAAAGAAAGGTATTATACTGGGGACATTTAAAAACTTGAATTTTATGGTCCACCATTAGAGTTTTTAAAAAAAACCCACCATGGTAGTTTAAATATTATATTCATAAAATCATGGGATTGTATTGACATTTTTTGTATTTTTCAGGAAATAGACTTCATTTCAACAGAAAAGAACAAATAATGACAAGTATTTTTATTAGTTTGTTTATTAGTTGAGACATTATAATAATTTCCCAAAGCTATTGTTTCACTGTCTTATCAAAACAAAAATTTTCAAATACGAGCAATATACAATTAACAAATTATTTAATATACCCATGAGCCAAGGGCAACTCCCACTCATAATAAATATTTCACTTGATATATGATGTGTACTTAGAGATATCAAGATTGAATAGTGATGAATTAAGGAATAAGGAATCATTCTTTTAGTATTATGAGGTGATAATTTTGGTTGGGGTGTGGTCAAATCCAATAAAGCCCGAAGGGCTTTATGATAGATTTGATCACGCCCCGACCAAAATTATCACCTCATAACATTCAAAGAATGATTCCTTAAACTTATATTTATATAATTTTCAGCAATTGTACGATTAAATATTAGAATATTGACATATTTATGTGATTTTATTTCTTTTAATTATGTAAACCCCGCTTGTGCCCCAGCAATACGTCATTTGAATTTATTGGACTGTACATTACAAAACTGATTTGTAGTGTTATCACAAAGACACTGAAAAATGTAAATATATATATATATATATTAAGGAACCCAGATTTTACTTCAAGGAATCAAGAAGCTTCAGAGATCAAGAGTAAGTTTGCTTGGTCAAATCCAAATAAAAATAAGTGACACTGATTACAAGTGTCACCTGTATTAAAAACTGTATGCAAGGAATAATCAAAACCATGTTGTTTCATTCCATTGCATGGAAAAGCATAAATTTAACAGGTATTAAGTGAACAACCTATAGGGACATGCAGCAACTGAAACAATATACATGCACACACCATACCACAGTAAACTGTAACAAACCTTCTTGCCCTTCAGTGGTTCCCTGGTGTAATCCTTTTGTGGACTTCCTGAGGGTTTCCCAGGAAATATCTGGGCCAGTTCCTCATCTATGGATGGTAACTCTTTCGTCTTGAAAGTTTTCTGAAATATGAAATTGTTCACAATTATCCACCTCTTATTTAAATGTTTTACAATAACATACTTCAATGCTGGGTTTTTTTTTAAAAACTATGTTTTAAGAGATGAAAATAATTGTAATTTGTCACCTTAGTCCTATCAAAGTTATATTTATTTTAAGTGTATTCACCATTATCACAAGATTTGATAATAGTTTTAATATGCACTAAATCAAAAGTATTTAAAGAATGTGGTTCATACATGTACATTACAATTACCAGTAACATTTATGGACAGATATGCACTATCATTTGTGATTCAAATATGAATACATTCTATATCAACTCTTCCTTTGATTCAGTCATGTTTTTCTTACAATGAAAGGTTTTTCTTTGAGCTCATCTTCAATAGCTTCCAAAGCCTCTTTGAAGCCTTTAGGAATTCTTTTTTCCAGCTTGAACTTGTCTCTGTGGTCACTGTACAGGTATATGTTTTCCTCTGGAATCCAGGCACTGTCAAAATGCAATTATTCCAGTAAAAGTTCATGTCTTTTCTGCTTTGTTATCATTAAGAAAACAAAGTGTGAAATAATATACAGTATAGATGTATAAGTCATTTTTATGTCTTTTATTTTTAACAATAAGATTAAATCAATGAAATTCAAACATTTAATATAAAGGTATATGTATTTTAAATACAACTGCTTCTTAGTTATGATTTGAAACAGTTTACGCAATAATTTGAAATCTAGAGTATTCATCACACCCTTCTTGATGTATTAGAACTATGCCCTCTTTACATGATATGCATCCAAAATTAAAGGAAGATGATTAAATTATAAACAAATTATAAAAGAGATAACACTGTTCATTTTGTTTATTTGTGCCTTCCTTTTTTGCTTATGAACAATTGCTAGAAAGAATACTCCTTATATATTTAACAAATGATAAGAGAAAAAAGTGAGGTTTGATAATTAACTAACAAAATTATGTTTACATATTGCCTTTTTGAACAAAAAATAACAAATAACTAAACAACCAATATCAAACTTGGCAAAGCATTAAAAATACCAAAAATAAAACATTGTTATCATTAAAAAGAAACTTTTTTTTTCATTTTAAGATTGAATAATGAATAACCATGCCCTTAAAATGTCTTATTTGAATTCTGGATATTAATATTGTAATCTTAATATTTTTTTTCAAACTCACTAGTTTTCAGATCCAAAGAAAAATATAAAGTGATGTACTTTCTTGTTGTTTGCAGGTCTTTTAACTTCAGGTTTTGGCTCAATAATCTATAAAAAAAAGAAAAAAAAAAGAAAAGAAAATTAAAACATTAATGCAAAACTAAAACATAAGAAAGGTTTAAAATGAAGTGAAATATTTTATATAAAAAATAGTGCATTCTTTATTTAATTAATAATATTTTATTAATCTATCAATTATTTCAAATCATGAATTATTGTTAGAAATTCAGCACCATATGCCTTAGTTAAATCAGTATCAAAGCAATATGACTTAACTTTCAGCAATATTTCAATATTGCATCAGATTCAACAGGACAAAAACATGACAAAATGACTGCTTTGACAATCTCCAACTCCACAAAGTGACAAATTATATTTTCAACATTGTTTTCAAAATATACAATGATTCACCATTCCTTTCACAAACATTAATTATCTTATTTTTTGAAATTTATTTTTAAAATTAAGTGAACATCCAATATTTTTTCTTTTTTATATTGAAATATGTATAACCATAAACTAAAAACAGGTTATAATATAATTTAAGATTTCTATAATTTTTAAATAATATGTGAAACAAACTATATATGTAAATAACAAGTCAATTAAGCAATATTTGTATTCTTAACAAAAAATGTCAACCTTAACCACATGACTCATCATAGTGCAACATGAAATCTTAGTTACAAATTAATTGCAATTCTCTTTCATATAAGAACAACCAAAATTATTGGTTTATTTTATCCATGTAGTTTCGATTACCATACCATAACTCGAATTATCTCCCTTTGCGCAGTCTCAACAATACCGGCATTCGTTTTGGTATAGCAATCGAAATAAAAGTTATAAAATCTTGTAATGAACAACAGGTTCTTAAACAAAGCTTGCAATCACGCATCTTTCAAATACTAAGCATACAACACATTGTTTGAAAGAAGTGGGCAGGTAACTCGGATTATCACCGAAACAAATGCTGTGGAAGAGTCGCTGTTCATGCTTACCTTTCCTGGCCATGCAGGGAATCCTTTCATCTTCGCCCTAAAATTATTATAACATGATTCAAATACAATCTTTTCTAGCTTACAATTGCATCATAAAAACAATAACATTGCTTATATCGACACTTTTCTTACCACACCAAATCGTGGATTTCAAAACCAGTCGCCATGATTGTAGGAATTATGGGAAGGGGTGAAATTCTAAATGGCGTGGGTAGAACTTCAAATGGTTGAACTGAAGATATCCGGAAAAGCTTTATTATGGCAATCCTATTTTTTTAAAAATATTATATGTCAAATCTATAATACACCTTCGAATAAGTTCATTTACACCTATTTACTATAATCAGGCACGTAGCATCGTTTTAGAAAGTGGGGGGGGGGGGGG
>WFKH01011581.1:13353837-13387817 GCA_016163765.1 Magallana hongkongensis | reverse complement strand
TTTTACATTAGGAAACAATGTCTGACAACTTTTGTTATGACGTTAACCAATGTACTTTAGGTTTATCGCTCTACTACACATAGTGCGAGTCAGAAGGAGCTCATATGACAATTTTTTCAATGAAAATATGATAAATTGAATTTAGTTAAGCAAAACAAAATTACTACAAGGATTAGCACATTCCAACATTTATCATTTCCTTATAGCAGATGACGTGTGATTTTATGTTTTATTTATGTTTTACTGTGGCATTGTAATACACAGTGTAAGACAGAAAAATCTCACACTGCTGTCTCACACTGGACAAACCGATCTCACACCGATGATATGTGAGGAAAACTGTTCCAACCTAGTATTTATTTTTAAAATTTGGTAGCTATGGAATTAATTCTTTCTAATAATTTTATTTAACCAGATGCTTTGTCTACACAGAGCATTGAAGAGTCCGGTAAAGAGTGTAGAAAGCATTTGTAATCAACAGAGGGCACTTCCTTGTCTCTATTTTGGTCATATTGGAAAAACATCAATTTTTGTTTCTATGGGATTATTATTGATATCAATAAACTGACCATGTAATAGGGATATCAAAATAGAAATAAGTTTACGAGTAAATATATTTTACCCTAGTAGGAAATACTACTTTCACTTTTGCTTTTGACAATAATTTTGACATTCATGTACAACCCACTTTCCTTTAACCTGTGGTTATTGGGTTAACACTCTAAGCAATTATTTTATAGCTTCTAGCTATAACTTTTTGACTTGCAACTTATTAATGTTCAAAAACTTTACCAGAATTTGGGTAAACCTGGTTTTGACATTACAAAAGCTTTCATAACACTTTAATGGACTCTCTGTGCAAAGCTTGACTAGCATACACCAAGCTTCTGGTTGAATGAGATTATCCCCCTAATTTAATTTTCTATTAAAAAGTAAAGAATTTGATATGAACTGTGCTCTTAAATAACAAGATATTGTATTAGATCTTAAGGTTATGTCTTTTAAGGTGCAAGTCATTCTGACATGGGATAAAAAGTTTATACTTGTTTAAAATGCCAGTAGATCTTTAACACAATCAAATAGGGCTTTTCAAACAGAAATTGATTTTAGAAAGAAACTCCATCTTTTAAGATGTCTATCTACTTCAGGGTCAAATTTGTAATAGAAAGCTCCATTTTCCTAATTCATTCATTTTTTGCTAAAAACTAAAAGTTTCTTGCTTTCAATTTGTTTTTTACCTTCACTGACAATTATAAAATTATAAATCAGAAGAACGACATGCTGATATTTCATTTGATTTATTAGTTTTTACAACAACTGCAATGCTTTTCAATTATGCATTAGAAATACAGGAAAAATTTAATCATTCTGTAAAGGAAAAAATAATTGATTTACATAACAAATGAATGGCTGATAATTAAAATTTATTTATTGAAAACACGCTTCTTATTTTTTAATAAAATTGATTTTTGTTTTGTTTTGTGTAAAAAGAAAAGCCAGATTTAGCATTGGTTTAACTAACATGTAGAATGCATTGATTTCTACCCAGTAAAAATGCAATCATCTGGTGGAGAATATGCCATCAGATGATGTATTTTGTGTCACAGAAAATCAATAGTCTCGGTTAAAAATCTAAGGTGAATTATTTATTGATGAATGTAACATTTCCGGTCTTGTAAGATGGTAACCCATTCCATTTGAAGGAAGTGTTTGATCTCCGAAAATTGAATACCAAAATCACAGTGCCAGCCAATTCTGCGGACTCGTTACTAATGAGATTAGTTCCTTCATTTGCATAAACCCTGTATGTGAGAGTGACATTGAACCCAGACAGATGTAGTGTGTGATAATTCCTGCATTCACCAGTCGTACATAATGACTTATTAAGATGTTGCCATTGATGTTCATATTTGTTAACTGCTTGTTTTTTACTTGCAGGAAATCCCGATGTAGAGGAAGATAGGACTTCTCCCGCTAGAAATCTATCACATCTGCGGTAAAGATCTCTGTTCTTCTGTGCTAGTCCTGTCATTGTTCTGTAATCAATATGAGTGCTAATGTTTTAATGTTAAGCCACAAACATTTTCACCACCAAAATCAAAATTTGACATACTGTGGAGTCATCATGCTTCATATCTCATGGAGGTTATCAATCATGAATGAATTACTTTGCCACATATTTGGCATACCGTATAACGGATAAGTTCTGCGGTTGTTTATTTTCTGCGGTATTTTGCGGATATAAAAAATCCGCAGAAATTAAAATTGCAAAATATTTTTAAATAATTTAATAATTAAGTTATTCAATAATTGCGATGATAATAGTATCTACCGGTTTCAGGCAGTTCGTATTCTCAAACGTGGTCAGTATGTTACTCAGTAGTCTGTACGCGGTAATTGCCCCTAATTTACTCGTAATAATATTTCTTGGTGGAAGAGCCCCCAAAATGCCCATTAACTAAATATGTTACCAGGGACGTATTTTTTAGCATATATATCTTTAAAAATACACACTCAAAAGCGTGATTTATTTTTCAGGTAAATAAATACACGTATCGATTTGCATGTGTAGATAATGTATTCCAAGCACTTGTATGAAATACATTTGCAAATCTTTTTCAAAACAACAGAAGCCTTAAATTATAATAGTCTAATAAGTGGATTATTATTCTTTTATACATAATCAAAGAAAGGTGTCAGTCGAGTATCTTCAATAATGATCAAGCAAATTAAATGAGTACAAAAATTTAAGTCAGTCAAACATATACGCGTAATTTGATCATGGGTCACAAGAAGTTAAAAGAAGATTTTATTTAATCATCATCATTTGTAAATATTCGTGCACATTTTTGAGCTACAGAACTCTGATATTCAACAAAAGATTTGTGCGTGCTTTACCGAAAACTGTTAGATAAACATTGACCACGCAATAATTACCGCATCTAAAGTGTCAACAGGTGGCAGATTATGTAATGGGAAATTATCGTCGAGAACAACACCCTCATTACATACGGTATCGACGGTAATACCCCAGCAGAGTCCCGAAACACGCAAGAAAAAAGGAGACAAAGTTTGATACAATGTATAATGCGTCGTATGTTTATTTTTGTGGTCTAATGTAATCGCAGAAATTGAAAACGCAGAATTTAATTTGATACTTTTTAGGGTCTAAATCGCAAAAATTTGGAGCCGCAGAAAATACTCGTTATACGGTATATGTTTAAGCATTTTTGCTTAGTAGCTTGTTTTCATACCGATACTTTGAAGTTACCCGTAAACTGTTATTCCCAGAAATCAGTAATTTTTAGATTCAACATCATCATTTACCCCAGGGGAACATAAATTTTGCACAATAATGTGTTATGAAGTGGAGATACAAAACGTATTGTAAATCAAGATGGATATTTTCAAGCAGCAAAAGCAGCAGTCAAGTGAAAAAAATGAATCAAGCTACTAAGTTAAGAGATTTTTTGTTTGACAAAATTTAATGAAATTTAAGTCAATTTTATTTTACTTGTACCTTTTAATATTCATTATGTAATCATTAGAATCTGTGGTGTTGCAGTTTTGATAGATACCCCTCACTCGTAAATATACAACTTTTATAAAATGTCCTTAGAAGATTAAAAGGCAAATTCATGATTCCCTGTAAAAATTTTCAATATTAAGTATTTAACTCATTTACATTTCTAAAAATAACAGTTAAAGTTACTGATAAAAATCATCATGTGGTTTACTGACATTCCAGTTAAAGGTTCTTGTCCAGTTTTTATTTTATCCTAACTTATTAAAAAGGGCATGTTTGCTGTAAATGTGGTTTATCATCAAAGAGATATTTTTTCATTGTTAGATGAATTAAAATGAATGCTGTTATATCTCATCTTGCGACTGGTATCTCTTGGCAGTCATTTAGAATTTTCAGCATCCTTACATTTAAAATTTTCTTTTATTATGCTGCCAACAGTTTAAAATCTGCATCATCACATGGCAGACTTTTTCCTCCATCTGAAACAAAAGTTCCTGCAAAGCATGTTTGTTTTCACTTAATATCATATAATTGGCGATCTAATGAGAAAATGATGGAGTTGTTTGGTATTTATGGTGAATTCTCAATCTATGCTCATTTTGTCAGGCCATGAAAATAGGTCATGGTCTGTCATTAAAGCCATGACATTTTATCATTATACTATACTAAATAGGAAAAAAGGTACAATTGACACTCCACAAGTATGCCATAAATTATTACAGTGTACAGTTTGTCACTCAGAGTACGAATAATAACAATGTCATAAGTGTACTTAACTTTGTGTGTTGTGTATCAAGGGAGAAAAATAAAACCAGCTGTTGGCTTTGATAACATTCCATAGTTTGATGTTTGATAGGAAGAAAATAACACATATTCCTATGACTCTGTTGTGGAAACATTCAGTGTTCATTATGATGTATCGACAGAATATTTTGTAATGGAAATATGACAGTGTTATGAAAAACAAACAAAAAGCTTAATTTGCGGAATATAACTTCTGATCAATGAAACAAACCTACTGTGCACTGAATGTAATGTTGCATAATAAATCCCCCATATGAAAGTCATGATTTTGAATTTAGATTAAGTTAAATTTCAACTGTGTTTAATTTTGTTGGGTTTTAGTCCCATTGGCATGGTAAATCTGTGTATAATTTTTGCTGTACCAGTTTGCACTGCTAACAAATACTTGTGTACCTGTTAATCTTTCATTGTTTATGTTTTCAGTTTAAGTGAGCTTATAGAGTGAGTAATTTATTCCTGTTGGGTCTTTACAGATATCCAGAGAGAGACAAAGCAGCTGAATCGACAGTGGTAAGTAATTGTTTTTTACTGCTAACCCCCCTTCCCCCAACACTGGGGGGTGGGGGATTATAATGTTTATCCATGGATATAGAGTTTACCACAGTGTTAGAAAGTTGATGCAGCTTATTATGAAAACTGGAGCAACGAATCTCCAAGAGAAGCAATACACTAACACGTGCCATGCTGTTCTCTTGACAATGTCTGCTGATTCAACACGGCATCAAATTGGTTGTTTAAATATTTATATTTATTCTGAAAAACTGTAAAAACAGAAACACTTTACTTCAGCAACAAAAACATTTATGTGCTGGTTTTTCTCCTTGTGTGTTAAGAGAATACAAAGATTGCTTGAATTACCATGTTCTAGCTCCAAAAGATGTGTCAAATTTTAGATTGCCTCCATGTTACATTTAAACCTGCACTTTTTGTCAACTTGCAGTATCACAATTATTCACAACCTTTGTCACTTCAAAGGTCATATAGAAATCAATAATATTAAAAGAATTATGCTCATGCATAATTTAAAATTTGGATAAAGAAGTTTTATGTTGCGCGAGCTATTACAGATATTAAGTTGTACTTTAAGAGCCATTTTTTTTTTCAGATGTTTCAGTCATTTTCGGGTGAATAAGTATATCTCATGCAAACAAGTGAGAGAAATAAGTTATCATTTAATATAATACAGCTGGATAAGTAACTAGCAGGCTGAACCATTGATTATATGTTTTATGTTGTTAACTATATATTTGATAAGGTTACTGATTCAATTACTGGTACTCATATATCATGACTTGTTTTTTGTATAAAACTATGCTTCAGTAAAGAAATCTTAAGAGAGTTTGTTTTGACAACACCAATGAATGTCATCATGATATAAAAAGATAACTGAATTTCTACGTGATTGGGCAAGTTGATACTTGGGGCAAGTTAATGGAGGAAGTTGAGAGGGGATGGTACAGCCATTGATTATTTTATGATGAACTTGAGTTAGCTTCTATAAATAGCTGTCCGAAATTTTTAATGTATCGCACTCTATTTCAATTTTTGTATTTTTAGAGACAACTTTCTTCAATTTAATTTTAAAATTGATATTTCCCCCTTATTTTTATGATGTACATTACATAACAATTCTGTTTTACCCCCAAAAATTTAAGTTTTTTTTGAAGGCCAAAATGCTACAAGATAAATACCCTGATGGATCAATCTCTAATTAATGTTCTAAACAGAGTTGAAGGGGTTTTTTTCCCCCTGAATCAATTAGTGTATTCCTGTTCATCTTGTAACAGTGTTTAACAATTAAATGGTAAAAAGTATATGGTTACTCTTCATTTAAAAAGATTTTATGTTACTAGAAAATTTAAAGTGAAATTGGAGCCACACAAATTCAAATCTGTTAGTTTGATTTGACTCATGATTCTAATCTTCCTGTAGGTCCTAAGTTTTCATGTTAAAAATGTGCATTTAAAATAATTGCTGCATAGTGCATGTTTTGCATTGCTTGTTTATATGGAAGAGCCCCTCTCATCTGCGGTGATTGGAAAGTTAGCAATAAAAATATGTGATCAGGTAAACAAAGACTTATTGATTTTCTGACATCCCAACAATAAAAGACTCCCTCCGCTAGAGTACCTTTACCTGAGAAATTTAAAGAAATGGACTTAAACATGATAGATTGCAAAACATTATCATAGGTATTAGGACTGGAATGTCAGATAAATGAGAAAACTTCATATTTTTTATTGACCTGCCTGGCTGCTTAATCGACTGATCGCCTCAATCTGCACTCGATCTGGCTACCATAATGAGTTGGCAGGGAGCTTGTGATTGTTTTGTTTTACGCTTTAGAGTTTGAACGTGCAGGAACTTTTGGTTTTTCATTACAGAAAATACAAAGTACACCCAATTCCAGGCCAACAAATTCTGCCAGTGGACCAGGCACCAATGCCCCGACAAAGGAACAAAGGTAACAACAACTTTATTGAATGATGTAAAGCAACAAATTTAACAAAGATAAAGCTAAACATTGCAGTGTTTTCTTGGTGGGGTTGAGTCAGCTTGTTTTCACAGGTGTTGTAAGCTCACACAGAATTGTTATTTGCAGTGTGTAATTTGGATGGGGTTGTTAGATCCCTGTTTTCTGTAAGACATGCTTATTGGGTAATTGTTCTGACAGATCTGTCATTTTCCCTGGTGCATTGGTTAGACAAACCTTGTATTGTCTAACTCGATAGCAGCAGAACCCTGCAGCATACCAACGATTATCCAGTTCACTCTGGCAAGTTGTAATGATCGTAAAAAATAGTACCAATGGATTTTCATCCCCAGGAACACGGAAATCAAAATTTTATGTAACTTTGTGCTGAAACCAAAAAAAACTATTGTGTGGAAAAAATCTAGGAGAGCATGACTTGCAGTTTTGAAGTAAATGAGATAAGATGTATTTTGAAGTTTTTACAGGTCATTAGAAAAGATGAACAAGTTTTCTGGTTTGATGGCAACCATTGTGATGGTCCATTTAATTTCTCTCAATCTTTGTAGAATAGTCAGTAATTTAAAGATGAGATGGTGTTGTTCATCTGTTTAGGGATTTTTATCTCACAACATTTAAAGCAAGGTTTTAGAGTTAATTTCCTTTTGATATTTTGTTTTCATTTGTATTGATAGAAATTTTAATGTTTAATTTCTTTTGGGCCTTATTTTGAATTTAACAATTGCATGGAAAAATCATAATTAGTATAGTAAAGGGATTGGATCTTGGATAATATTGTTTGTTTGCTGTAATTAAAAACTTGGAAGTAAATGAACATATTATCCAGTTTCGGCTGCTTCATCTGTCAGTTTATAGAGTTCAGCCTTCAGGTTTGATTGATCTGGAATATTAACTAGGCCCATGCTTTCTGACAGATCATAACTCTGAACTTTAAACAAAAAAAATAGAAATTGACATGCACTTTTATTTATATTTTAAAATTGACTATACAGTAAAGTATAAAGAGGGCACAGACCTTTTTTTTTTGGTGAAGCCATTCATAATTATGGGTCATATCATAAAAGTATGAAATCAGAATCTATTTCTGCCGTCTCTGATAGGGCAGACGGTTGCTTTACAGACTTGTTGCCTAACAGTTTAGTCAAGATGACTGATGTAGTGAGCTAGAAAAACTATTCACTCGATATGTTCTGTACTTGGAATCCGTTTAAGTGATTTAGGAGTCTTGTTGAGCTGGACGAGACAGATGTTTTCAATCGGTAGAAACAGGTAATGATTACATTTCGGGGTCACCTGATTTTGTTTTGATGAGAGATGCTCTTTTGTTTTCCTTTGTATGGCATCAGATATTTGTATGTTACCTCATCGCTGACTTAATTAAAATAATGTCTTAAGAACTAGAGGCAGTTCACAGCATGTCTCGTGTCAGTGGAAGTGTTCCTGTAGAATTTGTGTCTGTGATATTTTTAGTCTCTCCGTTAATCTGCCATAACCTTGCAAGAGGAAGTCCATGTTGTTGACGGCAGTGGCTGGAAGCAGACTGGGAGAGCAGTTTTGTTTCTACTAATGAATGCAGGCTCCGAACAGCTAGATTTCAGGGCAATAAAACTTGATAGATATCCTGTTATCTTAAGTTTCTTGTAAGTAATTGGGGTAAACTGAAAAAACTGTGTTTGTATTCTATTTGGTATTGATTGCCTGATCATCTAGAGTCGGAAGACCGGGCTCCTGAACCCCAAAAAAAAAACCTGATTGTAGCGGCAGTCAGTTAGGGATTGGTAAATCATCAGTAATTGATTCATTATGGCTAAAGCCTCTCAGAAAATCACACAACTGGAAGGAGATATGTAGCCCACAGGTAAACTGGGGTAATAACCACTGCATTCTCATTAAATGTTAAAACCCCACTGCATTGTTTGGTTTCTGTGGAAGTAAACACCTCTTTTACATGGTAGTAGGTGTAACATTAGATAGCAGGCTCTTGTTCAGTTCTAAGTGGTCATATTATTTGTTCATCTTAAATGTTATTAAGGCCCTCAGGAGGTAATCTGGAGCATGATTAATTAATCAAAAGTTACATTCAGTATGCATACATGTGCATCAAAAATATTTTCCATTAAATGAAACAGCCAGAAGAACAGTCATTTATTCATCTTTGTTTTAATCCATCTGTGGTTTCTTCATCCAGCCACCGAAAAATCATTAATGCAGAAACAGAGCATACAAAATCAATACCTGTTAAGAAAATATGAATGTGCTTTTAGTGTGTTGAGACAAAAATGTATTACTAGGAGTGAAAAAGTTTGTGTACTGTCATTCATCACTGGTATTTGAACAGGTGAGGATTAGTGATAAAATCAAAATGAGAGAGGGAGGGGAGATTTATTAATGAATATCCAAATGCGTAATAACTTGTTAATACTTTCAGAATGAACACGGGGGATTCTAGCAGCTCTTCAGAAGATGATTCGGATAGCAATGAATCTGATAGTGAGAGTCAATCCTCAGAGGAAGATGAGAAGAGTGATGACAATGAGGAAGATGATGATGACGATGATGAAGAAGATGAAGAAGAAGAGAAGGCTCCAGCCACTCTTAAATCCTCAGTGAATTCATCAGCATCAGATAAAGAACATGACACATCAGTAAGTTATCCCACACTTCATTGCTGAATGTAGGCAATCAGGAAGCTAATAAGACTGAAAGCAGTTGCTGCCTTATACATGTGACACCATTAATGGGATATTGTTTGCCAGTCTTTGATATATCACTATTGGCAAATACGGTTTCTTCATAAAAGTACATTCTTAACCCATTTCAGTCATGGTGTCAGATGTTCTTTTGTACTTAAGCTTCTTTATTAACTGTTTGAATTTTTTACAATGCAGATGACATGTTGGAGTTAAATCCTGTTTTTTTTTCTCTTTATTTTAGAAAAGTTCAACTTGCTCCACATGGGCATTAAGTAACTTCATTAAAACAAATGTGGAATCTCCGATCTCCCAGCTTCCCAGTTCCAACGACAATTCCAAATTGTCGGATAAACCTAACACAACCACATCAGAGAAAGACAATGAACAAGTTATAGATGACCTGTTGAATCATATTGATGACCATACAGGGGGACTGGGATGGTCCCCTGTGGTGTACCCCACGAAACACAAACATACTCAACAAAAATCACCATTTAGCAGTTATAGCACACGTCAACCATCTCCATCTAAAACTAGCAATCGAACTTCATCTAGTGAGAAGAATGAAAGACTCAAAACCTCCACCCCCGAGACAAAGGGTGGTGTTCCAAGGAAAAATGGGAGGGAGCTGGCTTTGTCGTCGGAGGAATCACAGAGTGAAAATGAAGAGGTAGATATAGAATCAGTGACTCCAGGGAAGGAAATTATTCCCGAAATATTGAGACGGAACGCAGGGTCTGTCTCAGAAGTGACAAAACGTTTGAGTTTTGAGAATGGGGCTAGTGATACTTTAAATCAAGTGACTCCCAGTAGTGAAAAGAGGAATAAGGCCAAAGAGAGAAGAGACCAAAAGTTCCCAACAAGGAGACAAGGAAAAGAAAATAAAGAAAATAATGATAAGAAAAATGCCAGTTGTGATGATATTAAGAATATAATAGACCAAATCACTGTGAATCCACCCTTGTCACCGATACCAAACGTTCCAGAAAATTCATCAAATCCAAAACCTTCAATTCCAGGTTTAACTTTTGATAGTTGTGGTAAACCCAGCATTATAGTTCGTTTCAACCTGTCAGTAGCAAAACCTAGTGTCAAATGCAATACTTCCCCAAGTCCTTTGTGTTCAGGTTTTAAGAATGAAAAGCTGTGTTCAGACGTTAAAAGTGTGGAACTGAGTGATAGTGACATGGATATAGATGACGACATTGTAGATTCCAAGGATCTCATTGAGTGTCCTAAACCCATATCCCCACACCATAATAATACACCAGTGCCATTCTCATCTCATTACTCGCCTCTTACAATGAATGGTGATATTACCAGTGGAAAACGGAAATCAGACTCAGACTTTCTTGAAAATGACAAAAAACGTGCTAAAAGTGAAAAGAAAACTAGCAAACGGAACAGTTTAGGAAATTATCGAGAGTAAGTGATTCCATATCTCTGTTGTGCTTATTTGTGAAAGTTTATATATCAGTACATAGGGATTTATCACAATTCTGAAAAAGAATTACAAAGGTAGCTGGTACATCATTTTTAAATTGACAAAAAAATTGGTTCATATTAAACAGTAGTTCAGTAATATCAGGATGAAGAAAATTGTCGTAGAAACTGAGGTTTGGTACATCTAGATAAGATAGTAGGACAGATCAAAGAACTTGGATATACCAGAGTATGATTAATAGTTAATACACAAAAACATACCTTAGTTAGGTTAATCTTTGTTTTGATTAACAAAGTTCTTAATTAAACATAGCTCTGATCAGTACAGAAGGAACAATGCAATAGAGTTTTCAGTACAGTCAAATTATGCATTGCCATTGTAAAAGTATTATCACAAACATTAACAAAATTCTGATGTTTAATGATTGGAATTTGAAATATCTAGTGCTATGATAAGAGTTACAAACAAATTGCTTTATATTGATAAATAAGCATACCATGTTATATTTGTGCCACACACTATGGAAGTGATAGACGGATCTAAACATTCAGGCATTGAGTGCTTATTTTGTGAGGAAAGGGATGAGTATCACAACATTTCAATTCAATGGGTGCAACATTAACAGAAGAAACAGATATCTTCAGTTAGTTTGCAAATGAATTATTGATAAAAGAACAAGGATATAAAATGTATTCATTTTGTGAAACATTTCAGGGTTCACTAAGATGAATTGTATTCATTGAAAATTTTGGATAATTAGGGGAAAATAGGTTAACATGAATGAAAGAAAATCATATCTAAAATATGATAATTTTTTTTTTATTTTCAAAACTTCAATATTTGGACACAAAATATGTGTAGAAATTCTTAGAATGGTAAAATATGGAACTTGCATCACTATTAATGATTGACATCAAACTAAGTGATCTGACACCAGGTAATGCAAAAGCTTTTTGACAAAATCATGATGTGTAGAAGATAAGTTATACAAAGTTAAGTCAGACACTGTTTTATTTCCAAAGAAAAAATTTGATAACCCAAAACATTCTTTGACGTAGAAAATATTTTTACCAAGAAATTTGAAGTTTTTTTTGTTCTAGGTGATGATGATTTTAAAATGTCACTGTTATTATGACGTTAGTTCTGTATCAGTAGTTATTATCATCTAAATGCCATCAGCCAGTTATAGAAACAAAGAGCAGTATGTAAATATTACATTATAGGACTACCAGCTTCTCTGATTTGCAACTGCTAGAGGAAAAATATAAATATTGATTTCAAAAACGATATTAATACTTTGCAGTATTTTGCAAACATGTTCCGGTGTTATGTAAAGTTACAAGTACCAGCTGTTTCAAATGACCAGCATTGAGAATTTTAAGTGCCTATACTTCATAGAAAGTTAGAAACAAACCTTGCATAATTTCTACACAAAAAAAATAGGAATAAAAAAGTTGGCCTTGGTAGAAGGGATTTAATTAAATCTAGACCAATGCTAATAAAGATAGATTAAATGAAGATTTTATGTGTTGAAAAATGCAGTGTCATAGTTCTTGCTCATTTATTTTTTTCATTAAATAAAGACAAAGTAATTTATCATCAAAAGAGTAATCTTAAGGGAAATGATTTTTCATTTAAAAAATTTATGAAATAAGTATAGCATGCATGTATGCACTACTGTCAAAGAAGACTCTTTGTTGGATTTTAGATTTTATTTACTTGTAAACTTTTTGAATGAAACAGAATCCTGAACAAATTTTTGTAACTCTATATGAATAAATTTGTTTTTAAACACACTAAAATTTTGTAACTCCATATGAATAAATTCATGTTTTTAAACACACTAAAATTTAATCCCAACAAAACAGTTTTACATTACGCTTTGACAGTTTTATTCCCTTGTAAACTTCTGCTTCTACAGTATGTGGGCATACAATTCACAAAAGAAGAAATGCAGTGTTAAAATACACTAAGTTTATATATTTTACTTCAATCTTATATGAATTCAAAATTGTTGTATATTCCACTTTTCTTGGAAGTTCACACTTCATGTATTTCAATTGATTAATTTTAACCAAGATAGATTATATATATATGTACTGCCTCCATCTGCTATGTAAATCACACAATGTTCATCACATGTGTAGCAGATCAATTTTTTATTGACTATTGATTTTATATTTGCAGGAGAATAAGTCACACGAATGACCACGAGTGGGATATGAAGCATCCACAAAGGTCAGGGGTCAAGGAGCGAAGGTCAAGCTCCAGTAGTAATTCTAGTCAGCGCAGTAGCACCAGTACTCAAGCCAAGAAAACCAAAAACCAGAGCACCGAACCGGACATAACCAGCCATCAGATGAACGACAAGGTGATTAGACAGCTAGTAGGGGGCACACACTTGCACACATGTAGACACACACTCGTACAACACACACACATGCAGAGACACACACTCATGTAACATACACACATGCATAAAAAAGATGCTACTTGGCATTATTGGGAAATTTTTGTTCAGGCAAACCATTGGTGCTTTAGGCCATAAATCATTTTTAATGTTCATATACACATTAAAAATAATTTTTTTAGTACAAGCTTGAATAAATTTTATGCATAGTTATGATAGTTTATAAATATGATTCATAAAAAAAAACCAAGGCAAAAACTTAAATGTGGAATAGCTTTCCTAATTGTTTCTAGTTTTAAGGCAGATATGAATACGAGCAAGGTTTTCAAGCAGAGTTTTTAATGAAGAATGACATTGGTTTTTTATGTCATTTTTAGTATTATCACTTACATTTTTTTACCGTCTTCCTGCATTGTTTTGATTTATTTACACAATTAGTTGTCAGATTTTTGTCGTTTAATTGAAAAAAAAATGTGAAAGTGAAATTAAAACTTTAAAGTAACTACTGGGAGTTAAAACTTGTTACAAAATTAAAATTTACATGAATACATGTAAATTGTTGGAAATTAGGTATTTTATTACCAGTAGGATTATTTGCATAGTGTTTTGACATACTGTAATTTAGTAACTAAGAACTTTGAGTTCTGATTTAATGAGATGGCATAAAATATGTACTTGTCTTACCCACACACAAGCTCATCAGTATAAATCTTTAAAATGACATATTATTATTATTTTCATAGTTACACTTTAAGTACAAATCTTAAGAGGACGCTTTTATATATTGGTACCAAGAAAAACATATACCTGAAAGATATATCAGCAATTTTAAGCTAGTATCATTTGATCTCATGTATATTTATCAATTCAAAGTTTAAAAGTTTATGTGTAAAGTTGTCCCGAAGCCTAATAATTTTTTTGTCGGTAGGAGGAGTTGGAGGTTCCAGGTAATGGGCCAGAGAACAGTGGTCAGTATCCTTCATCAGTGGAGATGACCAGCTACTCCCGAGGGGGTGAGGGAGATGTAGCACATGTCCCTAGTCCCCAGACCCGAAAGTCGGCAAAAGCCGTCGATGACTGGTAAGTCAATGCGTAGCAAATAAGGCCTCTTTGTTCTCTGTCCACGCTCAATTGTTGCTGTACTTCAAATGATTTCTTATTATGGAGGCAATGAAACAGAATGATAACGCATAGCAAACATGGTCTCTTTCCACTTTTAACTGTTGCTGCACTTCTTATGGAGGCACTGAAATAGAGTGATAACAAGAATATGTAATGAGAAGAGATGCAACATTTTTATGATTAAAAGGACATCAAGACACTGATTCAGTATGGTAATAAAAGGGTTTCTGGGGTCCTTGTTTGATCAATAAAATATTTGTAGAAAATAAAGTGATAATTTAGCAATCATTAGGAGGCAATGGATAAAGGCCGTTTGTGCTTGACAGTCAGCCTGTCAGGGGAAATCTGTAAAGTAGTAGAGAGCAATCAGGGCAGGAAAATCAATTGTGTGATCAGAATTAAGGAAGCCCCCACTGTCTGATTGTATGGCACCTCAGTAGCTTCACTGATAGATGGCTGATGTTTGTCTTGTCATTGCCTTCTATTACTTCATAATTAAGGCTTCTTTATCGATTCCACATCAAGATTGTCCTGCTGCACACCTAATAACCTCAACAAAATGTCTTTTTGGGAGGCATGAAATTACTTTTTGTGAGTCTGTGTGCACTGTAACGATAGTCTTCTGAACTTGAAAGGCTGGAGAAATTGAGGCCTTGAATATGATGGATTTGACTGCTGTAATATCAAATGTTTCCCATAAATCAGTTTCATAATATCAAGATTGAAATTAGACCTGCACACAATAAAATGGAATAAAAAAGATGTCTCTGATAAAAGAAATCAATAATATAATGCTGTGATGAAAGTAAAGATAAGCCCCAGAAATGTATTTTTTAACAGTGTTGATGATTGTTTGTAGGTGTGCCCTCTCCCCAGATACCTACCTCCAACTTGCTCGGGAGCTGAAGCACCAGGCAGACAACATGAATGTAAGTCAATACAGAAGAATGGGCCACAATTCCATGTATTCAATATATATATATTTGAATAGAGAGACTGATTAGGGGCATGTGCACTTTGTCTCTATGAGCATATAGAATATATTATAACTAAACCATCTTTGATGGTGTGTTTTTTATAGAGGATTGATGCCATGCTTTATATAGACACATTAACCTTTTGGATCTTGCTTTTGTTTGATCCAGATATTTTTGTTATTCATACATATTTAACTGTTTTATTTTAGAGTGATAAACTACAAAAAGCCATGAAGTATTTAGAGTCCTTTATAGCCTTTGTTCAGTGTGGGATGGCCATGGAACGCACCAATTCGGACCAGACCAAAATCTTTAACATGTACAGGGACACCCTTAAATTTGTCTCGTAAGTTAAATTAGATCGTGGCGTACAGATATGCCCACAAACTTGTCACTTCAGTTATTGTCAATTTGTCTGAAACTGTGATGGGAAAAAAAATTACTTGCATTTTATGAAAATGTAGTCCGCAATAAAGTGGGAAGCTATTTGATTTAGTGCTTAAGTTACATGCAGACTTGTCATGTCTGTGCCACTCAGTGTACAGACAGACTTGTTCAGTTACTATAGAATAGAGAGACTTATTCCTTTACATTCAGATTAAGTAAAGACAAACCTGTATCATTGTTTTAAGTATGGACATATCTGAGTAGACAAAACCGCAGACTTGTCCCATCTTATCAGCCTTATCAGTTTGTTCAGACGTAACCACAGATTGTTCAGATATTAAATCTGAGAAGAAACAATCATATTATAACTTGTCTCGATAGTCACGAGAACTTTTCAGACACAAAAACAGACTCGTCTCATTAATCATAAATGTTGTTACAGACATAATTTTTAAGTCAAGGCCAACTGTTCAGACCGAGCAACAAACTCAAAAAATCATAAAAAGTGATAACACCTCTTTCATGGCTTCTTTTCATCAATCACATTTGTAGATTTACAGTTGAGAAAAATAAAAACATCTCTGCAGAAAGTCATTATTTATGTTATCTATTTTATGTAATTGGTTCATTTTGGGAAATTTTCTTTTTTACATAATTACTGGAATAAATGAGTTACAATGAAACGCTGATAAGACTGCAGTGACAGATCTTCGGTTTATGTAAATTAATTTTGTGGAGAAGCTCCTTCAGTGGTGTAGGGTATCAATTGGCCGGGTTTTGTCATTAACGTGATAGAACAGGAGAGTTGTATGGCTCTCACAGTCAAGAGATACGTTAACTGAATCCACAGCCCCGGACTGAATAATCAATAGTGGAGGTTTTATGATACTCTGTCGTTATGACTTGTTGTCATGTGATTCCATTGTTTTGCTCTATCTGCAGACACATAAGCCAAAGGAGAGGAAGTCATGAGTCCAACAACAACATGTCCACCAAGGAGAAAATCATATCAGTATTGAGGTAACCAGTCAGCTCCCTTCATACCTGTGTATTGATTGAAAGAAGCAATCAGATTAAGAACTTTGTGGCCAAAAATAGCTTTCTAATAACCTGAGCAAAGTTTACCACATAAAAAAAGGAAATGAAACAAGGAAATCTCTTTTTAAAAATTAATTACTGGTACATTTGAAAAAAAATCTTTTTACACATTTCACAATTCAATAGACAATTGGATATTGAAGTGTCACTTAGTCTACAGATACAACACTTTTTTGATTGCCTTGATATGATATTCATTTTTTTATTTAACAGCTTGAGAATCCAGTCTCTGTTGAACATGAAGTTGTACAAGCTGAAGAAAAATGATACTCTGAAACTAAAAAGAGTAATTGAGGATTACAACAAGGTACATGGAAATTGGGTGTCAGTTAATGATAAAAATTGTACATTTTAAATGTCAATCAAAAAAGAGGATTCCACTGATTAATGCACAAATGCCACAGCTTCTGCTTGTTGCATGCAATATCCACCATATTAAACATGGCTCCTGTTGTATATGACATTACAGAGTACGGCCTCCAAGCCACCACCAGCCCCACCCATCAGCCACGCCCCCTCACCTCATCAGAACAGCTGGAGCAGCCGCCTGAACAGAACCCCCTCACCGATGTCCCCCACTCCCTCCCCAGCGGGCAGCACAGGGTCACTGGAATCCAGGGTAAGTATCCACACAATGAAGCAGGAGGGAGGGCTTTTAGTACTGATAGTTTTCTCTGGTATCAGTGGCAGAGATGTAGAATGAGTTGAAACATATTTAACATTGTGAAAAGATAGTATAATCCAAATACTAGTCTTGATATTTTAATTTTCTTGTCTTGTCTTTTTCATTTTTGATATGTTAGCTTCTTAAAGGGTAACAATTATTTGACATTTAGTGTAAGGGGTCAGCAGGACCCTTAGTTATCCACTGTGACTTTGTTTGTGATAGAGTTGTGATATTGTGTGTTCACAGGGCAGTAGCATTGATCTCACCCCATCTAAACTTCCCAATGGAAGCATGCACATGTCCCCGGCCACCATTACGTACCCTCAGCGCATACATTCCATCACTCAGCAGTACATCACATCCACTGGCTACCTGGTGCAGTCACATGACCTCTGGGACCAAGCTGATGTCATCATGCAGGAGGTCAAAGGTCAGTCAAAACTCCAAAACATTTAAACATTGACAATAAACTAGTCTTAGACATAACAGAATTGCTTGGACTCTACTATAACTGGTGTTTTCTTCTTGTTTGCAGGGTTCTTTGACGATTTAGATGAGCACTCAGAATCCCTGGCACTTTTATGCAGTATACAAGACCTGGTCTGCTATCTGCAAAAAGTGGTGGAGAAGTTAAAAGACACTTGAAAATTCCTGTGAGAAGCAGGTGCACAGTACGACTCAAGTGGTGCTCTTGTTTGATCCTGGAAGTTCTGATTGGGTGTTCGAGTATTCTCAGTGTTCTCTACCGCGCGGGCTCAGCCATGGGGGGAAAGAGTGGCAGAATTTAATATTTGGTGCTCAAAGGTGAAAGGGTCAAAGTGGAATTATACCAGTGAAGGCAGCTATCTCATGACAGATTCTATATCACAAGTGTGCTTTCAATCAATTTGCGAATAGTCGCCTTTTCTCAAAATGTGATACGAAAATACGAAGGAGTTTCTAATCTTGTATAGTGCAAATTACTTGTGCAAAACTATATTATCAAGAACTTTATAGCATTCACTGTAGATTATACAGAATCTTGACATTTGTCTGTGGCAATTTTAAAACATATTTATTATTTGTGCATCAAATCATTTCCAGTGTTTTGGTCTTCCAAGGAAGTTTCTACATGAAGATGAGTAAAACGCAATGGAGACACAAGTCCTACCTAAAAATTTGACTTCGGATTGTTGAGACAGTTTTTCGTTTTTGATGTTTTCATTTTGTTGTGTGCATGTGATGCCATAATGATCATGTCTTTGATGCAGTTGTGTACCACGTGAAGAAATGAGGTTTATCCAAATTTTAAATAATGTTGCATGAATCAAATGGATAGTATTTATTTTAAGTTATGAGATGTATAAGTTATTCATTTTTTTATACCAGAACTAGTCAAAAGAGAAATACACCAAACTAAACCTAAAACCTCCACAATGACTGTTGTCACTTCCTCATCCTACTATTCCTCCATTTGACAAAACGATTCCATACAAATTGCCATTAGAGTTATCTTCCATTACCAAAACAAAAATCAACTTGTATTTGAAAATTGCCAAAAATCTGTTAATGGAAAAAACTAGGAATAGATAAATCTTGGTTTTATATAATTTTATTGGGAATTAGTTAAAGTAGATGATAATAATTATACAGATTAAATTGCTACCACTTTTTGGTTTCTTCTTATCTTGATCTCATCCGGTCTACCTGATTAGAGTACTTACTAACTGTGCACAAAAAGCTATTGTTGAATAGTTATGCAAATTTTCTAACATACTTTCACAAACTGAATGTTTAATTGATATGTGGCTTCTTGATAACAAGAATTTCAGCTATCCAGATCGGTTCGTCAAGTCAATCATAACATGTCAGGCCTGATGAAGGGAATTTGGCAAGAAGGAATTTAGCAAATATTTTAAACTTGTAGGCCAAAAAATTTGAAATCTTTCCTCAGAGGAAAGAAATTGTAGTTCTTTGAATAATACCAGAAAACCGAAGAAACCAGGGAAAAGGGGGGGGGGGGATAATTCTACTGATAAATATTATAATAAAATGCACTGACCAATAGGAATCCAAAGCTACATCTTTTTTGCAAGTGGCTAAACATCTTTTCCTTGTTCATGTCCAAAGGATGTGTGCTGTTTTTCATAGGCAGGGTATATTTATAGATAATGAAACAGTGTACACTACACACCCAGTCAGTTGCCTTAGCTAACACTTTATTGGAGAGTGCTATATCCAACAGTGGCTTACTGGAAAGTGCTATGTCTCTCACTACCCAAAACATGATTTGTACAAAACTTGTGTCAAATGTTAAATCAATGCTAATTATGTCAACTGTGTTAAGTGTCATATCAAGTTTTATTCCTTTGAGCAGAGATGCATTATTTATAGATGTTTGTGCTTGTTACTGAGCATGTTGTAGCAAATACTATTTTATAGAAAAAACATTATCAATGTTTGGATATATTAAGATTTGCACAAAAAAAAATGTAATTATTCTTCTTACTACAAATACCTAGTGAAAGAACGACATAAAATAACCTTCTGCTGCTCTGTGATACGTGTTCAGATGTTTTAGTGCAAGACTGTGTTTTCCTGTTTGCAATATGATAGAAACAAGATATTTATTGACTTGAAGAAGACTCAAGTGTTTATAACTTTATATTGAAGCTATATGTCAAGATTTTATTATGATGATGTATTGCCCCGTGTGATACCACAGTTGATTCTCTGTGGCCCTGGGGTTTGCCAGCATTACATGACTTTTGTTGCCCGGCCTGTGGCTAGGGTCTTGCTGCTATACATATATATATATATTTGTTATCAAGCTGAAATGTTCTATATCAATTTTAAATTTTGTTTTTGTTTTATGAATTGTGGAAGCATTTTTTAAGGCATGCTTCATGTACACTTTGTGTGTCGATTAATGTCCTCTCTTGTTTATGTCTGGCAATATGACGACCTTGAATGCATTCCCATAGCACTGCATATGACAGTGGCCTTGACTTCATTGGAGAGAGAGAGAAAGAGAGAGAAGTTACAGGTGGTTTTTTTTTAATATATATTTTCATACAATTCTGAATTAATGTCTACATCGGTTTCATTCCATAGGGAGTGATATCAAAAGTGATTTGAAAGATAATCTTTCAGGGAAAGATGTCAAAATGTTCCAAACCCTTTACTAATTACATAATTTAAACAACATTCATGCATTCCAAGCTCTACGTGTATAATCACGATTCAGATTAAATGGAGTATTGATAGCATAGTTATGTCATTAGGGAAAAAACAAAAAATTGTGAGGTATGTAATACCTAAAAGTATTGCAAATATTTTTTTGTCAAGTGTATCAGTTTTGTTTATGGCACTATAAATTAAGAGTATTACATCAGTATAACATGTCATATCATTTGATCCCAAAGCCAATTTTTTTTCCAATTTATTTATATTGTGATTGATTGATAAGTGCTTAATTTATTTCTAATTACTTAATACAAGTAGGTTACCTATTTAATTCATAGATTGTCTCTGAAAGGATACAAAAAACAAATCTCTCAGGTCATGTTTTATAGGATTGTACAGTACACCCATGTACCTGAATCTCTAGTTAGTGTGAAGATCTGTTCTAGCAAGGTTGTAAAGTAACATGATTATGGTACTCTGTGCTGCACTGTCTGCTTCTGACACTGTCAGTGTGGCAGTGTGCTACTTGCTGTCAATGGCTCTGTGACTGGTTGTGTCTGTGGACAGCTTATTGTTGCCACATTTGTATGTCATCACTTATCATTAGGCCAAATTATGAATATATGAATATTTATTGTTTATTATTAAAATGACACAAATGATGAATCAGCAATGTGTTTTGTTTTTGTTTCATGTAAGTAGAAAACACAATGAGCTAGGAAGGACAAACCTGTTTAAATATAATTTAAATAATAAATGTATGTTTACTTAATTACTGTAAACAGGATATTTTAACGGTCAAATTCTACAATTTCCTAGTGGTTATATTTTTAGAAACAAGGAAATCACAAACATGCTATTTATAGTTTATAAGTGTACCTCTTTCTGAAACTACTGGTGTGATAAGTTTGCTCATGTTTAGTCATCTCAAAATTTGCAAAAATTTTCCCATGCAAACATTTCTATGTTAGCAGTATAGTATTGACTTGAGAGCAAAGGGAAAAAAAAGTTAATTTTTTATGTGAAATAATGCCTTGACATACTGAAAATTGTTTAATTAGTAACCTAGCATACAGCCATCAGCTGTTGCAGGGTATACTATCAAAATCTGTGTGAAATTTAAAAGGTGATGTAATGGTAACTGAATTTGAATGATAGCCGATGGTCCACTACAATTTTTCAATATTACATAAAAGTCACACAATTTTAGGTGAAAAAGTATAGAGGGAATAGGCTACATGAGTTTGTTATTTTGCTGGATAGACAGATTCATCTGCACTGAAGGAGGGAGAATTATTCTGATTCCATGCAATCATATCTGCTCTTTATTTACACTGAAGTTCCTTCAGAATAAAGAGCTAAGTAGCTCAACGTAATTTGAAGTACATAATGTTCAGCACCTTTCTAATCCTGAAAGTCAAGGACAATCACTTTGCCAAAAGTTTGTATCCTTAAATAAACTCCAAGAGAAAACACACTGTAGTCATGGGATATTGCAAATTAAAACCAATTTTCAGAGAAAATTCAGGCGTTAAAACACTGCTCCAAGGTGCAGAATTTACAGTCACATATGTCTCATACTGAAGACCTGTGAACTTTGTTGCTTTCACCAAATGTTAATCACTTTGGGAATGAAATGCTTTTTCTAGTGGTTAATGCCACTATATTTACCAAAAAATACATTATCTGCATTAACATGACTCTGTAATGCACATTATGTATAATTCCTTCTGCAATGATTGCTACTTTTATAGCCTGTAAAAACCACCAAGGAACACATTTTATTGTCTATACCAACATCTCGGAATATTTCCTAAATCATTCATCATAGGAACATGAATAAAATACACGATAGTGAACTTTAACACTTTAGTGAATTTAAAATTGGTATTTAAGAGGTATGGGACACCCCCACATTGTGAAGTTCCTTCTAGGTGATAAACAATAAAATGATAAATAAATATACTGTAGAAGCAGAAATAATCGTTGAGGATTTAATTTCGTTATTTTCGTTGGCAGTATTACTCAACGAAATTAAATCCATGACGAATTTTAACCCAACTATTAATACATATAGAGTTGATACGTGATACATTTTAGAGATTACAATTTGACGAAATTAAATCCCAACGAAATTTTATTTGGTTGAAAAACAACGAAATTTTAACCCAACGAATATATGTGCTTCTACAGTACTTTTTTTTTCCTTATTTTTTATCTTTCAGAGTTGCCCAATAGGTAAACTAATGACCTGAAAGTCATGAGTTTGAAACCTGCTGATGTGATTTTTTTTCATTTATATTAGAAATTTTAAAATTGCATTTTACTGTCAATAAAATGCACTTTTGCTATTCTCATAAAAGGTAAATATGGCTCCTAGATCAGTAGCTGTCGTAACCTATTACAGTGAAATACTGCACAATTTAAAATGGTGATTATGTTTTGAATATGACATTCTTTAATCCATATTGATATCTCAAGGTGTCTCATACTACTTTAAATTCAACAAAACATTAAAAGTAATTTTAAATAAACTGACTGATTGACATAGCAATGACGATATGATCTCGTGAAAGAGAGCATAATTCTGTATACAAATAACATACAAACTTTTTTTATTAACTTGTTTTATTGGTATACTCAATTAAACTGCAACTCGAACAGATGGTGAAAAAGGGTTACTACGATAAAATACTTGCATTTATAAAAGAGGTGCAATTTAGTTTCAACTGCAGTAAAGAATAGCATTTCCCCACACATTAATACTACAACTGAATAAATTTTCCTAATGTTTCGTGACTTTCACCAATAATTAAATGATCAATTCATGATTTTTCAATGTAATATCAGTAATTAGATTATCTGCTGGCCTTACAGTTGTTACAATATGTAGTACATGGTACTGAAGAAGTCTACCTACCCCATTCATGCTAACAACACACATTCACAGACAACAGGATTTACATTGCAGGGTAGGAGTTTCCATAGCTCTACACACAAACCCTCAAACAACGGTAGGGGGTGTGTCATGGAAATGTTACACTAACCATTGATAGGTGACAAAGATGATGATGATGATGATGATGATGAAGATGATAACGATGGAAATGATGATGTACTGACCATAGTCTACAAAGTGATACAGTTCTAGCATTATGCCCAAATGTTTCATTAGTGTGCTAAAGCACTGTTGACCCGTGAGAAGTAATTGCATCAAAAACTGACACACCGAATGCTTGAAGCACTGGGGGGATTATCACAAGTACACACACACAAACACACATAGACACTCAAGTCTTTTTGTCTTCTACATCAAAGTCCAGGACTAACAGTTTGGTTTCCTCTGTGCCGTTTCGACTTCCCACCGCACACACGAGTTTGGTGTTACTGCACCTGACTCTCCACACGACCCCCCCACTCCCCCCACTGTCCAGAGAGACCAGGTTCCTCAGAAAGTCTCCAGATTTCAAGTCCCAGATTTTAACAGTTCCGTCATCTGATGATGTGATCACAAACTTCTTGTTGAACTGCAGACATGTGACGGCACTTTGGTGCTTGTTTGGCCCTGAAAGATAATAGACCTAAGCATTAATATCTATGTAGTATCAAAGTATAAAAAATCAATGACTCCAAATGCATTACCGGTACTTATGATTAAATGCTTGTCTTAAGCAATCATAGTTTTTAACATGCAATTTGATTCAAACGTTGTCAAAGTTGAGAATTTGAATTCCAGTCTCTATGGAATCTATAGAACTGCGAAAATGTTTATTATTGTTAACTTTTTAACGGGTAAATAGGTCATAATTTTGACTTCACAATGATTACCACACAAGCTTATGGTTCCATTATTATAAACATATAAACGTTGTTATGTTTCTAATTTCTAAACGATTTGCATTTCTCAAATGTAAATATATTTTTAAAAGTTCACTGGGATATGAACTTGGTTGGTACGTGATCAAATCTTCAGAGAAACCATTTGGGCTTCACAGGATTTGATCATGTGACCTGGTGAACTTTTTAACATTGCTGTTTATTTCTTAAGTATCCACAATAACTTTTACAAGTTTAGTAATACAGTGTACCATTTACTTCAGTGTTACCTTGTAGAGTTTGTAAGCACTGGCCCGTTGTGATGTCCCACACTTTGACTGTTGAGTCAGCGTTTCCTGAGACCAGAATGTTGTCCTTAAGCTCGAGTCCACTGGTCAATGACTGGTGACCAATCAACGTGTGTAGACAGTTCCCCGACTCCACATCCCACACTCGAATTGAGGTGTCCAAGGATCCACTCACGATGTGGATCCCATCAAACTAGACAGAACATGAAAGGACAGAAGTTAAAGAATTGTCTCATTCTGACACCTGCTAGATTAACAATAATTGATCATTCTAGAATATGACGAAATGGAAAAAAACGGTCCAATTTCCTTCCATTTCGTGTTTTGATTACATTTTACCACTCAGAAAACAGTCAAATTTTCTTTCATTTTGTGTTTAAAAAAATTCTTTTTGCCATTCAGAGCAATGATCCAGGTTATATGAAAAATACTAGTAGACAAAATTTCAGATTAAGAACTACATGAATATGGTCTTATTTAATAACACTGACTTTTACCCACCTGTAAAGAGTAGACCCTGTTGGTGTGTCCCTGCAGAGTGTGGATACAAGTTTCCGTCTCTGGGTCCCACACTTTCACCATGTAATCGTAAGCACCACTGACCACCCGTTTCCCATCGTATTGCACACACCGCACTGCCGCCACATGACCCATTAACACATGTTTACAAACACCACTGTGGATGTCCCACACTCTGAGCGTTGCATCTCTAGAACCACTCACAACTCTGAAGAGACAAAGTCACATCATATCTGGTTCAATTGAATATTGTGTTTTGCATTGTTGAATATGCAATCGAAAATTTAGAATGAAATAATAAAGTCTAGCATCCATCTAAATTTCAACACTCCTCATTGAAATACTGATATTATTTTGAAAAGTAAAGAACTTTCCATCAATATTCATCATTTAAGGGATCCTAAAAGCATTGGAAGGTAGATAAACAATCCTATTGGTGACTTACATGTTTTTGTGGAGGTGCATACACCTGACCGTGGAGGTGTGGCCGTACAGTGTGTTGATACACTGCCCCGTGTCGGCGTTCCACACCTTGAGTGTTCTGTCTGTTGAGCCACTTATGATGATGTTGTCTTCCATCTGAGAGGACCACACCCCTCCTGTGTGTCCCACCAAGGTCCTTAAGCACTGAGAGACAGAACAAAAATTCATACTAAAGACTATGTAAATCTTGTTAACTTTAAAGCAAGTATTATACTGTATGTAGTTTTTTACAAGCAAGTACCGGTTGTTTTTTTATATTTATTTCCAGAAGTGCATTTTGGGTCCACTGGCGATAAATGTCTGGAAGCTGAGGTAAGGTTAGCTGAGAAACTCTCAGATATTTATTGCAAGCAAATAATATGTACTTTACAGTATTTCATGTGTAACATATGGTACATTTGTCAATCAGAGAAGAAGAATTAATGAGACATGCTACACTGAATGTATGGCTATGGTTACATACCTTGCCTGTGATGACAGACCATACTTTGAGTGTGTTGTCATCAGAACCACTGACCACCCGAGAGCCACAGAACTCTAGACACGTTATCACATGATCATCATGTCCCCGCAAAAGCTGAAAGAAACAGTTAATCATAACAGACCTTTCAACTGATACTAAAATTAGAACTCAAATACAATGAATAATGAAAAATTCAGCAATTCTAACATTCTTATTAAATATCAAAACAACATAACCTTTGCTTAAATTCCCAAACGTATCTCATTCTGCCAATGCAGAGTACTTAATGTAACCTGAGTTGTACCTTTGGACTCCTGAGTTCGGCTGCCCTCCAGTTCTGTTCGATCTGATGCTGCCTCATATACAGGGCCTTCCAAGGACTCCTACATCCCGTGCGGCGACGGAGACGGTTGGAGCCATACACCAGGGTCTCTGTGATCCCCTCCTCCTTACACTTCTCCCTCCACAGAAGATTGTCCTCCGCCAGGACACGCCAGTAACGACAGGTCTGGGCTGCCTTCAATAGGGCTTTGGGCTCAAGGAATGATAGAACGTATAATGCCAACTGAAACAAAAGTCAAATGTTTATCAGTTAGTGCAAATTCAATTGTTTTATGAAATATTGATGTATAATGAATCATTTAAATTTGTTGGGACCAATTTTTGTGGATTACCTGATTTTTTTTTTTTTTTTTTACATTTTTGAGGGGATGTAATTTCCTGGATTCATTGTAATGAATAATAAATAGAGAAAAAATTTTGTAATTCATTGAAGATGTAATTCATGGTTGAGAGAAACCAATGAAATCTATGAAAACTGAGCCATCATGAATATTTAAAATGATTTCACAGTATACAGGATACTCAAAATGTAACAATCTTATGTGTACTGATACAAAATATTGCCACTCATTTGGCAATTGGTGTGACCTAGTTTACTTACCTCTTTTGGAAGTAGTGAGATGAAGTCCCTCTGGAACTGAGGCTCTATGACCTGCATCATGTGTCGCACCTGAGTGGGTTCACAGATCTGTATCAGCTCATCTACAGCCATCAGACGCTCAGCATTGCTCCACATCTACAGAACAAAATTAACACTTCTGAACCATTTGCCTCCAACATCTATCTTTTCTCACCATTTTGGTACTCAATCAATAAAAGTATAACTAATATAAACAACAATACCTGAAATGTTTGTAGCCACTCCATGAGCCTGGGAGGGGGGTGTTCTTTGGATGGAATTCTAGGACGATGACCTCCAGCATAGGATGGAATGATTGTAGTCTTTTTTAAATTTCCAAATGTACTTTGACTGTGAATGGAAGTTAGACATAAGATTATTTACTAAGTTATAAAAAGAAAGACAATCCCCATTATTATTAACTCGATTGGACAGAGACAAAATTTCAGATAGAGAGGTTTTAATAACATAAACAGTGACTGGGACTTCCAACTCCCATGACATAAATTATGCCTGATACCAAGTTCAACTGTGTTTGCAACCATCGAGAAGAGAGACACACTAAATAATATTGTAAAATCTTTTTATATCAACTACCTGTCAAAGTCATCTGATCGACAAGGTCTTTTAAATGGAGGGATCCAAACTTCTTCTCTACAACCATAGGTTTTTCTTTTCATCTAGACAATGAAAATCAGAATGTGGCACTTTAAGCAATGATTCATATTTGGATAAAAAAGAAATGCAATGACTTCACACCAGACAACCAAGAGAGAACAACAGGTCATTGTTACCTTGCCCACAAGTACAGGTATCCGTGAGCGTTGGGGATGGACTCGTTGTAGGCATCGGTTTTCCTGTGGAGAGGGGGGAGCAGAGTCGATTTCTGTGGGACTACTCACATCATCCTCTGACAGCTAACACAATCACAACGAAATGACATATCCATGAATTATGACCATCTGACTTTTAAATTCGATACAATGCATGCTAGCACACAATTATAAAAGTATGTTTAATATTCATTTTAAACTTGCCATTATTTCAGTAAATTACAACTTTCAAATTCAATACAAGGCATACAGGCTCACAACAAAATCACAAAAAAATGTTTTCAATTCATTTCAAAATTGAGCATAGTAAATTTCTCGGATGTATTCAACTTCTCTACACTAACCTGGGGTCCACTTTCCTCATGACTCGAATCTTCTTCCTCTTCCTCCTCTTCTTCATTTTCTTCTTCCTCATCTTTCTCTTCTTCCTTCTTCACCCTCACTGCCTCAGAGTGGGAGCCTCCCTCAAACTTCCCATGACTCAGAGTGAGGCTCTCATCTGACTGTGATGTGCTGGGGGTCTCAATGAGACGAGACCTCAGTGCCCGGCCGGTACTGGTGGAGGGTTGAGGGGATTCAATTGACACATCATTCTCTGCTGTCTCTACATCACTTCTTGACTTCCTCCCCCTTAAATTTAATTACATCAACATTTGAATCATAAAAATCTCACGTTTCATACTTTAATAAATGTAATAATGTTATAATTTCAGTCAGGATACAACTATTTGAATTTTTTTGTGAAATTCAAATTCTTAAAACCATTCTAAATGATAAATGCAGTCCATCATAACGGATGTTAAGAACAGAGCTTGATCTAAGCATAAATCATCAACTCTGGTTTTTGCTTCCTGCAGCACATTGAACATATGCTTATTATGAGACAGGAAGTGGCCTTGAACTCTGACCTTGCAGCCGCCCGCAGCCTGCACTTGGACGCCACCGTACACACCAGGCAGTTCCTGCTCTGTTCTATGATGCCATAACCCAGACCCGGGACGTCACTCAAGTCAGATATTGTGGTAAAACCCCCTACAGCCTGTTATGACAAAACAATGCATTTAACATAAACCAAAGTACGAACTGTAAATAAACATGGACAATTTCCAAGAGTGTAGTTTTAATTAATTAATCTCACATGAAAAGAAACCTTGCAGGTTTGTTTCCACTTTTCACATCTGCTTACATCTTTTTATCAGTATAGTTACATGTAAATTACAAATGATTCTAGTTTGTCAATACACTGTACTTACTTTTCTGTACTTGATGATAGCTTGTGCCTTTCGGACCCCTATTCCACAGAGCTGGGCAAAGTCCTGTAAAGTAGCTGTGTTAATATCTACCTTCTTACTGGCCATGGTTTCCAGGGCAACTGGACTCTAGATCTGCAAATTAAATAGATTTAAAAGATACAGCAACATATCAATATTTCCTGTGAGCAATCATTTCACTGATTCTAACTATGAAGATTAGTAGGAAAAAGTACATTTTTAGAACATTATATATTATAATAGATGCCAAAATTTTACATTTCAGGTAAAAATGTACATGTCAAATATGCATGAAAATGGGATTTCCTTCTTATAAATCATCATTACATGAAATGTATTTAATATTACAGGAAATAGAGAAAAATTTATTGGCAACATATTTTCTACAGAGGTCATCAATAAAATGTGAATAACTTGTTGTCATAATGTGGATATGGTGTATAAATTTCCAACATAGGGTACAAAATCTGACAAAGGAAAGTATACTTTGGAGAACCTGCATCTGTCATTGATCTATGCTCGGTATGAAAACTAACATGGTAAAGAGTTTCATATAGGTATCTAATTTTAGTTGCCGACTAGTTATTTGATATACACTGAATCATGCTTGTACCATGAACACAGTCACACACTTCACACAAAGAAAATCTTGAACAGCTGATACAAACTGACTCATGTATTTTAAAGTTTGTTTTCATGGGAATAATGAACTATACATGATATATTCCAATAAAACAAAAAAGAAAGTGATATTTCCAGTTGATCCCAAAGTAGAAAATCCCCACAATTCTCTCTTATAATCGGTTTATAATCATATCATCAACACATGTTGAGGCTATGACAAAGGTACATTCACCAAAAATTATAATTGTGCAATATCAAAGTACTAGCATACACTTTTCCACAGAGTTAACACAGAATTATTGCCTGTTCTCTTATCAATATATCAAAATTATATTTAACTCATACATTATCACAACATCTGCATATCTGCACGAAGTATTTCCAGTCTATTGTCACACAGTACTTTGATCAGTCGATATATATCGGATTTAAATTGACCCGTTTTATTTTGTTATCCATCTGGAGCATCGTTAAAACTTTCTTAAACGTAATTAATGATATATATTGTAATGCTTAACACTGAAAAATTTAAAATGTTAACCTGAAAACCATCATTTCTGGCTGTTTTTTTTTCATGCGGCCGCCATCTTGCCAAATCAAAAACCAACAACATTGAAGGGCAGATAACTCTGACGGAAGAACGTGTAACTCTGCCTGGGGTGTTGAAAATTTCCCTCAGATGGAGATATTGGGCTAATGTTCGGGTGTGAGCATGGATTTGAAATAAATCCAGAAAGAAACATTAAAAAAAAAACGACAACAAAAGACAAGAAAATTATATGTCGAACTTATAATATTTCTTCTATCGAAGACAAATACGTGTTGCCGCAACATTTTCTTGAAACATTTTTCATTTATAATTCAATTCAATTTCAATTTATATTTCAAAGCCAAAAAACCAGAATAATAATAATAATAATAATAATAATAATAATAATAGATTTAAACCATTATTTTGTTTAAAATGTTGTCAAGTTGTGTGTTTATTTCTACTTTTTCTATATAAATAATTTTGTCGTATTTCTCCATATCAACATAAGTGAAAGTAATTATTATAGGTATTGAACATTCAATTACATAACATTGTATGACAAATCAAATGTGACATCAATGTAAAAAGATTATAAATCCACGTCCTTCGGAAAAAAAGTATAAACTTTTATATTTTCCTTTTTTCAGGGGTTTTTTTTTCTTGGGGGAGGGGGGGGGTGCATGGTGTGTGGGTGTTGGCATTTTGATATTTAATGGAAACAACAACAACTCAACCAAAGCAGTCAGTTACAGCCCATTAGAATAATATACTTGTATATTTTTTGTTTTGTTTATGATCTATAAAATATGCACACATTTTAAACTTTACGACAAATTATTTGTTCTAAGAATCAGAAGTTGTTTTCGAGGATTCTGTTTTCTTTAAAATAAATCCATGTCAATTTAATTACTAAATTCTCAACTCTACCATGTGGCTAATTATATCATCTAACCTATATTGTCACGCTTAACTAAACTCACTTTATCAAAAATATACCACGATCTCATATCAGAAATATGCGCGGGTGGGGTGTTCCATAGCCAATTTTGTTTGCCGGTGGCGGGGGTTGAAGGTGTATTTTGGGTAACATTAATACTATCTGAGATAAACAAGCATTTTTTGTAATGGCCCTCCGAGCCCGGCCCCACCCCCTAGATCCGAGCATTCAGATAAAAATTTGTATTAGCCTAAGTGTTTATTAGCATTAATTAATTAAATTCTTGATTTTTGTTATTTACATGAATCATCTAAAAATGTCTCTATAATCTTCATCGGGATTGTAAAAAATATATGTATTTTTTTAAATAGAGGTTGTTGTTCGCTTGGTTTTTTGTTGTTTTTTTTTTTGAGGGGGTGAGGGGATTAAAGTTAGGTTTATGTAAATCTAGCTGAATTTCAAACCACATAATCATAGAATTTGCATACGGGTAGTTCTTATTTTAGTGGGAAAATTTTATTTTGATTTCAATCATATTATTTTATCATATTGTCATCCATTTAATTTACATGGTCTAGATTTGCCATTTTATTACTGGTATAAGCTATTTTGGGGGGTAAAAAATGTAAAAAATTATATATAACAATTAAAAAAACGACTTGATGCATCGGAACAAGGAGGAAGTTAATTAACCGCTCTCAAACCAAAAACAAAAGACTCTTTACTGGTTTCTGTAATAAAAGTTTACTTGAATAGTATAATATATTTCATACCATAAAGTGGACTGAAACAATTAAGTGCCCGTGTCCACCCCCCCCCCCCCCCCAAGAGAGAGAGAGAGAGAGAGAGAGAGAGAGAAAACTTTCATGACAAATTATTAAAAAATGAAAATTAAACAAATTCAATTTTAGTAATGAGTTTAAATAATATAATTTTATTCAAACAGAAAAAAAAAAAACACCCCCCCCACCCCCAATTTAAATCAACAGGTAACCTATAGTCTATAGCCATTACTGAAGGGCGCGCACCTGTCAATGAGGCAATGATACGGAATATAATCAGATAAAAACAAAAACTTTGGGACTTTGTCATATTCAAATCGCCCAGCCTGAGCTACTCGCCTTTCTGTTGCATTAACAGCAAAGCTTGCTTGCTACGCTCGGTTGCGTAAGTCCACAAGCACCCTAGTTTCGATGGAGCGCACTGAAGCGTGTTGAGCTGTCCGGAGTTTTCTCCTGTCTTGTCAGACGACACGCCGACCACTGTTTAAAAATTTGTGTGTGTGTATGGGTGGATATGGCTGCGATTTCTGAGAGAGAGGATGGCGAGGAGCATTTGGATATCAGGCTTCGACAAGATGAAGAAATGGAATTTTTCACCGAGCTTGCACTTCATGAAGCAGAACGTTGGATTTCGGTGAGTGAAAAAACCCATGTCAAATTGCCTCCAGTCTGTTTTTGTGTTGTTGACACGATAAAAAAAAATCCCACAGGTAACACCCATTGTTAATGTGAGATAAAAACAAACTGTATATCACGTGTATTTATATGTTGGTTTATTTTACATTTTGTAAAAATAATGTAGCACATTAAAAGAAATTGACAAAAAGGAAGAAATTCAAATAATAGTACATATAGTAAATTTGGCAGATTGTTGTTAAAACTATATATGAAACATGTCACTACAGCAGTAACAGATCTGATGGATTTAGTTTGGGCAAACATACTTGATTAGAAAGGTACACAAAATATTTACTATGCCCACATACACACACGCTGGTCAAAACTAGGTCAAACTCAAGTCAAACGGGTAGTTTTTGTCCAAACTTAGATAATTTGTACTGATTTAAAGAAACAGTTTTCTTGACTTATCAAATTCTTTTTGTTTATCTCTTTAAAAAGTGACACTCGAGAAGTTTTAACCATGGTCCTCAAGATACCCATCATAAAGACGACGGTGATTTTGTTATTTCTTAAATGACAGTTTCTCTTTAGAAATGTTGGGAGAAGCTCAAAGTTGTTTACAGTAGGGATCAATGGTTTAGAAGTAAACTTATACTACTATGTACCGAACAGGACAAGGGTTTACTAAGACCTTGTTTGACTACTGAAAAATCTTAGAAGGATAGCAGCCATTTCCCAATAATCTATATGTTAGGGCATTACTTAGGATCTTAATTGTCAATTATTTCATTGAACCAACAGATATATACAAAGGTCTGCTAAGATTGATTAAGCTTTGAGCCAGCAGCTGTCGCTATAAAGCTCCCTAAAGAAGACATTTGGGTTTCAAGATAGGAGGTGCATGGTTTTAAAGCTCACATGTATTAATATATGCGGACCGTTTATGCAGAGTAGTCTAATTAAATGCTAAACTAATGCTAGGAACTATTACCAAGAATCTTTAAGTTCAAAAATAAGTGGCAATTGATAGTATATTGCTTTACAAT
>WFKH01011581.1:13344281-13353303 GCA_016163765.1 Magallana hongkongensis | reverse complement strand
GGGGGGGGGGGGGGGGGGGTCCAAATGATCAGTTCACTTATACAAAGCAGGCTTCAGTGATATTGTGTTGCAGAGTAGCATGGAGCGTACAGAGGGCATGAATGGAAGAGAAACCTGTTGACATGACATACCATTCATACCGGACGCGCTCTAGCGAACCCTCAATGTGTTTTTGGCCTGAATGTCACCTGGTGGTCGCTAAATTTTATGACGTGTGCTGCCTATTTAAAGAAAAAATTACACGACATTTGATGTCCTGAGACATAAACAGTCCCACGTGTTAATTGGTTATGGTCATTTTTCTAGACATATCAGAATGAAAAAGGTACCCAATAATAAAGTGTTCCCTTCAAAATTAATTGACTTCTCCTCTATAGTTGACTGCTTTTCACATGCAGATTTGTAAAAAACGAGAAATTATGTAGATATAGGTACGACTGTGCATATTTCTTATTTTACACCTGATCCCCCTTTACAATGTTGGACCACCCTTTCTGTTGTCACCCCAGTCCCATGTTTCACACGCATCATCAAAACCTGATTGGTACTTCCAGGCAGTGTCTGATTCTATCAAGTGTTATACGAGACATGAAACAATGTCAAGGCAACTAAAATTCTATGGCCAATATCTGATTTTTTTTAGATGGAGCTAATGATATGAAATTATTTTAGATGGAAAGGATTGATAAGTTAATGTATACCCATTAATATTGTTGTTGATTTTTTCTTTCCTTTTTCACTGTATTTTGCAATTTGCTGTTAAAAAATATGATCATAAATCTTATTTCTTTTATAGAGACCCCTTTCCTCCCCATAGTTGTTGTGGAAAATTTGTCAAATATTCATCTGGTGAATTTTATCACATTTTAATGTTTTTTAATCTGCAAAAACCTTTACCTGTATGATATCAATTGTCAAATAATGTAAGAGAATACAAGTCTTTTATGTGAAGTGAAAAGCTTGCTTATTACTGTCTCTTCCAGAGGTTACTTTAACCCTGTGATGTTTTTAAAATCACCTTGAAGACCTAATGAACGAGCTGTCCTCATGGACAGATTTATTTTCTCTGACAGGCCAGTTAATGAACTGCCAATGTAAACATAGTCATATTATCAACCCTGTTCCTGCAACCCAAGGGATTTATCTTTGTTTAGATTTAATTCGTGAATGGAGATAAATTTCTTGGGTTCTGAACTTTTGGTAGTGATTTTGATAGATTTGCAGTTCTTCTACATCCTATAAAGGATTTGATGCATGCATCCTATGTCCCTTTTTAGCCGGGCTCTGCTGAAAGCAGAGTCCTGGCTGTAGGCAGGCAAATCGCCAATGTTACTATAAATAGCATAACTTCAAAAGTAAACAAAAAACCGAACAGCGTCAAAGTAAAAGCTTCCGCTATACTAAATAGTTACATAAAGAGCCATGTTTTGTCAAATGTGTTGGGTTTTGTTTTGTTTGGTTTTTTGGGTTTTTTGGGTTTTTTTATTTCGAGAGCATTGTCAATCTTTTTTAGTTTTTTTTTTTATTAATTACGTGTTTTAAAAACAAGACTATGCATTTTAGACACATACAATGCGCATGAATTTTCATGAACTACTTTGCTGCACATTGAAGAAATGGGGGATTGAATTATTTATAACGCTTGATGCAAAATTCAACGCAGCCACTGTTAAATTTTTTTCTACTAGACAGACATATTTTTGTTTATAGCCGCTTACAAAATTTGGTCGCTCTCTGACGCTTTGCCGACATTAAAAATATGAGAGAGAGAGAGAGAGAGAGAGAGAGAGAGAGAGAAATTTTCAGTCTTTACTACACAATATGCATAAAGACACATCAAAAAGAGCTCGGCTTTCAGTACTTCAGTACTTTGATTTACTCAGGAGTGTCATTCAGTCTAATTGAAGCCGACCTCCCAAGTCTGCAAGGAAAAGCAATGACGGAGAGTTCAACAAACAATTCAGTGTTGGTGTTTAATCATATGGCAACAGGTTCTCTCAGTTTATACAACAAAGTTGCGAGGGGTATAATGTTTTTAACCATCTGTCTGTCAGTCAGTCAGTAAGTCCATCAGTCCTGTTTTTTGTAAGTGCAACTCCTCTTAAACCGCTGCATGGAATTTTGAAAAAATTTGTAGTTATGTTGGACACAATGTGTAGATGTGCATATATTACCAGGAAATTCCGATTCCTTTTTTTTCTGGGAATTTCAACCCTTTTGAGCTTAGAATTTTAGCCATATATTGAATAGTAAATGATCAGTTTTTAAGCGCAACTTCTCTTTAACCACTGCAAGGAATGTTTTAAAACTTCGTAGGTATTTATTACACAATGTGTAGATGTGCATATTACCAGTAAATTCTGATTCCATATTTTTCTAGGAATTTTAGCTCTTAGGAATTTAGAATTTTGTGGTTGACAAAGGAATAGATGTGCATATTTGCAGGAAGTTTTTATCTGATAATTTTTTGCAAGTTATGCTCTTTATCAAATTATTTTGTATTCTATGCACTCCCTGTCATTCATTATGTGTAGCATTGTCAAGTAATGGGGGAGCATGGGGTATGTGAGCTTGCTCACTTTTTCTTTATTTTAAAAGACATTTCATTTACTTTGTCTATCTTCAGGGTACTGTTGGGTCACAGTAATACATTTCTACTACCGGTATCCCCTGTAAATACTGGAAATTTAGCAGCTGATTTTGTTAAAGAATTTCAATGAATTGTGTCTTGAGAGTCTTATCATATTGTACAGATCTTGAAAAGGAATGGGGAGATTCGACAGCCTTAACATTATTGGAATTATTCATACTTATTTGATAAAGTAAAGGAGAGTTGGACCCCTACCCTCTCCGGGAATTTCAGTGTTACTAAATTTTTATGGTAAATGAGAAACCTTGAAACCTTGAAACCCCACGAAAGTTGCTGACAAAACAGGCTTTTTCAGGGGAGGGGTTATCGCTGTACTTAGGGGTTTTTTTCTGCTTGTCAAAAAAATTTGAATTATTAAGGACCAAGCTATAAGCAGGTAACTGTTCTGGGACACTGACTCATTCCCATAGCTCCCAAAAACCAGAAGTGGCATAATGGGTCATACAGACCCAGAGAAGGACTTAACTTTTGGGTGGTTGTGTAACATAAGTAGATCCTTAAGAGTAGGGTTTTTTGTAAACTTTTTTCTTGAAATCTTTGTTAAAAACAAAATAACTGAAAGTTGAAGACCTTATTTGTCAAAATGTTTTCAAAATTCTTCATTATTTGTGACAATTGGATAACCTTCCTTCTTTTTTGACAGTTTTTTCCTTGTGGATACAAGGGTGGTATGAGGTTCTTTTTTAACACATTGTTTGACCAATCTTTTTGTTAATTGTCTGAACTAGAGGATTATTTTCTTGTTTTCTATTTACAGGCCGTGACCAGGAAAAAGTTTTCTCATCCTGATGACTTTAGAAAATCTCTCGAGAATGGGATACTTTTGTGCGAGTAAGTACTTTAGAAGCTTTACAAAGACGTTTTTGTTATGCCGACAAATTTTCTTTAGCCTTAATAGAGCGAAGGAGTGCAAAGACTTAAAAGTTCAAGATAAACCACATAGATTTAAATCATCTATATACTTGTTTTTCAATTTATTTTCCAAAATACATGTTATAATACCATTAGAGAAAGACTTTTTTATGACCAAGACTTACAAGAAAACGTGTTCCAATTTCTTAGAGAGGAGATGCAAGCTTTGCATCTTGTCAGTGTGTTTTGTACAAACCATTTAGATTGAGATGCAACTTATAAAACCCAGTAAATATAATCTTGATGACGAGACATATTCAAATACCTTTATGACCCACACAAAGGTGATAGAATGGAGAAATAAAATATGCTTGGAGCTTGAAAACTGATGTCAAGATTTTTAAGAATATTTAATTGGCTGAAATCTTTGTTGACCATTAACCCAACAGAATGACCTTAACATTCTCATTTTTGACATTTGACCCTATGACACTGACCATGACCTCAGATTGATTAAAAAAGCTTACCTGGTGAGCTGGTGAGTATGAGATTTTACAATTGTGTGATCCTTTCACTCGACAGGTTAAGGTTATCCTCACTCACTGATGAGTGAAATATTCTTACAGAAATTAAAATTATAAACCAATTCTCACTGGTATGTATATGTACTTACATTTATTTCATATGATTATGCCACGTACCGTATAAGTTTATATTCAATCATTAGGCAAAGACTGAGCTCCTATAAGCATTTACAAGTTAGATTTCATTCTACTTTATCCAAGGACCAGAGTATGCGACTAAAGTTGTACAGAAAAGAACAATGAATTTGCAGTTGATTGAAGTAAAATTGTGTAGGGTGATATCGAAGGACAGTAGCAGGGAGGGGGGTTAGTGAATTTATGTAGTATGATATTCAAACTTCTTACAAGTATCGTTATACCTCACATTCAGGGCATAGGAGAATGTAATAAAATTTGCGTTCACTGCATTTAGTTGGTGTAACGTGAACTGAAGGTCAGCAATGTAACACCATATAGAAAGCTCTGATTTCCTCATTACATAATTCTGACATTTGTTGGCATTTGTCACAAGTAAAACTGGGAGGAAAAGTTATATTCATAATTCTTGTTTTATAGGTTCATTTGTGAATAGGGCATAAATAAGACTTGTTCATCATCTAACTGTATAATTGTGAAGAAATCCCAAGACCTAAAATAAAAAATTGTTTGTTTGCAGTTGCCTACCAACCCATTCATAATGTACCCAACACAAAAATTTTTTATAACTTTTTAGATAGAGAATTTTGTTTGTGTCCAAGTTTTCCAGGTATCAAAATTTGTTTTGTGTTTCTTTTAAAAGTGTGTTAACACAGCTGTGTGGAAGGCGTGCTCAGATGGGGGAAGATCTATAGTATGACTTTCAATACAATAAAAACCTGAAAAATTAAATTGAATTAAAAAAGAAAATACCTACCTACCAATCCACTATTAAATTTTATGCCAGCAACTGCAAAGAAAGATTTTGTTAAGCTTGGCCAAATTTCACAACGTTGACTTGACCCTTAGAATTGATTGTATTATTATACCCATTATATGTTTTTAGCTCAACAAGATGAAGTATTTATTTCCAAATCGCTTGAGGAGCTAAATGCTTCGAAGAGAGATAACTCTGTCAGAATAGACAAAATATCTAAAATTTTGACAGGTAATCATTTTCTCATGAGTGGAAATTTTCTCTAATTTGATTGACTTATTTTTCTAGGCTCTTGAACAACTTAAAAGCAGGATCAGTGAAGAGAATAAACAAACTCCCAGGCGCTATTGCTGGATTGGTGAGTTTCAGTTGGAGTTGTCTTTCTTGTAACAATTTAACTGCTTGCTTTTTCTTTACATATTGAAAAACCTCATTCTTTAACTTTGTCTTTGATGAACAATAAAGATGCATGCAACTCCTGTCATATTTTGCTTTGATTTCATGAAGTTTGACCCACATCTATTCTCTCTCTGACTCTAAGCATCTGATCTATGTAGACTACCATTATATATATCTTACATTTATTTAGTGCTCTTACCTCAGTTGTGTTGCACATGGATAATGCATGTGCATCACACTAGTCTCATAATGTATTATTTATTGATTACTTTTTGCATCAGATCCCACACCAAGAGCCATGTATTTTGTGACCACTGATTAGCTCAGCTGTCCACCAAAACCGTCTCTATGCATGATGGACATATTTTGTTAATATTCATAAGAAATAGAAATTACGGCTTTATGTACCACAGTAGACATCACTTAGACAAAGTAAAATGCACATGAACTTCATCTGATTGTCCTTTTGAATGAGACATTTTTGTAGTATTATATAGAATTATCATCTATATACTTCTGATTGAAAATTGCTTGGATGATAATTAATTTATAGCCCACTCAAATCACTAATTGAACTTAACCATGATACAGAATTTAGGTTTATTATGCGGACGGCATGATAAGCCACGTCAAGTGAAGAGCTTTTAGTCTTATGAATGTAATGCTGAATGAAAAATCCTAACAATACAGATTGACCTTATGAGTGGAAGCCATGATAAATTTGTAGTATTATCAGCAGAGTTTTGTCTGCCGACAGCAAACTAATGTTTCCAAAGAAAGCAAATATTGACCAACAGCCGCCTTCTTGCTAGGATGAAAATTTGACTTAGTAACTGAATTCAGTTCAAGCAACAGAAATATGCTTTGATGGTGCGATTATTTAAACCTGTGTCCATTTCCTAGCTTTATCAGCACTGGTCTGTCATAAACGGCTGTGTAGATATATGTCCTAAGGGAGAAACACCGATTTCATGTCTTGCTTTATAGTGTCCGTGATACATCTCTCTGGATCAAGGAATGTTTGGAAGAACTGTTACCTGCAACTGAAAACAACTGCCTTAGTGGTATTTTTGGGTGAACAATAAAACAGACTATAATCGGCATAAACACGACCATTTCTAAAGAAAATAAACTACTGGTTTGACAGCATTTAACATTTTTAGGTCACATAGAAATGTGGGTCATCCAAAGAAATGCACACAATTGGAGTTTCTTAATTTGTCCTTCATTTGAGAAATATGAGCTATCAAAAAGTGATCTACTTTTTCTGAGAATTTTTGAAATTAACAATTGAAAAAGATGCAAATAAGGACAATTGAAAAAATAACAATTGAAAAAGACCCCCAAAAAATGACAATTAGGACCAGGTTATCAGAGCAATCAAACTTGCACGAACATTATCATAAAAATTTTTTTGTTTTTTTTGGTTTAATATCAAGACCATAAACGTTTTATTAACTGGTTTTGATCGATTTGTAATTTTTGCTGTTTTAGTTCCTTTCAAGGATATTTACTTATTTTTGAGATCTTATGCACAAAAGATCAGTAGGTAATTCCTTTGCTTCAGAATCAAGAATTCCATTCTCAAAAACTATATAAATTGTATAGAGAAAAGCCTGCTGGATGCATTCGGTGGTTCATAGGTCATTTCAAGCCATGGACCAGAGTCTAAATAGCTCTCTCCTACCTACATGTATGCTTGCTTGATCACATTAAGTGTTCTTACTTGAATATTTATGCATAATTAATGTGGTTTTACTGTACTGTAGATCAAAAATTCAAGAAATTTTGTGAGGTTCACAAGAAACTCTTTGCAAAAAATTTTCAATGCAAACCAGTCCTTATTACTAATGAACTTATTTGTTAAAGATTATCTACATCTGCTCAGTCACATTTATAAGTTGCTTCAAACCAGTTTAACAATGATAAAGTTGTTGCAAAAAAAATGGTTCAAGGTATTATTGGGTGGATAATGGCTACACCATATATATCTGTTATATTTTATAATGATCTATTTTTGCTATTTGCACGATCATTTTCATATTACAAAAAATAAAACATTCAGATATTATTTTAACTTTTGAGGATCATTTGCATGAAACGACTTGTGCAAATAGAAAAGTTAATGGATTATTTTTATTTTCGCAAAATTTGCAACATGCAAAAAAATAGCCGGATGCATGGTGTATTATATTAGATCTGGGTCTAAAGACTTCTGCATGTGTTTACTAAATTTGTAACTGTGCCACAAGCTCATAGTATTTATATTAAGTAAAAGATTTGACGTTTCTAGCATTTATAAAGTAAACAAGATTTTTTTATAATTTAAATTACATTTGAATTAATTTTCATATTTGGCCTGAAAGCATTTGTTCTGAATTAGGCTCTTACAGTGACACTTTATCGCAGGGATCTAGAAATGAATTTCAATTATTTTGTTATTGGAGTGGATTTTCAAACACCCCGTGGGTGCCTTACTTAAAGAAAAGAATTTTAATGATTTAACACACAAAACCCATTTGATTTTTTTTATATTAAAAGTTTCACTGATGCATTACATTTTTATTGCTTTTGCAAGCATGATTTGAAGTTTTTTTCCCTTCTTTTTACCTGTTCTGCATAAAGGCTGCATTTTTCCTATTTTGAATGACCCTTGTGTAAATACTAGATAATATTGGGGGGTGTCTTTGATTTACTCATTTGATTATAAGTAAATATCCTTCCATATCCTGACGGTGGCAAGGTCCACAGCTTAGTCCTGTGTGGCTTTGAGGTCTTATCAAATTAGGTGATTTATTAGAGTATCTTTGTTTGCATAATTCTGCCTACATTAGGGACCAGAAAGGACCCGGTTCCACAAGCCAAGTCTTCACCGATACTGCTCGCTCAGCGAAAGGATGTTTACACAACGACCTGATTGGTTGTTTTACTCTAAGAATGTTCAAATATTTAACTTTATGCAAGTGAGGTTAGCCGTATTCATTTCATATTTCTAAACGTACTAATTTTTGTCGTTGGTGTTTGAAAGTTCTTGAAAAGGATTTTTGCAAATTTACAAAGGATTTTTTTTGTGGGTACACATTGTATACAACTTGTAAGGCTTTTTTTTGTCTGCTGTCTTTTAAAAATGCATTAATTAAATGTTATCACTGGACTGTTTAAATACCACATTCCAAAGATTTTGTTTGTGGTGCAGTGTTTACAGTAGTTCTTTATGTGTCTTTCAGGATAACATTAATGTGTTTTTGAAGTCGTGTCGGGAGACCTTCGGACTCAGCACCAATCAGCTGTTTGACACCGGAGACTTGGAAGATTTATCTCAGCGGGCCATCGCGGAGTAAGTACTAACAAACACAACCTCTGGAACTGGTTCTTACTTAGTTTTTTAAGGGTTGGCAGATATATTTACTTCAATGATTTTATGACAAGAACTAATTCATAAAAGTGCAATGATTTTCACAACTTGAATTCTTGAAAATCTAGTGTCTACAAAGAATCAGAAAAAAGCAGGTGGTTTTGCATTACCTGGTAGTTAATTTGATATAAAGTCTTACCAAGAAATAGTATTTTAAGTGAAATGATTTAGTATTTTGTTTTCTTAATTAGGATTTAATTAACAGTGATTTATTGGTTAGATCAACATTT
>WFKH01011581.1:13326781-13339281 GCA_016163765.1 Magallana hongkongensis | reverse complement strand
TCGCTGGCCTCGTAATTGGGCTATCTTTTTTTATGTTGATTTTGCAGTTTGCTCTGTTAACATGCAATCATTTTTGCTGTCAATTGTGAAGTTTTTCTAGATTTCATTGTGTTTTTGATTCTTGGAGTGCTGTATTTTGGCTTTAAGTGCAGGCTGCAAGATAATATCAGGTATAACCCTTGCTGTATATGGAACTCCTTGGGTGAATTTTTTCCTTGTGGTTTCTTTTTGTGATGGATTCGTTATTATGATTTATTTAGGTATTTGCAAACATCGAAATCTTATTGAGCATTGTCATGATCTGCAGGTTCCGCAAATGAATCTTAATAACAATTTGTAAGGAAGTGAAAGGGATCGAATGTGGCGTGTGGATAAAGAAAGATTATAATTTAAGGGATATTTAATGTGTTGAAACTTTCAAGGCAGGTAGAGGATTAGTAAATTTTTTTTATTTAAATTTCATAATAGCTTACATGGGGTTTGTTGATTCAAATCCAGTGTGTACACCTGTGTTTTGAATTTACAAATACTGAGAATAATTGCATTCAACCAGAAATATAAAGGTAATATCCTTATGTTTGGACTTGTCAGAAAGTACAGCTGATGGTTTGCAGTAGTACGTAGTCTTATTAACCCAGTGAGGTCAGGCGGGTCAGGACAAGGTCCATTGGGCATGTGCATTCCAGAACTGAATGCATTGAACATAGTATTGTAAATGTGCCATTTGGTGTGAAATTCAATGTCAGGCTTTTGTCTATTATTATTTCCATTGACAATAGGTTGACTTTGGAGAGAATTTAAAAAATTTTTTAACTGTTGTGTATTGGCCATCTGCTCTTTCGTGACGGCCTGTAGAAGTGTTTTAAGTGTTGGTTGGACATAAAATCTAACGTTTGATGTCATCAGACGGCATCATTACCTGCCAAGCGAGCATGTAACGCTTCTCTTAGGGTTGTCAATGTTAGTAATTCATGCATACCTTAACCAGACAGGGATAATTAGGAAATCTGTGGCTATGCAGAAGACAACGAATTATTTCTTTTTTTGCTCTGTGAATATTTAATCTGATTTTGTTTTTTTTTCTTATTTTCATTCTAGCTCAGATAACTTGAAACAGGAAGTTGATAGAAGATCTTTGAACGTAAGTTTATTTGTTTTGTTCGTTTTGAAAGACCGAATTCCGCAAACAAACGGAAGCTTTTTAGTTGACATGTTGCTCTCTCTCTCTACCATATGCTGTCAAGCGTCCCTCAGATAAAACCTGATTATAGAATTTATATTGAGCGCACCCAGTGTGCCCGGTATGAGCAGTCATAGAATTACTCCCCACAACAAGCTGGACTAATTCATTATGGAAATCAATAACTAATAATGACATGGTGTAATCCCCCCTCACTAAACATGGTTCACATAAAGATGTTCCCAGAGGCTAATGACATTCTGTGACATAGAGAGTTAAATATTCATTATGTAACCGTTTGATAAGTGTATTTGTCCCCGTCCTTTTACTTTGTTAGCTAGCCTCAGTGATTCACGATTTAACTATATCACAAGGTGTGCAGATTCCTGAAATTCAGTTGGACATCGTCATTCGGTCAACAAATAAATTTGGAAAAACAAATGTTTACCTGTGTACGATAATAAGAAGGTATTTAGGCATGCTATCATTTGTTAAAAGTTATAAATGATGCAATGAAATATATTAATCATGTTGTACCTTTTGGGGGGCCCAATTCATTTTTCTCAGTGGGCCCTCTACAATTTTGTCTCAGTGTGTTATGTAAAACCATGTGTCTTCCGTCACAGTCCAGCATAGAGTCTGTTGTGATTTGTCTGGGAGGGATATGATGCACCAGTAAATTAGAACAATGACACATAATGAACAGTATTTAGATATGTTCTCATTAATAATCTCCTCCAGTGTCATTCCAAACAAAAAATTAAGAGATTGAGCAACTTATCTTTTAGATGAAAGAATTTTAATTCAGAGCCTTTTAGTAGTACGTACAACATGTTTAGACTTTATTTCTAGAATGTAACTAATTTCTAAGGCATATACAGTGTATGTCCCTATTGCCAAATCTTTTACCCCCACCCTTCCATATAAATATGGCAACCATGAGTATCATATTTCTGACAATAACTTATTATATATCTGCAATATTTTTTCTTAGATTTATTGCTACCGGTATTATAATCAAAATCTGTTTCATCTTAGCCACCTAAAATTCAAATTGTTGTTATCTTCCTTAAGATTGTTGTCTGTTCTTCATACTCAGCTACTTGCATCAAACATTTGACAGTAACTTTACAATGTGGTGTGGGGATATTTTACAGAACTATAGCAATATTGTGTAGCTGTGCCATAGAAATATAGGAAAACAAATACAGTCAAACCTCGTTATCTCGAACTAGATGGGACTGGTTAAAAATTTCGAGATATCCGAGTATTCGAGACATCAAGGGTAAAATACTTAAAGAATAAGTAGTTGGGACTTACAAATCACTTCGACATATCCATTGTATTCGATATATCGGTGTTCGAGATACCGAAGTTCAACTGTAGTTCCTAAATTAAGACTTATCGAACCTTGCTAAGGGACAGATGTTATACTCATCCAAAACACAGTAACCAATATCTAACCAATATCTAACCAATATCTATCCCATTGTTATCACTCAAGGTGGAATAAGTCACTCAAATTAGCAGTAAATTATTTGATTATGAAAGATATAATGATAAATAAACTGGACATATGTCAAATATGTGAAAAATTTGCAGCTTAGGGGTAAAAAATGAATATCTATAAAATTCAATTCAGTAATTGAATTTAACAAAAGCCCCTGCGAGATTCGAACTCAGGATGTACGGATCACAAGCACTTTGCTTTATCCATTCGGCTATGGAGTAAGTTACATGTTGCCGTCGATAAAATCCTTTTAATAGAATGAAATGTCGTTTCGATCAGAGGTCAGCCATTTTGTGATGATGTGTTATTCCACCTTAATGTATATTCAATTACCATACTTACTATGAATTTTATGTATGATTTAAATTGTGAAGAAATCTTGCATTTTTACATTGATTAGACCGTCTCAGATACTAGTACTTTCCAGTGCTAATACCATAGTCAGTTGATGAATTATAGTGTGGTTACAACTTAATTGTTCATTATTCTTGATTTAGTAACTAATGAATTGGAATTATGTAGTAAATGTAGAATTGTGCTTATTATTATTAATTATTCAAAGTTGTCATTGAATAACTCAAATTTAGTTTGATAATGTAAGAGCTAATGTTAACAGGTAAAATAGGCCATATAAAATAATAAATACCAGGAAAAAATTCCAACAATGCGCTTCACAAATAATTATGATGGAGTATCTTTCAATAAAAGGGTGGAGAATGCAGTCCGTTAAATTTATGATGCAACTGTGTGCAAGGCTGCTATGTCACAGCCTGTTCAATTGAATCCAATTTGTGCATATGGTTCCAAAAACACTGAAAATACAGGTAGTGTAGTTACACCTGTGTACACCTGAATATTTGTATAGGTGAGAATGACGTAGTGTCTGTAGAAGTATTGATTTTGTCGTTTCTGGCAGGGTGGAGCTTCCATCCACCTATCTCCTACGTAATGTTTTGCGAAATTAGAGAAAGTATTTTAGGATTGTGATCTGTTTAACTTTCTTCCCATTTTTATCTAGCACATTCAAGACTGGACCACTGGTGGGTAGGCAGGGCTAGTATACATACTTTTACTTACAGTCTTATACACAACATTACATTATTTTGTTTTGATTTTGTGTATATATATTTTTTAATCAAAGAACATGGAACGAAAAGACCATATTGTTAAAGTCTCATTATTTATAACTACTGGTAAACAAATGTAAAAACTTTTGTGTTCATTAATGTTTCATAATACATGTTTAAAACTACCTAAAACTTTCTGTTTAATTATCAATGTTCTGCCACGTGAGTTACAGTAGGTATTAGAGAATGGGATGTAAGCATTGCGGTTTTCGCCTCTTCAATTAGATTACCAGTTAAGGCGAATTTTATCAACTTTTGTAAGCGACACAGGTCACATGTAAATGTCCTCCATTATTTCCTGATTGTGCTTCTGTCCAATATGCTACCAAAGACAGAAGTGTTAACCGAGTGTTTTTATATGGTAATGAGCTTTGTTTTGTGGTCTGCTTCACATCACCCTTGAGTTGATTAATTATACATTTGTTCTGCCTATATGTAAGATTATATATGCTGTTCCAGTGATTGAATGCTTTTATTTGTTCTGGGCTTAGGAATGTCATGCCTGGCCGCTAGATTGTGAAAAATTCAGAAGTCTTGTCATATCCCTCTGTTAGTTATTACATTAATCTCTCTACACTTCTTTTCTAAACCAGATTCTCAGAGAATTTAAAAATCGCTCATATGGATCATATGTAGGACAAGACTTTATTGAAGGAGTTTAAACAGATTAAGTTGGCATTTTTCAATGTTTGGAATTTTTGAGGCTTTTTTGTCAGTTTATTCAGTCCCATTTTGACTTCTTTAGATTATATGTAGTCCCGAAATCTATGTAAAGACAAACCAAACAGAGTTGAGAGGTTGACTCCGATTGGATATAAGGAGGTCCTAAACTTTGAACTTGAAAGGTGTGCATTCCAGTGAAATTGATTAGAAAGGTAGTGAATGCAGAAGCTTTTGTGGGATTGATTAGTCTGGTGGTCTGTATGTATATTTATGTTTTGTGTTCTCCAACTGCCAATTAGGAACATTGAACTTGTAAAAGTAACCAAGTCTACCGCAATTCATCAATGAATGTTTTAGAAATAGGCATTACAGAGGATTATGGGATTATTCTGTTTGTATGTTTTTGCTATTACAGGTGGCCATTACCATTTTCTGGCTGGGTAGAAGTGTTTCTCAGTCTTTCAGCGGCCCTCAGCTAGATCAGTCAGCGTTCTCTGCCATTGTTCGCTACAGCGGTAAAGACCTCCTCCCCAAAGAACGAACCAGGAATGATTCAGTCGACTCCTCGGACCAGACCTCTAGTGCCTACAGCTCACATGAGACCAACTCCCGCGTGAGCAATGACGACTCTCTAGAAAACAAACACATCAGGGACAGTTCTTGTGATTCTTTTGTCTCGAAGGAATCTGCCCCTAGTCTGGACTTGGAGGATGAGAGCATGCCAAGCTCTGTGAACAGTAAAATGAGGAGATATAACAGTGCAGGTTCTTTGAACACAAGTGGTGGCTACCATTTCTCTGCCGCCTCACACGGTATCAATGTGGATGATCATGGTAACTCAAACTCTAACCACCACCGCCGTGGTTCCTCAACTGACAGTATGGACAGCAGTAGTTACCTGGGCAACCACTCACGTCAGTCCTCTGACAGTGCCAGTGTGGATATTCCAACACGGACACTGAAAACTCAGAGAAAGGTCAGTTCTACCACATTGGATCCACTTCAGTTTGTGAAGTCCAAGCCAGCAGACATTCTCGCAAAGACAGCCCAGGAACAGATAGAGGCTGCCAAAGAAACCAGGCTCTCCAGAGTGGTCATTCCAGAGAAAGAAGATGTTGACTGGCAATCGGTAAGAAAAGATAGCTCAAATGACCACTGTGTGTAAATATTTTGACATACATGATAGCATTAGGTTAATTATTAGATGTGAAAGCTTCAATTTTTCTGCCTAAGCTAGTCTTCCTTTTGTATTTTTATTTTGCTTAAAATGATACCCATCTATGCAAGAAAAGCAAAGTTATGAAACACTTAATGAATATGAGATTTAACTCGTAAGTTGTCCCATTAAGTATAATGTTGATATATTTACTAAAGTCTTGAATATATGTTTGTGAAGATTTCATTAAATTTTCTCGCAAATGGTCTGGGTTTCAGATGACATGAAATTATTGCAAATTGCACTTTTGGAAATTTGTGCTTTGAAAATGATTTGCCAGCTAGTTTTAAATACGTGCTTGTTTTATGAGCTGTTTGTTGTTTGCTAGTCGGGAGCTCACAGCGATGAACAGGAAGTAGGTGTCACCCTCTATATATTTATTATTATTGGTCACCAAAAATATTACTATTGCACCAGTAAACTATGATTCATGGTAACCTCATGTGAACTGTTACAATCCATATAAATACATGTAATGGTATAGGCTGATAGTGAACAATATATCATAATAACTACTTATATTAATTTTGTTGTAGTTTTTTTTTAAATAATATATTTGCAACAATGTGAATAAAATATATTGATGATATTAATTTACTCACATTTAATCACAAATGTTTACAATAAAAGTTAAGAAATGCAAGAAGTAAAGTAATTTTTATGTTCTCACTGCATGTAAAAATGAGAAACTCATCAAAGAATTTCACTTTAGAAAAGGAGGAGAAAGCATATTTTTTAAGGAAGGTTTTGATAGATGATAAAGAAATCAGAGCTTTGAATTGTAAGTTATAGCTTCAACAGAGAGCTTATCAGCGAATAAATAATGAAGAATACTTTCTAAGATGATTAAAAGAGTATGCATGTGGAATTGAAATATTCTGGGTATGAGACAATATTTGGCATGTGTGGCTTTGGTAACAGCTTGTGAAGCTAGTGACCTTGAGCTTGACCTAGCTGTAGTGTGCTACCTTGTGTGTGTAGATGATGTATCCTGTCTAACATGACCTTGACCTTCACTTTCCAGACAGCAGATGACCTTGGAGACTGGCAATCAGTGAGTTTTCCCACTTCATTCATTTGTACTAATCCAACGTTACTTTTTTTCTTCACCTTCTGGAGTATTGTAGCTTAGATATAGATGGAGAGCTCATATCTCATTAACAGCATTCAACCTTGTCATTTTGTCTTCTTTTTTTTCATAGAAAACTGTAAGATATTATATGTACATGTACTAATAGCATGTTTACACACTTCATAAAATTTCTTTAATGTAATGAAAAAAGCAGAATTGGTGGGACTTACGGTATAATCATTTGCAAACAAATTTAAATATTTTTAAGTTCGTGATAACTATAGTTTAAAATTCATCATGCTTTGGTGTACCTTTGCTGGTAAAAAAGTACAACATTGTCAAATAAATGCTCCTTAATTAACCACATTTCTCTTCTAACATGGGAACCTGAAGAAAAAGAATTCACATCACATTTTCTGCATTAATTTTCAGGAAAATCCAATGTACAGAACCTGCTCCATACCTTCCTTTCTCACATATGAAAGTACACAATATTGTTATATATCTTATAACAGCTTGTACATATCAATATTACAATATATTTATATAGTGTACTCTTGGTTTATTTCTTCATTTCTGCATGTTTATCAGATGTTGAGTGAGATTGATACATTTCTTCCTCTGGTCAGCGTTTGGTAAGTCAGGAAGTGGTGATTGCAGTTGATTGATTTCCTTTTGTTCCTTACAGAACCTTAGCAGCTGGAAACACCGCCGGCGGCGAGCGTCCGCAGCAACCTACCAGAGAGTGGAGGAAGTTGACTCCCTCGGGCAGGAGGAGGAAGATAAGAAGAAGCCAAAAACTTACGGAGAAATGATGGCAGACAGGTATACTGCAATACCAATTTTCTTGATGCGTAATATTTTTTTTACTTTTTACCATGGTAATTTTTTTGGAAAATATTTTTTAACTTCAGTATCTCAAATAATAATATTTTGATTACCATATTTATATGTGAAAATCCCACCAGTTTTTCTTAAGGCATGTTTATCTCAATATCTCTAACTTTGTGATATCTTGAATTTTTTTCCTAGTCCAGTGGAGTTTGAGATAATGAAGTATGACTGTATATTGGATACTTTTTCTTTTTACACCAAGATGTTAATTATAATCATTACACAGTGCTTACATTTCTTTTCTCAGGAAGAAACGAATGAGTACAGGGACGTTGAATTTTTACCCGCTAGATGACGAAGATGACTTTTTAAGTCCCAAGAAGTCAGACCCTGTGGAAGAGACTGTGCAAAAGAAAGAACTGGTTAGACAGGAGACAGCGCCATCTATCAGGCTACAACAGCGCCTCTCTCTCAAAAACAGAGCGGTAAGTGCTTTGTTTGATTCTTTTATCTTGGTGAATGATAATAAATTCATTGTAGTTTTATGTGCATGTTATGTAATTTAAAAACTTTTAACTTAAAAAATGTTTTTCTTATGAATATAAACCTTAATGATATTGATACAGAATTCTGTGGAAAGTGAAAAGCCAAGTTATGAAGTGAAGGAGATAGCAGACTGGGCAAAAGATGATGATGATGAAAATAATGAAAAGGAAAGTTCTGATGACAAACAGGAGGAAAAATCGGTGGCAGAACAAACTAGTGCTCCAAGAAACACTCATGATGACAAATTCAATAGAGGAAAAGTGTCAGATAGTTCAAAATCCTTTACAAGTGATTCTTCCTGGAAAACACACTCAAAACCAGACAATTTGACTGCCAAAAAGAGTGACATTAACAAATCTTCATCTGTGAGCAAAATTAGCAACATCTTAAAAAGTTTTGAGAAGAAAGAAGAAGTGGATTACGAAAAACCAAAGAAAAAGTTTGAGTTCAGTGTGGAGGCTGGCCGCTCTCGCTCCAAGTGGCAGGAACGAGAGAAGAAGGAGTCTGTCGACACTCCTCCGGTCAGGCTCTCTGACCGACCACTGGCAAAGTCACACCCAGCAAAGGTAACATAAGAAATTTGCACACTAACATGCATTGTTTTAAATCACGATCACACCCCCCCCCCCCAATCTTCCATTCTCTCTCTCTCTCTCTCTCTCTCTCTCTCTCAGGGCATTTACTGCCACCACAAACCAATAAAAAGTCTTACCTGTAAGCAGCTGCTTTCCCACGCCAATTTTTGCAATAATTGCATGTATTATAACGTAATGGAATTCCATATTCTGCAAAGGAACCATTTAATTTAGAGGCAACTCATTATGAGACTCGGAGTAAAAAAAAAATACATGGTTTGGGTCAATAAGTAGGATGATGGTAGTGTGGGTAGGAAAGGAATTTGAAGTTAAAGAGTCAGAAAATATGCATATGAGTAAGGATTTATACTTTTTAGAGTGGGTGTGGGGGTATATTTCTTTGGATGGAGGATTGTATAAAAGAATGAGGAGGAAATGGGCATCAGAGGACACTTTTCATTCAAAAAGTCCTAGATATTTAGACATGTTGTTTTTATGGATATTGCTCATGATAGTTATTATAATGATCATGCAGTTCATGTATTAATTTAAAAGAAAGGCCTCTGTATTTGATGCAATAAATTTGATAATGGATTATTAACAGTAATTCTTATTCACTCTTATTTTCTTATGTCACAATATTGGATATGAGACATAGCAAAAGAGAACATTACACACACATTTGGAACTACCGTATTTTACATTAGTGCACTTTGATGTTGTAAAATTAAAACTGCCACATTAGCATTAATAACTAATTACTTTAAAACTCTGAAGGAAAGCATTCGCTTTATCATCCTATGGCAAATTATCAAATGCAGGTAGCCTTCATTAGAATGGAATGTATTGATTGGAAGTTTTTTGAACTTAAGGACAATAAATAATGCTTAATGGGCTGCTATTATGCATACCATGTGTTTGTTTCCTATCTATAAAACATCAGACGATGTCAATTCAAACATCAATGGTAGTTGAAAATGCATTATTTAACATGCACAACTATTACCAAGCACTATTTTAGGACTTCATTCGCTTGATTTTCAAGTGGAAGGATTACAACTTTTTAAGCATGTTTTTGTTTTTCACTGGCAGCTTGGTTTCAGCAAGTTGACGTTTCTTTTATTCTTTTATTGCCAATCCATGTTTTCATTTCAAAGACTTTACAGTATACATTGAAGAAAATACAATGAAGAAAGTACAATAGTTGTCTTTTTTTCTTTTTTTATAATTTTGTATAGCTAATTAGGAGTTAATATACCTTAGAATGTCATGATCTCAATTTGTTTATTGTCTTAGTTATTCCTCTTCAAATCTTAAATGAGAATGTTTATTTCACCATACATCTGTATTCTAAATAGCCTTGAAACCATGATACTTAATGGATAGGAATTTTCCAGATATCTGTAATATTGTCACAAGAATTTAGGTAGAGTAGCAGAATCTTTAGAACTTAGTCTGGAACATAAACAGAGTTTTGTGTAACCCAAAACACAAACTTTATCACCTATTTCCAGGGGGCACCTGCAAATGCCATCTCTATCATTGTCACCGAAAATATGTTATTTTTCAGGATTTCACGGAGAAGAACATAAAAATCAACCTACAGAAACCCCACAACACGACCAAAGGTTTTGGATTTAGCATATCAGGGGGTGTGGAGAAGAAGCAGCCAATCACGGTGTACAAAGTCAACATAGGTAGGTCTAATCCCCCCCCCCCCCCCCCCCCCCCCCCCCCCCCCCCCGCTGTAGACCCTGGACACAGGTCACCCACCCCACACCAGACACACTAATCCCCGCTCTGCAGATCTTACAGGGTCTGTAATCTCCTCTAGGCTTTAAATAACATTGCAGAGTGGATTTGAGAAATGAAGTGTATATCAGCACAGAGAATAGCTGTTTTGCCTAAAGGTTGTTGGTCATGTATGTATACATGCAAAGAGCCAAAGCCAGCATGGAGAAACAGGCTCTGTCGGACTGCTTACTGTATTGTTCGTAAATATTTGGGTTTGTATTGTGGGAGGAAATAGGTGTTTATATATCTACTGACAGGTTGCACACATCTTTTTTGTAATATTTTTAGCTTTATTTATGCAGCTGTCAAGAAATGAAATCTTTTCATTATGGTATACTTAAGAGATTTGCATCCATGGTACACAGAACATTTTTCAACAAAAACAGTACATATACCTATTCAAAGATCTTTTCATCTTAGAAAGTAAAGTGAACAAAACATGAAATAACAAATTATGTACTTGTGTACAGCAAATGACTTTGAAATACCAAGATATTAATATACATGTACCATCGGAAGAAAAGGGGGCCACTGATCTTTAGAAATGAAACATTTTATTCAATTGATATGGCATGTTATACAGTCAGTATTACTGGGTGCATAAAATTATCTGCAAACTTGAAACTGGTACAAGATAGCTAAAAATCAAGTTTTGTTTTGTATAGATACATATTAGTTAGATCAGTAACTTACATATACAGTATCAATTGGTTATTGTTCATTTCATTTTTTGGTCAAAACAAAACTTTTGTGAAAATAATTTTGAAAAATTGAGACTGTATAATATGGAACTTGCAGAGCTGACACTAACTCAATTGTCCATCATACAAATTGCCAACAAAATTAATGTAATTTGACTGATTGCATTTTTCTCTTGTCTAACTCTAAAAAAATGTAAATCTAACAAAAATGAAATTTTTTTTTACTGCTTAAAAAAAAATTATAAATAATATCAAAGATCCTAAAATTAAGTAAATTACAGCATATGTAAGTTTTTTGGAGATTATTTGCTCTCATATTCACACTAATCTAAGGTAGCTTGTTAGATCTTAGTACATGTACAATGATTGCGGAAATTGACTTGTCCATTTACCAAATAAGCTGAACATGGCCAAATGGTGAAATGTCTGGCTTGTCCAATACCTCATTTCAAAACTGATATGATTTTTGAATGTGTTCTTTAATTAAAAGGGATAAAATGCATATAATGTAGAAGGTTATAGTCATATAAAATTAGTTCAGGTTACCTTCATGAAATGGAGTTGGAAGGAATCAAAACCCATTTTAAAAAAAAATGTATCATCTGTGATAACTATTTTGCAATGTTTTGGGGGTTTTTTTCTTGATAAATTGAACACATGTAAATTCACCATGAGATTGAATTAATTTTTGTAATTGTGTGTTGTAGGGAGTGCAGCAGATGTGTGTGACTTACAGATGAAGGATATCATTCTGTCAGTGAACAGGAAGGATGTAGCCACCATGACACTGCCCCAGGTCCAGCACATCATTGACAACGCTGCCAAACAAGGCCATGTAGAGCTGAAAATCAAGAGGGAGATGGGAGAAGGTAAGAGAAGTGTCTTGTTAGTTGTTAGTGTCTACTGTGGAATCATCATTGTTCATGGGGGACCAATGTTCGTGGCTTTGGTGGGTAACCCTTGCCCATGAATTTACTTCCCCACGAACCTATACACAATCATTTGTTTAATATTTATTAAAATTACCCCGATTACACTACCAACAAAATTACATCCCCATGAACCAGGAAAATTTTGGCTACCCATGAACATTGACCCCCACGAATAAAAATGATTCCAGAGTATGTAGTAAATGTTGTCTCTATCGTACCTTACACGAAGGGTAGATATCAAATGTGTGTTGTATAGTAAATGTTGTGTATATAATACCTTACATAATGGGTAGATATCAAGTCTGTCTCTATTGTACCTTACACAATGGGTAGATATCAAGTCTGTGTTG
>WFKH01011581.1:13272376-13326771 GCA_016163765.1 Magallana hongkongensis | reverse complement strand
GTCTCTATTGTACCTTACACAATGGGTAGATATCAAGTCTGTGTGTTCGTTGTTACTGTCCATATAGTAAATGTTTTCTCTACTGCTCCTAACATAATAGGTAGATATCAAGTCAGTTTGCTGTATAGTAAATGTTGTCTTTTTAGTACCATATACAAAAGGTTAGATTTCAAGTCGGTAGGGTTAAATTGCAATTACATGCAACTAGTACATGTATGTGTGTTATATCTACACATTCCTCAATACAAAGATATTATTTTAGGTTTTAAGAACAAATACAATTTGAACCCATTTTATTTACATAGATGACAGCTTTCTAATGTTAACATATTTAGCTTAATGCTATGGAGACAATTTCATGAAAGCTCTCATTTTATCCCTGAAAAAAAATCAAAACTTTTATTTATGCATGTTCACATCCTCAAACGAACTAGACAGTTGTGACCAATCAGTTACCAAAACTCTTTCATCTAAAGGCAAAAAACAAATGGCATTTGCTCATAAATGGAATTTTCATGTAGAAATTCAATTTTTTGACAGAATATTTCAATTTATATTCTTGTTTCATCTTTTTTTCCAAATTATAATATTTTGTATTTCAATTTGTCTACAAATAGAACAAGATTGGAATGATGTATTTGGTAACTTTTTTTTTTTACATTTGTTGAATTGTTTTCTATTTCAAAAAAAAAAGGTGAATCTATACATGGCTTGGTTTTACAGATTAGCTTCTTTATCTTTAACTGACTATATATTTTCACTTTTTTCTCTCTTTTTGTGTGAAGTTCATCTTTCACATTTTTGGTATACATTTCTCACCTGTGATTTATGCAGAAAACATGCAAAGTATGTGCTCTCCAATTTATTAACTGCTTGTTTGCTCAAACTTTTTATAAGGGAAATTTCTTCAATATATCATTTTATGACAGTTTACTGTGTAAGTATTTGGTGTAAGTGACTTTTGGTGGGGCAGCTATACTTTTGGCTTTATTTAAACAATACATTAAAGGATATTATGTTCATAAAAGAGCAAGGTGATACCTGAAAATATCTATAAATAAAACTAAGGTCAAAAAGTCATATTAATATGTTACATGTTTTAAAAGAAAAAAATTCATGCCAGATGGGATGATGATTCATTGTTGGAAACTGTGCAAAATTAAACTTAATATTCTATTCCGAAAATAAATGTTCTTAGGCTAACATTCAGGTCAATCTTTGTCATGAGGCTTGCAAATTTAATTATTCTTTGCCTGATAGTGATGGATTATTGTTGTGTGTTATAATCACAGATGATGACTTTGAAGATGAGACCTTTGAGGAAGAAGAAACTACCAGTCCTCAGAATCACTCCCCGATCTGGAAGTCACCTGCCCTGGAGCCCAGAACCCACAGTCCCAAAACCAACACCTCCCCAGCCACCAGTCCTAGCTACCACTCCAGACACAGGGAGAAGTCACCCCCCAGCCACCACAGACCCTCACCAGACCATCACAGACACACGGACAACCACACACACAAAGAGCACTCCACCCCAGACCACAACACTCACACAGAGCAGTTAACCCCAGACCACCACACAGATACACACAGATCAGCGTTAGATCATCACACGGAGAAGAAACCCGACCATGACAGACACAATGACAGGTCAATGCATGAACACTCTAGAAGGGCTGAGAAGACTGAGTCCAGTCCCAGCTATTACCAAAGGCATCGAGATACAGCGCCTGCTGCCAACAGCCAGAAATCAGACAAAGTGCCTCCCCCTGTTCCAGGTAACATGCTTCTCACATGTTTGTCATAATTTTTTGGTGTTTTTTCTCCTATTGAGAAATGGATTTGCTTAAGAGTCAATTTTTGTTCATTTAAAAAAATTAAAAATATGTATACTTTGTGAAGTTTAATCAGTACATACGCATGTATATTGGGGTTAGAACCTTGAAACCAGACTTCAAAATGCTTAATACCTATGTATAAGACAAGATTTTCTTTTGCAGCTAAGAAGACTTCTACACATAGGGAGGAGGTGAAACTAGAGGTTTCAGTCTCGTCCAGAAAGTGGGAACCTCAGCCACAGGGGCAGAGTGTGGAGGAACCAAAGCCAGTGGCCAACACCACAGCAGACGATGAACCGATGTGGATCATGGATAAACTGAGAGCCGAGCACGAACCTGTCAAACATGCTCCTATCTCAGACACCATGCAGCCAGAAACAAACAACAATGATGTGAAACAGGTAACCATTGTAAGACCTCTATTATCATTTGCAAAAAATGCAAGATTTATCTATTTGTGTGTGCAGTGTTTTCCTGTAACTGTCAAAACTGGCCTTCAGATAGCACACCTATGCTCATGACTAAGCGTATAGGAACTCTGAAGCCTGACTTTTATAAGCCAAAAAAATGTGCACACCTGAAATTGAAATTATCAAACTCTGTGTATGAAATCATTGCCCTTTTTTTATTCTAAGGAATCTGAAAGCGAAAGTGAAAGTGAGGAGGAGGATGAAGAGGAGTCCCCTGTCTCCCCAGCAGTCCGTGAGGAGAGGTCACCTCTGATAGAAACCGAAGTGGTCCAGAGACCTACAATTACTGTTAGGAAAAATAGAGGTTATTTATAGGATAAACAACATAGATTTTGTGTACTTTGTTTTGAGAAATTGAAAGGATAAGGTTCATTGTAAAAAAATGATATTTGATAAAAGAAATGAAAGTGTTAATAAAAGAAAGATTATTGATTTCAGAACCTGAGGTAGAGACCCCAGTGGTGGCCCACTCCTTCCATGTTCAAGAGTCCCTTCCCCCACCTCCACCTTCTGAGGCTCCCCCTCCCCTGAGGCGGAGTAATTTGGATGAGGAAGGGTTCAAACCTCCAGACATCCTCAAGCGATGGCAGAGGTCCACTCGGTCGGGACGTTCTTCCTCCTCCAATTCGCTGGACAGTGACGCTGATAAACGCTTGAGCTCCTCATCACTCCATGCTGAGGCAAGTAGCATTAGAATCAAAAGTAGCTCATTTCAGAATCTGTGTAGTAAGTTTGACGATACTGAGGTTGTTGTAAAGAAAGGGCCCCCGGTTCCACCCAAACCAAATCGTAGGTCCCCTAATCAAGTGAGAGGGTTAAACCCTAACAACTTTTCTGAAACATCATTGTATATTGAAAATAAATTTAGTTATGGGCCTGTAAGGGATAAAGGTGTGCCTTTACGGAGCATGTCTGAAGATGATGCAATGCAAAATCATTTACAACCAAAATGGTGCAGGTCCCCAGTTAACAAAGGAATCAGTTCTAAATCAAGACACACTATCAGTGTTGAATCTGAAAAGATGTCACAGGAACATACACAGCTTCAAACAGATTCCAGTGATGTTAGGGACTTGAAACGCAGAGGCAACATGTCTGACAAGTATGTTGAGGCATCTGTCACTTTGTCAAGGAATAGTTCACAGAACTACAAAGAACCTTCTAAAAACAAGTGGAATACATCCTTTGACAAACCTCATTTTATGCCTAGCACTGGAGATAGCTCGAACCTTTCCAGACAAAAGTCTAGCAGTACAACAAATCTGGCTCAGAATTTCCAGACAGGAAACGACCAGTTAAGGAGGTATGTGTCTCAGGAAGATGGGTTGGATCAGCCAGGGAGACTAATAAAAACCAGAGAAAACAGCAAGGAACAACAGACACCATTCCAAAGCAACAACACTGACCAAAGGGAAACTAAGTTCTATCGAAAACCACAGGTAGATTCTAATGGAAGTGTCAGGATTCCAAGAGTGATGGTGAACAAGTATGGCATCCAGAACAGAAATGAAGGAAACAATTTGGATTCTTTTAGAGTAAAACGAGCAGTTTCTGACAGGAGTAAAATCAGGATGCCTAGGAGAGGAACCCCCGTCATGAAGAAATGGCCATCCGAGACTTCCTTCCACTTGGTGGACATGGGCAACGACAATGACTCAGATCTGGAAGACAGTCCCAGAAACACCAACAGCCTCACCTCCATGTTTCCTTGGCAAACTGACCTGGGCAGGCATGCAAGCTTCAACAGAAAGCTGAGGAATGCTTCATGTGATCAGATCCACAGAATGGGCCGGGAGTTCAGCTCTGATGAAGCAGAGAGCAGTAATACAAGCTCTCTGGAGGATCGACTAGGCAGTAAAACAGGAAGTAGTGGAGACTCCATCAAATTCGGAACCCATGCCGGGTTGAAGACAGGGAAATTAGACAGGCAGAATCATGACTTCAGATCATCTGCTTGGGTTGGTGACATTCATTTAGTTGAGGATGAGGTGGATTTTGATGCACAGTTACGAAGTATTACTCAGCAGCTTGAGATAGTCAGGCAGCAGTTTGTGGAGAAGAGATTAGAAAATTCGGTAAAGGTAAAGAGTGAGTTGCATTGTGAAGGTTTGACCACTGATATGGTTTGTGTGGTGTTGACCGCTGTCACTGTCTGGATAAGTGGATGAGTGGAGCAGTGTAATGTTTGGACTGGATTCAGTGAGAACTACTGATGGTGCAAGCTTGTAGATTTTGGCCACACACACACACAACACTGTGATTTGAATGATGTGTACAGCTTGCACGGAGTGATTGCATTGTTTTTATCTCTTGTACTTCAGCTTTTTAACAAAATCAATATTATTTGATTGAAAATGTACACTTTGTTAATTGATATTCTTGCATTTTTCAGTTCTATCAATCCCATTAAAGAAATCAATAATTTTGTTTTTTATTCTTCTTTACAGTTCAACATCAATCAGGCCAACCCAGGTCAAATGGAAATGGTGAGTAAACTTGTAAATCTGAATAATGAATGATTGGAATGTAGATTGAATCCTACAATTCATAATAAAAAGAAACCATGCATAACATTGTGTAGGCATTTGGAATTTTAACAAGGACAAGACCACATGATTGATTTATGTCTCAAAAAAAGAATACTTAAAATAAAGCAGGACTGTTAAATTATAAATCGAAAATAAACAAGGCCCGTTATGCTGTTTATCGAGTGCACTGTTGTATGAATAATGAAGTCCTGGGCTAACTTTAAAATTGATTTTATGTATCATATCAGTTTGGTTAAACTTTGAAAAACTCTTTAAGCTACACACAATAAGAGTCATCAATTATGATTGAATATTTAAAGATATTTTGTCTTTAAAACTAGAATTTAAACTCTGCAAGCACATATGAAGGCATTATTAAGAAACAAAATTTTAAATTACATGTATTAATGTTTAAGTAAACATTTCTTATTTTCTTTATTGTTTTTGCTCTGTTTTGTGACGAGTGTGGTTGTATTGACAGGAAGCCCCACGGGAGCCTCGTTATGATGCTACAGTCGGACAGCCAGTGACCTTACAGATATCTACATCCAATTTCTTCATTGATCCAAGGAACCAGGATGATGAACAGTAAGTTATGTGTAAATCAATATTAACGATAATTTAATCAAAACATAAGATTTTAATCCTGAATTTGCTGAATTATGTTCAGTATATTTGGGTTTTACTGTACTTTGAGACATGCTCATTTGTTGCAATTTTTTATATCATGATAGTTGAATGATTTTTGTTATATTAGGCAATTATTGTACACTAATTAATGATTATATATTTACATTCAGTGTATATTTCCCCCTATGTTTGCATTGGGAATCTGCGACGTTCAATTTTCTATGAATACACTTTGCTAATTCATGCGCCATGAGCACAGATACAAACGTCTTCACGTGTTTTGAGTATATTTGTTTTTGTAAGATTAAATGAAAGTTTCAATCTTACATAACCGATCTGATATGTACTTTTGAAAAACAGTCATTAATATATATCTACTTCTTAATCTTAATAAAAAAGATTTTTCTCCACAAAGTTTCTGGCACTATATTTTTTGTTGTGGAAGCTAACTAATAACATGTTAATATGGCTGTTCCATGTATGTTTCATATCCCTGACTCAGAGCGCAAATAATGGCTTTATAGCGGCGATACACAATATTTCATACAAATAGACATCAGTATGAAAATATAAATATAAGCATTGAATGCTTATTTTTGGATGTTATCGGTCCTATGACACACCAAGCGGTGCAGACAAATTATCATACCCCGCTAACGCGCAGTATTAAATTTGTCTGCACCGCTTGGTGTGTCATAGGACCGACGACATCCAAAAATCAGCATTCAATGCTTAAATATATTTACTTCCGATAGGGAGCCTGCACAATTACCTGAATACAGTTTCCGAGTCAACCTAGAACAGCCCAAAGAGATTGGAAGTATGTTCATAATACAGTACTATTATAACTTGGATAAAGAGAAATAGTAAACATAGACATAAACTTGTGCTGTGTAAACTCCTCCTTAATGATGTGATATGTTCATCTAGGTGAGCTTCCAAGTCGGGATCTACATCATGAACAGAAACAGTTTGAAGAGGAGGATGAAAAAACTCGCAGAATAAGAGAAAAGGAGGAACAGTTAAAAAAGCAAGAGGTACATGGCCTATAGTGGAATCAGTGTAGAATTTATTGGTATCCTTCACCCACAAAAAGAACCCCATTCCCAATGAGTTATTAAACAATCTTCATTCTTGATGCATATATGAAAATAGTAAAACCATGAAAATACATCCCCACAAACCTTTCAAAAATTGACAATCCTGGAATAATTAGCTCTCACAATTCAATGATCTCACTGTATTAGAAACTAAATTAAGTTTCAGGAATACCATATTTTATTCCTTTTATAGATATGTTTCAGTTTTATAAGGCTTATATTTTAACTCTGTATTATAGGAGGAAATCAGGAAAGAGAAAGAAAAACTACGTCTTGAGCAGGAGAAGATTGAACGTGAGAAAGAGGAAATAAGAAGACAGAAACTTGAAGAAGAAAAATCTAAACATCGTCCAGTCTATGACACCAGGAGCACAATGAATGGCTATGATAAACCCAGTGATAATGTGACTCAATATAGTGCTCCACAAGAAAACAACCAGGGCCCCAGGCGACTGGGAGAGCTGTGGGCGCCTGATCCAAACAAGGACAAGCAGCGATGGTCCAGAGAGGACATGTTGGCCATGAATCGAAAAGCCACCCCACTGCAGAAAAAGCCCGAAACTGAGGCAGAGCCAGAGACGACAAAGGAAGTGTATCATTCCAATTCTGTGCCAAAACCCAGGACCCGTGGCGGGGACTTTAGCTCCAGCCAGAGTCGATCACACCGGTCAGAGCAGCACAATCCACACTCTCATTGGATGGTGGAGGAGGCCGAGAGACGGAGGAAGGCTGACAATAAACGTCATTCTGTCCATGGAGGACCAATCAAACCGGTGCATCCAGAGGGACTGGCTAATCGCTGGCGAGATGACACATCCATCCCAAAACAGCAAACTTATACTACGAACAGTGTTATATCTCCTAGATCTTTGAATACCAAACAATTCAGTGCTGAACCAGATAGACTGTCTCAGACTCTGCCAGCGTATTACAGCAACAGTCATGGCCCCAAGCCAGAGAACAGTCTGCGACACTCAAGGGGATCCCCCAATCCCCAATCCCCGTCCTCACCCCCTAGCCATGCTGAACAAATCATGGCGGTCAGTGGGAAACAGCTCTGCTCACACTGTTCACAAGAGTTGGGTAAGATGCAGAAATTGTTATAGAAAACTTTTTTTTTTGTATTTTTGTTTTGCTCTGTCTTATTTTCCCTAGCTATAGTTGAATTTTTCCCCATTTTGAATTCACTTTGATGCTGTTGAATCAAAGCTCATGAAGTTTGCCTCTTTACAGCTATGGTATTCACATTAAGTGCTTTTTTAAATAGAGATTGTATTTGGTTAATATTCATGTTAGATCTATGTAAATTTCTGTTTTGTAGGTTTTGGAGCTGCCATGGTAATTGAATCCCTTGGTCTGTATTATCATGTCCAGTGCTTCCGATGTTGTGTGTGCCACCAAGCGCTGGGAAATGGATCTCAGGGAGCTGATGTACGTGTCCGTGTCAACAAGCTGCACTGTCGCAACTGCTACAGCAATGATGAAGGTAGGTACCCCTTAAACTGCTTTTGTACACATTGGCAAATTCATCAATAAATGTAACATTTTCACAGTTTATATGGGTATATTCATAAATGAATTGTTTTATTTATAATGGTGTATTTGAATCTTTCAGCTGGTTTGAAATTTAGTAAAGTGTGAACCATTTCCACACAAATCTGAACTTTGACGAGCTGTTCAAGGTTACCTGCTCACTGATTCCCTGACCTAGCAGACCGTAAAGCAGGTGCCCTCTGTAAGGGAAGGAAGCAAACCATGGAGGCCATTTTTCCCATAATTTTTTTGTCAGAAGAATCATCTGAAGACACTCTCTGGTTGCTTGATTACACAAGATGGGGTTGTGGCAATTTCAATTTTCTGAACTGTGTTGTGTTCAAATGTGCTTCCAAAAAGTTTGAACAAGCAACTGGATGTTCCTAGGGTTAATTGTTTGGTGTGTGCGCACACCTGTGATCATGTGCACACATGTTGTATGCTTGTGACAATGATCTGCAAAATGATTAGCTTGATTTAGCTTTTATGTAAGTTTATGTATTCAAGCAAGTCATTATTTTTTTAATACAAGCTTGGATTCATATAGCCCATATACCATGTATTGGCTTCCTCAAAGATATGAAAAAAGAGCTGTATTTTTTCTAATGGTTGTTTTCAACCCATTTTGAATTCAATACAAATTAAGGTTGTGACTCTTATAGTAGAATGTTTGACTGTTTCCATGCATGAAAGCAAAATTTACAAATGAAAAGTATATAATATGGAGTTATATAGTATTACTGTACCTACCAACATATTTTTGGAACATTCATGCGTTCTTGCGAAACAATTAACTTTTAAAAGCAAGATATTTTCAACCGTGCGTCAGTATTCAAAATCATCCATGTGTTGTGACCTTGTAACTCATTGTTAATCATATTTTACACTTGTTTGCTGGGTGTTGGTGTATCATTATTTAAACACAACATTCAGTTTTTGTGAATGCATTGTCAGTGCATTAAGTGAATGCCCTCATTATGCAAACAGATTGATGTGCCTTCGTTATTGCTATGGTTGACAAATTTCAGAAGAATACATGTATATTATTTACTTCAATGCTGTACCTCTGGGAAACTCTGGACTGTTATCGATAAGAGTTCGTTTTCCATCATCAACATTCCACACATGTATGGCTTGTTATTCACATTTTGTCTCAGTTCAATTCCTATTTTTATTTTTCTGTTCATGTATTATATGATATCCTATTTTGCATTTTGTGCTGTGATCAGGGTAGAATGAAGGGAATATTTTTTGAAAACTTGGACCATAATTTTACCAATTTATTTTTACAAATTTATAAAATCATGCATATATATCACTTGAAATCAATAAAATCGGTGGATACAAAAATGTCCAATGAAGAATACAGTGAAAGTTATGCTACCATGTACTAGAATTTTATCAGGCTCTGTATTTTATTCAGATTACTAATCATTGTATCCAGATAGGAACATTTTCTGTGCTGTCTTGGGGAGTGAGAATAATAAGTATTGGGGTTATATAAAGGAGGAAACTGGAGTTATTAATTTTACTTTACAGGGGTCACTAGGTTAAGAAATAGAAGTAATAAAATATTCCACTTAATGGTCAATATTATATACATGAACATGTATATTGAGATATATATGGTGTCAGAAAAAAGATTGAGTTTTAACCCCTGTGATTTAATGTGAATAACTCCTAAGGTACTCCAGAGACTGAGTATGCATGGTTCAACAGGCAAAGAAATTGTGCAATTTATGAAGCAATATTAATATTAGTACCATAACTACAGCAGGTATAACGTTCATACAGGTATGAAAATTATCATATACATGACATAATATGGTGTGTATATTATATATTATATATATATTTTGTATATTGCATCCATTCAGGTACTGAAGGGTTGTACCAGCAGGTGTGTTTAAAAAATCGATTGATTTTTGTAATTTATGGAGTATAAAGTAAACTTAATGTTGCTTTTAATGGATCTTGTAAATTATGAACCAGATACCAGACTTTACATTGATATATTCAAACGAATCAATACAATATTGCTTTTTCAGGTATGTTTGGTTCATTTTCGATAACACTGAAAATGCTGAAAATCTCATGTATTGCAATAAACAATGCATTTTAGCTTGAATAATAAACTGCTATTACTTCTATACTCTGTGTGTATATCAATACTTTTATAATTGTAAATAAGCAGACATCAATAATATATTGTCAAATTAATGTGATACTGTAAATGGCTTAATATTACAATAAAATGTAGAAACCTCACACCTTAAATATTCTGGATATTGATTAACATCATGTAACAAGATATGATCTTGATGAATAAGGGTATAAGCTCTGTAAAGAGAGACCAGCAGCAAAGGACAACTTTCAGATGTGGCTTTTATATAAATTATGGTTCCTAGATAGCTATCAATATTTATCATAATTATAGGTATTGTAGAAGCTCGCTTGAGGAGGCAAAACAGATTATTACCCAGTATTTGCGAAATATAATGGGTTGCACTTGTGTAGTCGATATTTCATAGGTCTGACCTAAAACAAGACAAGGATCGTACAGGGCAACGGTCAAGGTCACAACTATACAATCAGTTCTTATAATTTTGACAATGTCCATTGCACATTACTTTTCTTATATATATAATTTTAACTTAACAATAATTGTTATGGTAATAGGTCAAGGTCACAATAAGCTAGTTAACAGTAAGTAGCTGTATGTATTCTATGAGCATATATGAAGAGAACAAACAGAAAGGGGAAAGGGTCTAAATTATAGGCGAAATAAAAAAGGAACAAAGCATGTACATGCAAATCTATATAAACATTCCAGAACTTGTCCTGGGTACAGAAGACACAAGTTCCTTATTCAGTTCCATATGTTGAACTCGTTTTCCCAAATGATATGGAAATGAATTATGAGTGGGAATTTGGGTCAGCATGTTCCGCCATTGGACTTGGACATAATCTCAGATAGGATATGAAAACAAGAGGGGCTCAATATTTCACAGTCATTCTCCCTCTCCAATAAGCCTTGGATATTGAAGGGGGGTGTTAAAATATTTTGCAGCCATGAGATTTTTAACCCAGTCTCATATAAGACTTAAGACAATATAAGACAAATTAAAGAGGGTTCAGTATTTCACAACCCTTGGGTCAATATTTTATGGGGGGGGGGTTTTTTTGGGGGGGGGGGGGGGGGTCTTCAATTAATTTTGTCCAAATTGACAAAGGGAAACAACTCTCACAACTTTCCGCAATAAAAAAAAACACATGAATAATATTCTGGTAAGTAAAACTAAAGGACATTTCTTTGGTTTTCATAACGATCTCATCTAAGTCCAATATAGTTCAGGCTTTCCCTTAGATATGGTTCAAATAAGATCACAGGGGCTGCTATCGGTAAACTAGTTAAAGCAATTATGTACGAAACTCATGGATCAAGCCGCGAAATCACCGAAAAGTGTCCCAATATTGAGCAAGTTTTAAAACTATTCGTGTGCACGGAACAAGGAATTGTTGTAATTTATAATAAATATAATTTGCAAAATGGATTTACAAATAACCATATATAGTGACGAATCAAAAGGTTTATACAAAGGTTCTGGTCTGTGAAAATATGTTTAAATCTATTCTGAATCGTGAAGGAAGACAAAATGAACAAGAAAGTATATTTTAAAAGAAATATATTTGGATTACTCATAAGTTTTTAAAAACTTTCGGTTGCTATTAAAATTATTGGCATGTACGCATCGGCTATAATTTAAGATTTAAGCTACTAATTAAAACTTTAAACTAAAATTTTAGAAAGTCATGTAAAGATATTTTCATGGGGAAAGCGTTGCGTTGTATGAGTGGTATGAAGGTTTCTACAGAAGGTGGCGATGAATTAAATACTACCCGTGGTGGGAATAACCCTGCAACTCCTTTTATTAACTTTTTTGATTCTTCGCAAAAGCGATAAGCTATAATTCATGGTACAACAACAAAACGGAATTCCTCCTGGGATTATAAGTGAATCTCAGGACAAATCTTACATACTAATATGATGGCAAAAAGTTAGCATCAGACTTAAATTTACACATCGTCAGAAACTCGTTGAAATTTTCTCGTTCTTTTGAACAATTTATGCTCTATGCCGATTGGCTCCTTCACACTTTCGGGGAGGAAATTTCACCAATCCTGTTAATGCTTACACACATTCATCTACAAATAACGGCATGATCGTCATTTTCATACCCCCAAACTGAAAGAGTTTCGCTTTCTAATTGGTGAATTAAAAATGATAAATATTCATGAAAACTAGAAATGTTCAATGAGATGGCCCACTGTTAGTAAGCGTGTGCGAGACTGGCAGTGGGTACCAAGCCCCTGTCACACTATCATGAAATTTACAGTGGGTGCGATCAGGACCTATTTAGGCACGAGAAAATAGAATTTTCTATATAAAAAAAGGAAACATTATAGGATGAAAAAGCATAAAATTGACAAAACACTGAAAGCCTGGACTCGAGAATTTTTAGGCTAATGCCAGGAGGCCTAAAGCCTTTTCAGTAACTTTATACTTTCTTAGAGAAGAGCGAAAAAATAAAGAAACTACAAATCATACTAAAATTTGTATCAATGCGCGAAAAAGGTATTACTATAAGAACAATTTAGAAAAAATTCTGGCACTAATTAAACGCAAAAAGTTGTCGGGATTTGCAACGAAAAAAAAATAACAATGTTTTTTAAAAATTGAAATTCAGAAGAAAAAAAAATGTGAGCACGTGCTTCAATGTAGCTACGCCACTGGAGTGACTATGGAACAAAAAAAGTTTTATTTATATTACAATACATATTTTGAGTCGGTGGGGTTTCATTGAGTCGGTCGATTAGTGAGAAACAAAGGTACAGATGTACTTTTAAGTTGGTTCAAGAAAACACAGAAATAGAGACCATTGGAGATTAAATAAATAAATAAATCACATAACCCCGGACACCGTATCTTTTTTTTTTCTTTCGAAACTACTCGTTACATGTACCTCCATACCCACATGAACCACCAAAGAGAATAGATTGTGTATACCATAGATGTTAGATACACGTAAACTTTGTCGAAAAAAATAAGTGGGATAGGGATAATAATTACCATAGCATAAAACAAATAAGATAATAGAATCTTTTTGAAATCGTTTCAATATACATGTTTGCACAAGAGTTTGAAATGCTGAATTGTAGCAGAGAATGATATCTTCAATTTACACGTATCACTGATATTTTTTGACGTGTTTTACACGTGTCTACCCCCAAAAAATTAACAAGGCTTTTTATTGGCTGCTGAAAATTATTGTGACGTCACAATGTCCTTACACGTCACGTTTGTTGTGGATACATTTGATACCCGCAAGTGGCTTTAGGCTACAGCAATAATCTTGGGAAAGGAGAATTCAGAGTCGAAGAAGATGGCATCAACATCGAATAAGAGGGTAATATATCTTATACAATATTCTTACTAGTTTCAAGCTGATAGCTTTGTTTGTTTTTGTTTTGTTTTTTTAAATATAAAATCCTCTTATTTGCAAAAAATTTATTGCAAATGATAAATGCAGGCATTTTTGTTATATAATCTAACGGCGATATAAACTACGTATGTACATACATATGCAATTGCTCTTTTGGCATATGTTCCAGAGCCCGATATGGAATATATTATTTAGTATTATATATTAGATATATTTGGTTCACTAAAAACAACCTAACTTATATATGACTACAATTTATCAAAAACATAACAGTTTAATTTTAAAAAAATCGAACAAAAGTGATAGTTCTCAAGACTTTGTAGTAGTTACCTGTTTAGTCCCAGGTTTTCTATAGATGCCAGTGGCGTAGCTACATTGAAGCACTGGAAGCAGGTGCTTACAAATTATTTTCTGAATCTCAATATTTTAATACATTAATTTTTCATTGCAAAGCACGAATTCAGATAGAAACTAATAAAGGCAAGCATGCCATATATGGTTTTGTAGATACATGTAAATGATTGTAAAACAAAATAGTAAAAACACTTGTCCACTGCTATTGAAAGCGAAAATGATTGCAATTAAACGGAGGGGAGTACTCCACGTTGTTCGGAGCCAGATACATTGTTGTTATTATAGTATGCGATATACTTCATCGCAGGAACAAGTTCGTATAGTACATTGTAATACTACTGACTGGGTCAAAGGTATGGATTTAGACCCATATACAACTAATTAACATATTTGCATTTCATTACAATCGACTCGGCGCATCAATCGCTATCAAAATAAAAAGAAGCAACACCGACTGCTTTTTCAGAACACAGTTTGGGCAAAGGGGGAAAGTAAATTGCCACATTACTTCAAAATTCAAAACAGACAATAAATACATTTGCATCATGTGGTAACCGTATATTTCAATTTTTATTCCCTTACTAGACAAATACCAGGCATAATAGAACCATTTTAACAAGAGCTTGGACTTTGGGTAGTTGTGTCAAACAGCAATGTGACGTAGGTCTGTCTATTTCATTGCTGGCCACTCAGCCGTGGCTCTTTGAAATCAACAAGATTTGTCTGGCTTTTGAGCTAAATCTACGCAATCTGTGTATATTTCACTTGAAACCAGCGTCATTTTGACCTTGTTTTAATGCAACATCCTACCGAAAGTCCAAGGTCTTGTTAAAATGGTTCTATTGCTTGAGAAATACTGCAACTAGTCATCAAAAACCTCTAGTTCCATTTCACTGTATTGTCAGTCGTGTTTGCTCCGTGTAAAAACTTTGTTTTTAGTTTTTTTAATGTATTTTCTTGATTCTTTGGTATCTGTTGGTGCGTGTGAGGTTTTTTTTTTAATTTCTTTAGTTTTTCTATTTCTTTAAATTTTTGTTCCAAGATATTGACATTTTATGTAGACAAAAGAGAAAAAAAAACCAAATAAAAATTAGAAAAACAAAACAAATATTAAACGCTGACTGATCCTATATCTAATATAGCTTTTTCTCTACAATTACAATATCATGGTTGATATATTAAAACTAATACATTGTACTAGATTCAAGTTAATGCCGCCGTAATTGAAAAATGTGCCCAGCTTCTGGTGGGCTGCAGTCCCCCAGACACCCTGCTTACAAATATTTTGTCCTAGCTATGCCACTGGATGCACATACTAATATTTATATAATAATATATAATAATTCAGTTTTCGGACAGTTATATATAAAAAAAAATACACAATGTTGCATAAAGCGTAATTTGCCACTTTGTCACTATAGATTTTCATCCTTCAGATTACCGATAATGAACAATTTTCTAATATATGTTAAACAATACTGAGTAGAAATGGAGAATAATAGAGTACCTAGTTTTTAATTTGCTTAATACAATAACGCTCTTCTTTCAAACACAAAATGCAGGTGTGAATATTTTATCTTATTTCAGAGCATAGACGATTTAGAGCTTGAAGAATGTTGCCGCTCAATAAAGAGGTTGGCGGTATCCCCTCGTGGGGAGGGCGCGACTGGGGCTGGAGACAAGGTTAGGACATTTACAGTACTGTCATTGTGTTCAACGTCACGAAACTGTCCAGGATGTTTCACTTTGAATCTATGGCGTGGCGCAGGTCTAGATTAAGGGGACAGAGTAGTTAATGAATTACCAATCAGATCTTAAATCAAATCTCAAATAAGAAATATCTAGCCATAAACTATTATTCACAAAGAAAGGAACACAAAAGCTTCAGCTTTAAAATACTAGTACCATTCAATTGAAATAATACTTCAATATTTATACAGTGCTCCCTTTTATCAACGAAGTTAAAATATTTCTAATATGGTCAGGATCATAACAGCCCCCTCAAAACAACTGACCGATATGTTTATACTGCATTTACTAAGTATTTTAGTCGTATTTCTACTTATTGAGTGGCAATGTGTATATATGTACATGTAATTACTTTTCATCAATATTAATTTTTTTTAATAGATCACACCTTCTGGTCCAAAAATAAAGAAAAAACCATGGCGCTTACAGGTACATACATTATTTATACAATGTTATAAAAAATGTAGGTCTACATTCTAAATATTCTCGTGAGTAAAAATTATTTTGATTAAACGGTATGATTTTGCTTACTAATAAAATTCTTATGAGTTCTTTAAGAGTTACGGTGTTCTTTGTGTTTAGCATTACACTGTAGCATTCTCTTACTGCTGCTAAGTTCAATAAATAATAATTGCATATTCGTGGTCAATCCTGAATAAATTGTTTGTTTGTTTGTAGATGCAGCCAAAACAGGCACCAAAAATCAAAGCAGATCAGATGAACTGCTCTCCCTTAAAGGTTGGTTTGAACTTTATCATTATTTTGTTTCAACTCTACATTACACAAAGAAGGTTATTTTTACTATTTATTCATTTCTTTCAGAATTTAGAAGACCAAATTTCAATGATGCTAAAAACCATAAGATACTCCGTAAGTTATGAAAATCGTCATTTCAATAAAACATTTTTACGAACATGTTGTTGTCTTCTTGTATTTAAATTAAAAAAAGATATTCTCACAGATTCAAAGCATCACAGGGAAAGAGGCGATAGATCGTGTAGATCGTGTAGATGTGAGCTCTAGTTCACTCCCCATCAAAATGACCAGAAAGCACGCCATGCAATCAAGGAGAAAACCTTATCAAAAATCAAGACCTGACAATGCTGAAGACAAAGATTCAGCAAAAGATGTATGTAGATTTCTAATACGGTAAACCAACTTTTATTCGCGACGACTTTATTTCGCGAAATTTCGAGGAAATATTGGTTCGCGGCGACTAATATTTGCGACCAAGATACAGATTATCTGGAAAAGAAAATACCAGAGACTTATGAGAACTGGTTCGCGGCGAGAAATATTCGCGACGACAAGACTCTCGCAAACCTCGCTAAAATTTCTCCCACGTAAATAAAAGTTGGTTAGTATTGACACAAGTATAATAATGATATTCATGATTATTCTATCGATAGTTAACACCAAATCTATCTACGATTTCTCTTTGTATATATAATTTCATATATGGTAGGTGTATAAAGAAACTATATAAATTTTCATTGTACAGAATCCTATGATAGCCGCTTTATCAACCGTAATAGCTCCAGTCAACAAAAAACCGAGGCAGGGTACCAGCAGCAAAAAGGTACGGAATGTCACCATCGTGTACACGCGAGCGAGTGGTGCATGTGCATTTATTTGCATCGTGTACTGAGTTTTTCTCATGTTATATTGACGCTGTTTAATTTTCAACAGATACCGATATTAGTACCCAAAACCATATCGACAGCGCCTGCGGCTTCAGCATTGCTTACTAAAGACAAGAAGAACACCGATAAAGCCGTATGCAAATACTTTTATCACTTGCCAACTGTTTTCAATGAAAGTTCAGCCATTTTTTCTATAAATCGTATTACTTGATCTTAGATTTAATATCATCATTATTATGGAAGTGTGCTTTTTACATGGCTATGTTCTTTTTAAGGCCAAATTATGAATTAACGCCAATTTAATAAAATTGATCAAATTAATATATAATATACATATATACAAAGTATATATATAATATGTACTACATGACATTTTCAAATACAGTATTTACTAGTAATAAACTGATGACAAAAATGAATTTATTATCTTGTTTCATTTTTGCTCTTTATCTCAGAATTTTCGAAAACGAAGGCAGAAAGGACGGGACATCCCAAGCAAGAAAATAAAAGTCGCTGACGAATTCAAAGATGGAATTATCGAAGAACTAATCAGCAAATTTACTAAGCTAGCAATATAATTTTTTCAACCCCGTTTATGTTTTTTGTCTTTAAAATATTGTAAATACATGTAATATTATATTCAATTTGTTCGTTGTTAATAATGTGAGTTTGGATGCGTTTATATAAATTGTTGAATTTCTTGCATGCAAATATCAGTATATACGTGTATAGTTTTTATTTTATAAGAAAGTGTTAGGTATGAAAAACTTCTGGTGGCTGCCAAAAAAATATCTGGCGGCGGACGAATATTTACATATTTACAAGAATTATAAATGGTCATCTATATTTTCATTGACTGCGATAGAGCAACGAGTTTATCATGATTCATTCCCAACAAAATCAAAATAAGGGTTCAAGTATTCATTGTAGGTACATGTAGCTGTGTAGCGATATGCGTGAACGGATCAAGAGATCTGAATGCAATTAAAATTTTTATGCATGTATTTCAGTCAACGACAAGCACTTGAAACTGTTCTAATTGCAACCTTCAGAAAGCGGTCTACCAACCCCCCACCCCCCCCTAAAAAAATAAATAAATAAATAAATAAATAAAAATAAAAAAAAAATTAAGCGTTACAATTCCGCAAATATTTTTGTTTACTTTTCCACAAAAATAATGACTTATTATTCCACACACAAAAAAATGACTTACTATTCCACAAAAAATGGCCTTACGATTTCTCAAATGTCTGGTCTGGATAATCCGATTATCAACATTGAATTTACGATCATATTTATTTTAAAAAAATCGTATCATAAACAAGAGGACCATGGGCTTTATCGGTCAACTAAGTAACTGCAGTGTGGCTTTTGCAATGTATATTCATGTGCATTATAATTACAGGGTTAATATTCCGGGATTGTTTAATCCAATAAACTTTCTAAATTAAACAAAAATTATCAAAAAATTGTAGCATAACATACAGTGACATAATTGAATAAATCTTACGTACAAAAAAAAATAATCGGTCGAAATTACACCACCTACCCTGTTTTATCATTAGAGTCCTGCCCTAACACCAAAACCCCTGACCCAGGGGCCATGAAATTCATAATTTTGGAACAGGCACTCTTCCTCATCATAACTCTGTACTTAATTCATCGGATTAATACCCAGGAGCAGAGGAGAAGATTTTCAAAGAATTACTGCATTCATTTAGAGCCCCACCATAACACCAGAACCCCTGACCTAGGGGCCATGAACTTCACAATTTTGGAAGAGGCACTCTTCCTCATCATAACTATGAACTTATAGTTCATCTGTTTAATATTCAAGAGATGTTCAAAGAATTACTGCATTCATTTAGAGCCCCACCATAACACCAGAACCCCTGACCCAGGGGCCATGAAATTCACAATTTTGGAAGAGGCACTCTTCCTCATCATTACTTTGTACTTAGTTCATCTGCTTAATACCCAGGAGCAGAGGAGAAGATTTTTGAAGAGTTAATGCATTTTCTTTATATAATCATTAGAGCCCCGCCCTAACACCAGAACCCCAGGGGTCATGAACTTCACAATTTTGGAAGAGGCATTCTTCCTCATCATAACTATGTACTTAGTTCATGGGCTTAATACCCAGGAGCAGAGGAGAAGATTTTTGAAGAATTAATGTATTTTCACTATATAATCATTAGAGCCCCGCCCTAACATAAGAACCCCTGACCCAGGGCCCATGAAATTCACAATTTTGGAAGAGGCACTCTTCCTCATCATTACTATGTACTGAGTTCATCTGCTTAATACCTAGGAGCAGAGGAGAAGATTTTTGAAGAGTTAATGCATTTTCACTATATAATCATTAGAGCCCCGCACTAACACCAGAACTCCTGATCCAGGGGCCATGAAATTCACAATTTTTGAAGAGGCACTCTTCCTCATCATAACTATGTACTTAGTTTATGGGCTTAATACCCAGGAGCAGAGGAGAAGATTTTTGAAGAATTAATGTATTTTCACTATATAATTATTAGAGCCCTGCCCTTACACCAGAACCCCTGACCCTGGGGCCATGAATTTCACAATTTTGGTAGAGAGCTCAATGCTTATTACAATCATGCCAGCAGTTTGACTGCTTGATGTCTAGGAGTAAAGAAGAAGATTTTTTAAAGATTGCATTAATTTTGATGGTTTTAGCCCCACCCAAGGCCCCAGGTGGGCAGGGGCCATGGATTTCACAACTTTTACTCCCCTTCACCTATAGATTTGATATGCTAAATTTGGTTAAAATTGGTTCAGTGGTTCCAGAGAAGAAGCTAAAAATGTTCAAAAGTTTATGACCGACGGACGACGTATGACGAGGGACAAAAACAGATAGCAATAGGTCAACTGAGTGACTCAGGTGACCTAAAAATTGCACAGATACTAGCTGATAAAGTCATACACAATGTACCTCTAAAAAATGGCATACTAGTAAAATATAGCAGACTGTAACTCTGCACATTCATCATTTTTGTGAAATGTGATCCCTCCGCTGCAATAACCCCATATTGACTTTGCTTGGTTTCTTTTAGTTTTCTGTTTGCTTATGGGCCATAATGGTCACCTGAGAATAATGCAGGCCTCTCAGAGCTTAACTGACATTTCAAAAATGAAGCAATGGTAGCAGGTGTAGAATTGTTCAAATTACCCACTTTCTAAAAATTATTGCTAAATTAGTATTTTTATTTTTCATAATATTACCTGAATACATGGACATTTTTTGATAATGAAGGTTGTTACAATACATCATTAAGTGGAATCAGAACTTTTTCTGCTATGTAAAATAATGCAAGTGTCCTTCAATTCTACTTCCTCAAATCGTGCCATAAATAAACAAGAGCTTTTCCAGTGTAGTTAGTAAATTACAAGTATTCCCTTCAAGATGGTAATTATGAGAGCATTTGCCAAAAGATGGCAACACCCTTGTGTGCAAAGTACCTGTGAAACTGTAACTATGATATGCATGGGCAAAACAGTACTCATAAATACTCCTGTCAGACTCTAACAAACAATTAAAATAGTGACAGTAAATGGAGAGTTTTTTCATTATGCTGGCAAGAAAAAAATTGATGGAAAATGCTCATTGTTTTTTTTTTTCTGGAACAAAATATGTCTGCAGTGATTGCTTTTCACAATTCTACCAGGAAATGAGGTCTTGTAAAGATGTGCATAAATATAAATCACAGCAAGATAATCTACTTCAAAACTTCCTCTTATGACACACTGTACTAAATATGGCTATTTAAAACTATTGATACACCAAATGCATGTTGAGAATAAAAATTTGAAGTTAACCATTTGATAAAAAAATGTCTTGCACAATTAATTTTGTTTGTGTAAAAGTTATGAGAGTTCCACTCCTGACCAATGCAAAGAAAACTGCATCCATTTTTTTTTGTAACTATTCAACACATTTCTGTAAATTTGTAGATTTATTTTCATACTTTCATTTGCACACAGATAAAATATTTGACATCAATCAAACATATCTACAGTATCTTAATACAAACAAAACAGTTGATGTAACGTTACTACACATTGCATAACTTTCAGTCTTTGCCAGCTGTGAACCATGGCCTCAAAAGAGGGCCAGATTATTCCCTTAAACATGTACTGCACAGAGCCACAAACCACGGGGCCTGTCTCAACAAGCTCACCGTGAGTAGTTACACAGCTTGTGACGACAATAGAAACCCTAAAGGACTTGTCTATGTAATAAAACTACTATAAGTGGATCTAGTAAAACTTGTGTATAGGCAACAAAGAAAGCAAGATGCTGATATTAAAATCGTCATTCATATTAAAGTACAAGTAAAATGCGGGTTTAAAAAAACCAAAAACTTGAATGTGACAAAATTGTTGGAAATACATGAAATTTGACTTTCTTATCAAAAATGGCACAAAATGCAGAGTCCTTCTTAAAGAAAGAAGTTGGATTTCCTCTCTAAAGTGTCTTTAAATTTTAAATCATTTTCAATGACATAAAATCCGACATCCTTATAAGTTTTGTCCCATTTAAGTGACATAAACTCTAACATTAATTCAATTCAAAGGAGTTTGATCCTCATATGACATTAAATGATATTCCAATCAATTTAGATTTGGAATCTTTTTTAAATGGCAAAGGATCTGTCATCCTCAACATCCTAACCATAGTAGACCAAAGGCTGGTTTCCTCCTATGATTGACTTAGTCCTATATTCTTCTTACTATGACACATGGCCCTGCCTTTATTCGCATTGTAAAAATCTCACAAGAAATCAGTTTTGTCTCTTTTTACCCTGTCTACCCTAGTGTAAATTATCATATCAATTCAAATTTTGAAAAAATTATCCTGAAATAAATTGGAGCCTTCAACATATGATCAATGAGTCAGAGACAGTGCATTACAGTACGATACTTAAAAAAAAAAATTATTCAAATTTAAATAAGCCAAGGGGTTTTATTTTTAGCTACGTAATCTTATGAACATGGGAACATTCAACACTTCTTGTAGCAGGTTATCTATTTACATTTAAATATCAACTTTGTAAATACTTACATTCTTTTAAAAATCATGAGAGAAAAACTTATAATGTATTCCTTATTCTTCATTATACCATACTTTCATGTTATGAAGTCGACAGAACCTACTCAATACTAATCCCAAAACAATCCGCTGTAACCTGCAGTTAACACAAAGGTTGGACTATGAAGCAGAATAAATGGATCGAAGGTCAGTTTATACAAGCTTGGGTTAGTCTGGGCACAATCTAACCAATGCATAGGATGTACATCAAGATGTAATGATTACATCAGAATGTTATTACATCAAGATGTAATGATTACATCTACATATAAAATAATTACAGTAAGTTGTAATTATTACAATAAAATGTAACAATTACATCATGATGTAATGATTTTATCAGGTGTAATCATCACATCTGGGTGAAATTATGATATGTTCAAAGTAGTGAAAATGCCAAAATATAATGAGTACATTAAAATGTAATGTGAACTCTAAGATGGAATAGGTACCCTAGGATGTGACAGTATTCGATGAGCTCTATTTTAAAGTCAAGAAGTCTAAGGAAAACTTCATATATTGGTTACAGTCAGACTTACAAGCATTCTATCAATAAAATAAAGGAATTAATATGAGAAGATTATTTTTCATTATAAAAAAAAAATATCCAAACTTTGCAATGGTAAAATGTTGAAGGAGTTTTTCTTAAGTTTCTATCCTTGAAAGAATATTCATCGGTATTCAGTCACTAGGAAAAATATGAAATATTTGAAGTCAAAGAAATTACCGGTACTGTAACACCATAAATCTGAAATTAAACAAGACTTTCAACTCCCTTGTTCTTTTGATATCTATTGTTGTTTTTTCCCCATTTATAAGCCCCCCCCCCCCCCCTCCCAAGCCCACCATCAATATAATGTATGGTCTGTCAGTAAAAAGCTGGGTTTGCATCATTTATTAATTTTCTCGTCCAATAAAATTCTCTTTTGATGACAGTTTAATTGTTTTCTCATGTCCATCACAGAGGTTGAATTATTTTCACATTAGAAGAAACATTTTATTTACAATTTAAGAGAAATGACAAATATACACGAAGCAATGTAAGCTCAGCTTTTATACTTCACATAGATTGTAAAATGTTAAAACTGATATAAACGCAAGATAAATATCACACACAGATTATATGTAACAAAATGTTGACTGCATAATACTTATGGTACATCTTTTATGCATTAATCATAGGATGAAGAATATCATCTTTCACTCCCTTTACACTGGTTCCAAAAGTAGCAAGAAAGTAAGTATAAATTACTATTAATGATAATGCAAGTTACAAGAAACAATGTTAAACAAAAGTTTTCTTTTAACATGAAACAAACTTAAACACATCTCTATAATAATGTTGGACTGTTGTTTACCATACCAATTGATTAATAAAAAAACTTCAGCACATAAAAGAATATGACTTAAAATGTGTTGCAAATGATTCAATAGTCATCCTTTAAAGACACTGAAATCACTAATTTAAGGGACTTTAATTTTCTAGTTTTAAATTTTCATGAATTTTGAAAAGAGTATATTTAATTATCACACTGAGAAATAGCTTGAAAATAGCCTGAAAGTACAGTGTCAACATTATATCATTAAATTATATAGATGAAGGAAGTAGGATGTGCAATTAAAAAGAGAGAAAAATACACCATCATGTCATCTAATGAATCTCTTTGTCCAATCAATATGCCCTCTGTCATAATATCAATGTTGTACAAGATGGCAGAGATTGCCCTACAAGCACCAATTATCCATATCTACTGGCATCCAAAACATAAGAACATGTACTCATTGTCAGCTGAGGATTCTGCATGCTTCCATTAAATGATAATGGAACAGTAAGTTCTATTAATACTTTCAAATTAAATGATTTTATATATGATTTGTTATTATGCCTATTTTTTATGATTGTAAATAGCTAGTCAAAGTTTAAGTCTTTTTTAATTCAAGAAATCAATTGAATGAAAGGAAAGTTTCAGTATGAATTCTGATTTAAAAAACAACAGATATAATCAAACTCTTGCATCTCACAGGTAAGCTTGTAGTTGACTGCTTCCTGCTAATGAACCTAACAATAATTTATCAGTCACACATGTATGTTTGTAACACAAATTGAAAATGTAGTGTGTATTAAGTGTAATATTCCGCTATCTCCTAAATCTCTCTCTAATCCTTCTCTCATACTCGTTAAATCATCAATTTATATAACATGTAATGACACTAATGAAGATCAATGCACAGTTACTCCTGGTGAGCGGTATGATAAGCAGTGTAAGAGTTGTTTTGTTTCTATGTTGCCGTCCTTGCTTCATCACACGGTAGCCTTCATCACATTCATTGTCAAGTTCTCATTAAACACAGCTACTGAATCCAAGGCATTAACTTAATAAGAATTCTGTTGCTCTTTCTATATCCCAGTTATGTGAAGATAGAGCCACTCTGGATTTGTGCTGCAAACGAATGAAAGAATTACTGGACACTGCTTTATTTCATTGTTACATTAATTATTTCACATCAAAGGATCCAGTACAACAGGTATAGATACCATGGTAAAGCATACTAATACCACTACCAGTATTTCAAACACAAATCATAAACTTGACACACTTTTATGTAGCCCCTGTTCCAAATTTGAAAAAGAGTTTTTAAATTGAAATTGAGAAGTACTGTACTGTATTAAACATCAAATACATGTATATTTAGTATACAGTGACACAATTCACATGAAAATACATGTACGTGTTTATGGCAATTACTCCGACAGACATGAACAATGTTTTGGTTAACAAAGTTACCAGGATATACTTTTTTCTGTTTGATTGCAGTTTTTATTTGACCATTTCATTGAGAGAGTGTTGCAATTTTAGACCTATAGAAAGGACACCTACCTCATCAAACCCCATGCTCATCACCTGCTGTATCTTGGCTTCAATGTCATACTCCCTCTGTGGACCTGTGATAAAACAATACTTTAAGTAATAGGGTGATTAATGGGGAAGTGAGATAGACAGATTTCCTTTATGGTTTAATACATGTACTAAGTAATGCAGAGAGAAGAAAGATACCTAACATTAAATAGAATGCTCAATAGATACAAGAATAACAATATAGACAACAGAAATGCATCATTGAGTCACTTTGACCTTATAGGGAAGAACCATAAAAAAAATTTAAATGGTTCTTTGCCCTGTCAGCAATACCTAATGCAGTAAAGCCTGTTCATTGAGACTTTTCATCTGTTCATTTTATCAAATAGAAAAACTCTAAAATAAAAAAAATAAAAAAAACCCACAAAAAACCCCAAAAAACAAATATGAGATGCCACATGGTTCTGACACCTGAAGAACGGTTTCTCAGTTTTTGTGGTTACAACCAGGCTCTGAGGTTGATGATTGATATGAATTAGAATTTTTATAATAAGAAAACATTCCTAAGATTTAATTTTTTTTTTAACCCCAATACTTTTAGAGATTTTGATTTTTCCCAAAATCATTCAATTAAATAATTTATAAGAACTTTGCACCCTTATGTACATGTAACCCCATTACTGGTCCAGATTACAATGAACAAATCTAAATCTACACCATATAAGGATGCATGCATTGATCTAGCACTGTAGTTGCTGAGAAGAAGATTTCAAAAGATTCCCTAACATATTTCAAAAACAAACTTTACATCTCTCCTGGGTCCCATTATTGGCCATGATTCCAGGAAGAAGGAAATGTAATTTTACACCTAGAACAATCATTAGTACAACAATGACAACTACAGACAACTTTTGATCAAGGAATATCTACTAGAGTACATGTATAAGAAAGTTAAATAAGGATAAACAAACAATTCATACAACCTCCAGCATAAGCATACGTCCAGTGTCTAGCAGTTTTCTTAAATATTTCATTGTTTTCTTTGTATTGCTTGGCTACCACTGCGTCCTGGGGATCATCGGGCTCTGCTGCTGCTAGCAGGGCTTGTAGGGACAGTAGGACAGTCCTTAACGTCATGGCTGCAGCCCTGAATGACAGAAGAACCTGTTTAACTATCAAACTTACAGGAACTTTCATGCAGAAAGAAAAGAAGTGTGCAACATGATTTCTACTTTGCTATTGCAAATGTTATCTATCAAGGTGCAAATGTTATTTATCAAGGAGCAAATGTTATTTATCAAGGAGCAAATGTTATTTATCAAGCACTTACCATTGGTCTTTTAAGATGTCTAAGCAAATAGCTCCAGTGACCGAACTGATATTTGGATGCCAAATTTTTGTTAAAAACTTCACCTACAATTACAGTTTAGAGAAGAAAATGAACCTCTGCTTATATATGGTACTAAGCAGATGTAAAAATTTATGCAGAGAAAAAAGTATTCATGTTACTAATCACTCACAAACTGATTAGCATAATTTCTTTGAGAGATGTATCTAAATTGTTGGTGTATTAAATTAATTACCAATGCATATTCATTACTGTGTTTGTGATTTTGGATTAAGATAATCAAAAACATGTTTTTGATTATCAAAACACATCGAAGTATCCATGTTTACACTTCATACATAAACCTTTATCAGTGTTTACACTACATACATAAACCACACAAACAAATATGTACCAGAACCACATATATGTCTATAGCTCAGGTATTGCACAATCTGAAGGTTGCAAAAAGTATTCAAATTGAGCAGATCATTCCAAATATAGTACCATATATTGATAACCAAGCTAGCATAAACAATGAACTCACTTTAGGAGGATTAAATGGGTAAGTTTCTGGTATTTTAATCTCTAGATGAAAATTTCCCCCTTGATAAGGTGTATCTGGTGGTCCTGCTATTTCACCTCGTAGTTCGCTGTAGGAATCATTTACTAATTCTACTTTGATACTGCATTTCGCCACCTGTAATAAATATATCAAAATCATTTCCATACCTAGACAAGAATAAATGTTAAGGAAAATACAATTAAATGGGGGGATGTCCATTAATGTACTCAATGACATTAAAATTAGGCAAGAACTCTTTTATGACAAATTAACATACATGTAAGAATTCAGCAAAATTAATATTATGGAAAAATTGAAGAAAATGTTTTTGTTATTGGTTTCATTGTATATAGACTTGTTTATAGTTATTCCAGACATTTGATTTCATTCTTTCTTTAATGTCACATAACTACAGCATCCATGTGATAATATTTATATGCAGCTTCCACTAAAATCACACCATGAAAGAAAACCTTATAGATATCAACACTGTACAAGAACTTATTATGCACATTCAGCATTTTAGAATATCTTCAATAGTCTTTCACCTCAACACAGTTATTCAAAGAATGACCCATTAAATAAACTGTTTTTGAAGTGATTTGGTTTTTGGTTTATGAATTCTCTTATTCATTTCACTTATAAACATCTCAAGGGGTTGATTTTGAAGTGACTGTGAGACGAGTCCATGGATACCTATCAGCCTATATAACCCACACCTTTATTCTCAGTACAACATTTTCTGTAGAGACATATAAAATGCAAATACATTACTGAACACTATAAGCTAAATAGTTGTATGTAATAAATAAAGAATAAAGAATCCAGGAACCGGGATAATAGAATCCGTTTTTCTTTTTCTCGGGGAAATTCGAACTGAAAATAACACTGATAAAGCTGTATTTCTGCTCTCCTATGGAAACGCACGTTACCTCTTCACTTTTTACAACTTCTTTGAATTCTCTCTGTATTCTTGCTGCGGCAATGTTTGCCATGATGCGGTGTTCACACTTTTATTTTGGGTAACACCAGTGAATACTCTCAGATAATCGTAAACAGAAGATTACTTCACTTGCTCTACTTCCGGTTATTATTTTTGGAAACATGACGCATATTTGGGCTTTTAGAGAAGGGATCGATTATTAAATTACAAACGCATTTATTTAAATGATTTATTTTATCTAATAACCCTATGTCATACTGTTCACCTCGACCACTAATGAAATATCGTATCCGGATAAAAACGACCATATTGTATCCTGGTAACGGCACCCCTTTTTGGAACAAAGTTGTCCCCCTTTAAAGAAAAAAAACCATTGTTTTTATTTAATCAACATTATCATATTATGTGGGCTACAATCTTCGTAAAGTTTTCCATATTGTCCCTTGCTATGCCAAAATAAAAAAAAAAAGAAAAAAAAAGGCATACTAACTGTTACAAGTTTAAGTAATGGATATGGCTAGGAAAATGCTAGTTACAACAACAAAGGAAGACAACGGTAAATGTGATAGTCAACTATTGATATGATTCCTAGATATGAGAAAACTTACGAATGCTGTAATGTATAAATATATTAAACGGGATTCAAGTTTTAACTATATATTTTATGATGAAATATCCATACCGTCTTCGCTAGCCATTGGTTTTCTGTCCTGTCCATTCCATTATTTATTTTGCATGGAGCGCGGAGTGAACTGATTACTCTTGTCTATAAAAATAGGAAAGATGTATACAATTTTACAGTACATTTTAGGAAAAGGGTCGATGAACATTAACTGTAGCATTCATTAAAAGCAATAGCATTTGCTCTTTTCAATTCTTTTTATTAATTATAGTTAGTGGGTGTTTTAAACTATGTCCCAGAATCTTTATGCAGCACGTTTTCTTAAATTCTTCAAGGGTTAAAATAATACTTTAAAAAAAAAACAGAAGAAAAATCTCGGCAACTATAGAAGTAACCGGGTAATAACATTGAAAAATGTTCGATGTGTTCCGAGAGAATTTAGAATGGAAAAAGATGTCAGATTTCCCCATTATAGATCTCCGTAAGAAATCTTTTTACTTTAAAAAAAAAATCAAAAACATACGTGACAATGGAGAAATCTTAGATTTTAATTTCCCCCTCCCGTCGATTTCAATCATACTTCTTTGACAGTTATTGTGTTTCGTCAAAAAGTGACAGAAAGGGTAACTTGGGGCGGAATATAGTAAGTATATTTTGATGGTATAACTCCTTGTGTTATATCAAAGTTAAATTATTAATTCAAAATTTGATTACATCATTCAGATTCACATATGTCAATTCATCAGATAGGTAATGTAAAAAAACAAAACATGGACAAATCATAACACAAGGCTCATAAACCATTTTCAGTTGTGGTGATTTTTTTTTTCATTTTCACCAACGATAAAGAGGTCCTTTTAAAAAAAAAAAATATGCACGTGTAAATTTACATTAACTTCCAGTATTCTAAAAGGATGTGTAGATATCGTGCCTCTAAATTTACAATCATTTGAAAATCTGTCAATCTTTCTTTTCTTTCATCATTCGAAGAAGTTCTTTCGCACATGCCATATTTCTTTGAGTGACTTGACTTAGGGCGAAAAGACCTACTATCTTTACAGACTCGAGAGGCAAAATTAATGTACACCGCATGTATGCGTGCGCTTGACATTGACTGACTCGTGCTGAAAATTATTCAGTGCGACACAAAAGATTGATGCATAAGGCCTTCATCAAAAATAATCTGCACGCAAAGTCAGCTGTTGACTATCACAGAATGCCGAACATAAAGGTATTTAGTGGCATGTCCCACCCTGATTTGGCGCAGAAAATTTGCGATCGACTCGGAATTGAGCCTGGAAAAGTCGTCACCAAGAAATTCAGCAATGGAGAATGCTGGTAAACTATATATACTTATATCTTTCTTTTCATAAATAAAACGGTTATTTTAAATGAAATGGAAAGGAAATGCAAACATTTTTTTCTTCCAGTGTTGAAATCGGGGAGTCGGTAAGAGGAGAGGATGTTTACATCGTTCAAAGTGGGTGTGATGAGGTCAATGACATGCTGATGGAGCTTTTAATCATGATCAATGCTTGTAAGATTGCTTCAGCCTGCCGAGTTACTGCTGTTATTCCTTGCTTTCCATATGCACGTCAGGACAAGAAAGACAAGGTTTGGCAATGCTGTTAAATTATGTTAATGACTTTTTAATATGCTAAATCTCATTAACCTGCATATTTGGTTCTTTTATAACTGCTATAACTGATTAATTTCTTCAGTGTATGATGATATTTGTGCCAAAATGATTAACAAAAGTAAATTCGGTATCTATTTTAAAAATAACCAAAATTTTGATTTTATATAGTTATTGATTTTATGGATGCCTATATTAACCCTAACCTATTGTGTCTTTCATGATTTCAAAGTCAGTGACATGGTGAAACATAATTGTTTGAATCTCACTTATATTCAACTCTGATGGAATTATATCTCTTCAGAGTAGAGCACCCATATCAGCCAAGCTGGTGGCCAACATGTTATCTGTGGCTGGGGCAGATCATATCATCACCATGGATCTACATGCTTCTCAAATCCAGGTAATCAAAACAGCAATGTGCATCGTCAGCATGCCTGGAATCACTCACATTTGTATTGTCCATCTAAATTTCTTTATTTCCAGGAAAAAAATTTCAAAGTTTAAAATTTCTGTTGTAAATTGATTATCAATTACAACCTTTACTCGTATTTAGTATGTGACAATTTATGAAATTATTTTGGTAGGGCTTCTTTGACATCCCTGTGGACAATTTGTATGCTGAGCCGGCCGTCCTAAAATGGATCAAGGACACTATCCCAGACTGGAGGAACAGCTGCATTGTCTCCCCTGATGCTGGAGGGGCCAAGAGGTAATGTCCAAAACACAATATGTTGGAACAACCAAAACAATAATCATTCCTAATGTATTTTGATTTTGATATGAAGAGTAAGCTGGAAAGAAAAAGAGAAAAAGCAGAAAATTGTTCAAAGTCTCATTTGACATAATCTGGTAAAATTGCATAAAGATGATTGCGATTTTTCTTTTTAGGGTTACTTCCATTGCGGACAGACTGAATGTCGACTTTGCTCTGATTCACAAGGAGAGAAAGAAGGCTAATGAAGTGGCTACCATGGTCCTGGTGGGAGATGTAAAGGACAGGATTGCTATACTGGTGGATGACATGGCAGACACTTGTGGAACTTTCTGTCACGCTGCAGAAAAGTACTTCAGTTTAAAATTCAAATATTCATTTATATATTCCTTTACCAAACAGAAAGCTTACTGCAAATGGCATTGTACATCAGGTTGATCAAGTTGGATTGCCTTGTTAAGCTGGAATATTTGCTTCCTTATGATGGACCACTCTTGTGAATTTGTTTTCACAAATCATTGCATGTACATATAAAGCATTATACAGAATTTGAATGAAAACTCAATCCCAAACACAATTCCTGAAATGAAGTAGTAGCTGATAAAAGTTGTAGCTTACAGCAAATGATTGATAATACATACATAAACTCTTTTCTAGACTGACAGAGGCAGGAGCCTCCAAAGTTTATGCAATCTGTACCCATGGAATCTTCTCAGGGCCAGCTATTTCTCGCATCAATAACTCTGTGTTTGAGGCTGTGGTTGTAACAAACACCATTCCTCAGGAGGAGAGAATGAAGTGTGCTTCAAAAATAAAGGTAAGATACAGCCTCAAGTCATTCCCATTGAACGCTCACTCTTACCTCGTGTATCGTATTGTAGATGTACTTTTTGTCTACAGGGTACCGATTTCTATTACTCAACAAACTTATACTTTTGAACTTATTAATAAAATTCTCATATACTTTGTGCTGTACTTAAACAGTTTTACTTGAACAATTTCTGTTTGAATCTAACACCAGACATACAGACTTCTAGTGGTTTTGAATAAACAGTTTTACTTGAACAATTTCTGTTTGAATCTAACACCAGACATACAGACTTCTAGTGGTTTTGAATTGATCTTAATCAAATATTGTACTTACGTATAGTTTAAAAGTAAGTGTTGTTATAATCAGAGTATCGGTAAATTATCAGTTACCCTTGTAATAAATTGTTTAATTTCTTATTTTAAAGGCACTTGTAAATAGCAGTTGCATAAACCTTAAGAATAATAAAGAAATAGAGTTTTATATCAGTTGTACTAAGCTTCACTGATGTTTTTGATAAAAAAGTAATTACAATGTATATCAGTTTGAAAAATCTACAGAAAATGACCCTGTTGACATTAAGTATGTCTACTGTTTTTAGATTTGTTTCCAACAGTCCAGTATGTAGTGTTTGATGTCATCGTCAAAAACCCATGGCCAGTCAATTAAAATTACTGACTGTTGGATAACTCAGTAACTTTTCTTGTTCTCATGAATGCCTTATTCCAATTGGCTCCTTTGCTCTCTCTCAAAAGAAATATCACCAATAACACAAATGCTTACACATGCATCTGTAAACAACAGCATATTTTCATAATTAATAGGTTATCAGACTTCCAAAAAACTAAATTCTGAGTTTCCCTTTCTCATTTGTGGATAGAGAATAATCAATATTCATGAGAATGAAAAAAGTTAATTGAGTTGAATGAAGGTTTATAAGATGCAAGCCAAGACCCAATGCACATTTTAAAAGATAAAAACTTCTCAATTTAAATTTTTTACATGTGTTCAACCTTATTACATGTGCTCCTAATCATGATTTGGTCCTATCTTAAACCACCACCTATTTTTTTTTTAAACAGTTTTACATGTATGTCTTTGTATCAATTGCAACAAAATGCACACAATTTTTATTTTCGTAAACCAAAGCCTTATTTTCCCCTTTCATTAGTATTGTATTTGGGGGTGTGGACAGTAAAGTGATACCTGGCAAACTAGATTTTCTTTTCTATTTATAGTGAAGCATTTGTTGCTTAAAAATAAAAAGTAAGGATATGTTTGATTTTAAGTTTGAAAATCAGCCTCCATAAGATTTCTTAGATAAATTAATGTTTTTGTTTGGGAGGGAAAAATTGTCTTCTTATGCGAGAAACATGTTCAATGACTATACTTCATCTCTGGTTATCTTTTCTGTCACTTTTTTTAAATTGATTTTTCAATTATCATAAATACCTTTGTGTCGAAACAATACTTAGAGGATGATGTTTGAACAATGTACAAGATGTTCCAAAAAGTTTTGAATAGATCACGTTACATTTTTCCATTATAAATCCTTGTAAGAATTTTGTTGTCTTTCTTGTCCATTTCTTCTGTAAAAAAAAGAGGGTTATTGTAGAAATCTTGGATTTTTTTCTTATCTATTTCAATTATTCTTTACTAATGGAGATCTGTATTAAGAAAATTGACAAAACAATGACAGAAATAGAAACCTAGGACAGAGTATAGAAGCCTGGGGCAGAGTAAAGAAGATATGCTGAGTATTTGATAAAGCAGTGAAGTTTGACAAAACCCAGACTATGGTGTCTTCTGACATTTGTAAACCTCCCCATTTCAGAAACAAAATGCCTCGTCCTCTTGCAGTGCTGGCATTAAGTGAAATCAATGTCTAATGTTTACATGGACTTGACTATTTCAGTGCATTGACATCTCCATCATCTTAGCGGAGTCCGTGAGAAGAACACATAATGGAGAGTCTGTGTCCTATCTGTTCAGTCATGTGCCATTGTAAATCATCTGTTGCCCCTCAGTCTAACAAGGCAGTAGGTTACCTTTCAGAGTACCATGTTCTTCTTGATGTTGTTGTTGTTTTCATTGCATGCTGCATGCTATTAATTTACCTATCCTTTCTTCTGTTATGCAGGTTATTAATTATTGCTTTATTGTAGTTCCACATGTTATTAGTTCACTCCTGAAACATCAAATATTACTGTAAATGCATTGTATTTGGCGAATATGATATTTGGCGTTAATTTTCAGCAAGCAAGCTTGATTTCATGTACATCTAGCATGCCATATTTCTGAATGTTTTTATTCATATACCGGTACATGAATGCATGACATTAATGCCAACTTTATTTTGCAGAAGCAATGTTCTGGCCAAAGTGCTAAATGGAATACCCATACTAAGCCAAATGCTGTACATTTACAGTATATTTTTTGTTCAAGATGCACAGTAAAGATGTATTAGAATCATCTTTGATTGTAAACATTGTAAAAGATGTATTAGAATCATCTTTGATTGTAAACATTGTAAAAGATGTATTAGAATCCTCTTTGATTGTAAACATTGTAAAAGATGTATTTTGCTATATCACTCTTTCCATCAAAGAACATGCATTTTGATCTTTCATTTAGATGATTACTTTAACATTACTGTACATGTATTGTGTAGAAAATCAATGTTTTTGGGTATATTGTGTGAATTGACATATTTCAAGACAATTTTTGTGTTGGCATGACTTTACATTTCAGGTATTTATGCATACCGCATTACATTTAAAAAAAAAATCATGATGGCTATATATCTGTTCTTGAGAGTGTTCTTTGTATTGAAGAGAAGAAAGTTCTTTTACTTGTAACAAGTTCAATACTGTCTTACCCAAAAATTATGAGGGGTGGAGGTTGTTAGGTAGCCTCTTATGTCCTCATTTACAGAGACTGATTTGTAAGAATTGTCATTAGTAAACCGTAGTGACTGTTTTAGTGTTTTGTGTGTTATGTTTAGAAAACAATAGATTAGAGAATGTTAAATACTCATGATATGATACTGAAATATTGATGTTGAAATATACAGTAATATAACTGTTTTCAATTACTTCAAAATGCACTGGTACCAGTATATCCATATAATGACCTATATACCTTTCACTGTTATGGAGCGTTAGAACAAGAATACTACCTGTATTTAGGATTAACTATTTCATTTGGCTCTGCCACATAAAATTTTTGATTTAAACTTTATTTTTATATTTTTCAGTGCATCGACATTTCGACCATGTTGGCTGAATCCATACGACGAACTCACAATGGTGAATCTGTTTCATATCTGTTTACTCATGTACCCATGTGATCTCCTCAATATGGACCTAAATGTATATTACCTACTACACATGTTGTATATTTCAATTTGCAGTTTTCTTCCACAGAGATGTTTTGTCCTAGTAGAACATGTACTTTTAAAAGTGCTTCAAATAGTTTTCATATATGATCATATGGTATATGTTCACAAAAAGACAAAATAAAATAAAAACCAAATGAACACCCAACCATACAGTTATGACTCATTGTCATTTATAGTGCCATAAAAATTGAAGACATGACGTGGATGGAAGAAATGAATTCTGAATTATTTTATAGAAAGTCTATAATGTTCTTTTTTAAACTCAGTTTTTGACTACTTTGGTGAACACATCCCTTAGATTGTTACAATTTGAATTGTCTATTTTCATGATATATATGTATTTTTGACCTTGCATTTCAATAGAGACACAGATTTGATCATTATCTTGGTAGTTTATTGTGTAATAATTATGGGAAGGTACAGAGATGTATTTGACTACAGGTATGATCCAACAAAAGTATAATAAGATAAGAACTATTCAGCTCATTACAATTATTTGAATCAATTTATTTTGCATTCATCATGTATTTAATGCATAAGTTTTTGTTTATAAACTAAAAGTCATAACTTTATTAACCAGGGTATTTTAATTACTGGTGTGATTTAATTTTTAATAATAGAGATATTTAATGCTATCACATTTGATATCTTTCTTTTTTCCAGTAAGCATATTTTTGGAAATGATGTTTTTCAGTCTAGTTGTGCATGGTGATGTCTTGATCAAACTAGATTATTCAGATATTGATGTGTAGCAAATTAAAATAAATCTCGGAATAAGCAATACGATATCAATAATCTGATTCAGTACATACAGTGCTCATTTTTTCAGATATTTACATATTGTTGTACATGTATTTCACTTCAGAGAGTTGTTGCATTGACTTGTTTATATTTTTCATCTTTGTTAACTTTTTTCCCTTTCATTTACAGTGTGATGTTTTACAGAATGTAGAATCTCGAGGGCGTCTTATCATCTAAGATTTATAATACATGTATAATATATCAGGGTCATACTATTCAAACAACACAAAATTTAATGTCTCCTGTCTGTTGGTATTTGAATTTTTCATTAATATTGGTTTTTGAAATGTCAATTATGAAATAAAATCTTGATTCCATTTTCAAAATTGGTTGTTTTATTTTATTTTACATGTATACAGCAAACAGGTTTTGATGAGATGAACATGAATTTCCAGTCTGCCTGTCTGTCCTTAATTTTGTGCAAATTGCATCTTGATGGAAAATAAGAATCATTTTTTATGGCCCCAAAAAATGATAGTTATGCCTACAGAGGGATATAGCTTTTAAAGACTAATTTCAAAAACAGGGATATCTGTTAAACAACTAAGAGTGTAAAGTGTTTCAGATCTTACTGCATTATCAATAAATATAAAAACAATTGGTATCTTCTCTAGTACTCATTAAGGAATCGTATTTCTGTGCTCATTCTATCATGAATATTGGGAGGAGTGTAGGGGCTTTTAAATTGAACTGTTTTTACTACAGCTCAACAAGTGACTTCATATTGTAGAGGTGCAAGGAATTTAAGTGTTGGAGAGGGGTGAGGGGGTAGAGAATGCAGGGTGATTACTCATGGGGGCAATACATGTATATAAGGAATCATTCTTTTAGTATTATGAGGTTATAATTTCGGTCGGGGCGTGGTCAAATCCAATAAAGCCCGAAGGGCTTTATGATAGATTTGACCACGCTCCGACCGAAATTATCACCTCATTATATTCAAAGAATGATTCCTTATTACTTATATTTACATTATTTCCAATTTGTACACTTTAAAACAGCATTATTTAAAATCACTATTTTTTCGTGTAGCACATGCTATGTATTACTGCGCGGCGCAGCCAATACCGTCTCTCGGTTATGCTATAAGACACGCCCATTTTGTGTCACTCATGTTTTATGAAGTTATTGGGTTTTAGGGTTCAAAATTGATTCGTAATGTTATCACAGACAAAGACAGTTGAACATGTAAATATTATTGATTAAGCATAGGTTTATCAAACTAGTAGTATCTACCACATGTATTACCAATACTGTAGATAAAATTTAATATTATGTAAGACAATATTTTTCGTAATTGTTATTGGCTGAAAGTTCATCACATGATATCGAAAATAATCTGCCATTCATACGTATATTTCACAGGCACCTGACGTTATATATTTTTCTCATGATAATAATACATGTATATACCATCTAGGCTACCTAGCTAATAGTACACAAGGTGTATTATTAGGTAGAGGGTATATATTTTTATTATGAGAAAAATATATAACTCAGGTGCCTGTGATATATTTAGAAACCTTAAGCTTACTTGTTATAACTTGCAAGCCTGGTCGAATTCACCTTCGGTCAATATCACTTGACATGAGTACATATAACCACATATCGACCTAATGAAGTCCAATTTTTTTTTTAAATTGTATAATGTATATAGCAAATATTCTTTTGGAATGCATTCAAGTATAGTTGGATACTTCTGCCCCTTGTGTGCAAGTTATTTTTCTGGATAAAATATGTCGACATGCAAGATAAATATGTTGACAAGCAAGATAATTATGTCAACATGCAACATGCAAGTATTACAGTTAAAAAAATAATTACCGTTCATGTAGATAACTATTGTTGACAATATGAATATATGCATTAACTCTACCCTTATAATGTTCAATGGGCCTTTGTAAATTATTGTTATTGTATTTGTGCCAATAAAATGATTTTATTTGTATTCAAAAAGGTATCGCGCCTTTTCCCATTATTTCACATACACCCGTGTTTGAACGGAAAGTACCTGTTACTAAAAATAGCTACAGGTACCGTCGCAATATGATTTTCAAAACCTAGGATGGTGTCTGTTACCACTGCATCGAGAACTCTGTGTATAAAGTCAGTTGATATTCTGAACCGTGATAACCGAGCAAAATGCAATGAATGCAAGTGTAAATTGAGTATAGTGCTATTGAAGAGTTCTGGTGGGTTTTTTTATTCAATATATTCGATCAGTGCTTACTATCTATTCAAGATATATTACTATAGTCAGGTACTCTTTACACAATTGCGCTGAAAAATATAGTTCTATTCATGATCAGCAGATACAACATTACAACAAATGTTTAGAATATCGATGAATATGTAATATGTGTTAGAAAACAAAATTAACGTAAAATTATTTTTAAAAATCACCTTTCCCCAAGAAATGTAAATGTGAAGTATTTATATTCCTATGCTAGCTGCCTCCTCAGTCTTTTTCACGAAAATATAGGTCATTCTTCGATTGACAATTTTTTCACTAATGAATATTGCTTATATTATTACAATAATTATATTACTTTCATGATTATTGTTCGTTAATTATCACACAATCTCTTTTAATTATTTATTTTGTATGAGTTTGTGTTTTTCTTTTATTTTTTAAATGACGGAATGGTTATGCAACACCTGCACCGTATTTCTGATCGCACTGTTGTAGACTCTGTTTAAAGGGGCATGGTCACGATTTTGGTCAAATTTTATTTTTCTGTTTTTATTGTTTACAATGCTTAATAAGTGCATATCTAATGATCAACCAAAATTTGAGTGTCAGTCGAAGAGTTATCAGCAAGCTACAGAGCTTACAATTCTTTGTTATGTAAACAAGGCTCGTGTCATGTTTTTGTTTAATTGGTTCAATATGCCGGTAAAAGTTCTTTTTCAACCTGATTTTTCTATCTGCTAATTCGTTTTGAACATAACTAAACAGTTCCTAGCGTTTGTTACATTCATTTCAGGTCTAAAACTGGAATTTTCAACATGTAAACAAAAACATGCCCTGAGCTTTGTTTACATAACAAAGAGCTGTAAGCTCTGTATCTCGCTGATAACTCAACGACTGACACTCAAATTTTGGTTAACTATTAAAAATGCCTTACTGAAGAATTGCAAACATTAAAAACGGAAAAATAAAGTTTGACCAAAATCGTGACCATGCCCATTTAAGGATGTATGCACTGTTTGCTAATGACTCAAGACTGGTGGCAGTATTTGCAACGGACATGAAGAACTATATACGCCAGTTCCTTAACAAGTTCAGTTATTTTAACTTAGAGATCGGCTGAGCACAGTAAAAATTCAAGTAATTTAAAAGTCGAATATCTTGGATATGGGGAAACTCATATCTGTTCTTGTTTAATATTGGGCATGCTCACAGTCTCACACTCAAAATTAAACAAGCGAATTTGAAAAAAAAAATCCAGCAGATTAGATACATGTAATCTAAACACTCTATTCTTATCATGCTTTAAGTGAAAAGAAAAAAATACTACTTGGTGGAATCGATCAAGCGACCGCAAAATCAAAGACCTACGCGTTACCACTAGGCCACACACATAACAGTTTCATGGGATATATTTTCAATATATGTCGCTATATACATGATTATATTGAAAAAGTCATGAATTGAAATATTTTTTTAATTTTAATTTTCAGTACGAAGACCACGTTAAACCAAAATTAATTCAATGTAAAAGTGTACTATATAATACATGTTGATTATAATTTTAATCGGATTTCTTTGGTTTAAAGTGGTTCAAATGGTCAGATATTCAACTTTTTATTGCATACTGACTATTTTCCTATATATCTCTAACAAAATCTGTAGATTTTAAAGAAGTCGTGTAAGATAATTAAGATCCTATTAACATGGCATTTGGGTTATTTGCGTTTCTTTGAATATATTTTAGTGATAACTAAATATCGTATAATATTGAAAATGTCTGATGTTTGCAAAAGTGCTATATTATATGCGAAATCGTATACTAAGTGCGCTATACCTCTTTGAAAAAAACCCATCTATATCTATAGAGAAACAGTTATACACGTAATCGTAGGTACAGCAGAGCAGGGCAAAAAACACCACCATGTGAAATAGACCATGGACAAAAAAAAAATGGAATCCATATTCATAGTCTTATATGCGTTTTTCTCTTATTCATTTTAATGTCGGTAAACAATGCTATTGACTGACATTGAAAATCATTGCATGTGCTAGAGGGATTGAAACGAACTTGAAAAATGTTGCGATTGCCCCCCAAAGTCGACCCAGAAGAACAAAAGAAAATAGCGAGATATGGGTGCATACAGAGCGTTTGTGTATTTGCTGTCACATGTGCCGTTATTCGTGCTTGTGAGTAGATAATATTCTATTATAGGGGCTTACTCCTGACGTTGTTATAAACAAGATTTTCTTGGTGAAAGCACCAAAGCACGTATACTAAGTCATGATTTTTAATGCTAAGTCAGGGGTTACATTTAACAGTTTAATGTAATCTATATTTTGCTGGAACGGATCAAGGAATTGTGTGTGTGGTAGGGTGTGGGGGTGGGGGTGTGGGTGGGAGAACGCCATGTGATTATTCGGGGCTGGGGGTGGGTGGGTACTGTTGATATCAAGTGGGTAGTATCTACCACACATATAAAGTAAATCATGAAATAAATTGTAAAATCATAGCTGTTCAGGAATCACTGGTAGTCTGGTACTTTTCTTTTTCAGCCTCTCTCCTCGAAAGGCCATATCTAGTTTGTGCAATTATGAACAATTTTCTTTGCAGTTTCTCACAGTACTGGTACTGTACCAGTTATCGGCTAAGACCAGTTAACAGCTAAACTGAGAGTTCGGGTTTATAGCACGCGACTATCCGAGATTTTTTAATTCAGTCGTCTGTTTCGAATAGAGAAAAGTAAGTTTGCATGAAAACTTTCTTGAATATGTTTTAACCATGAGCTTAAACGATCATTGTTTACCGCTGATTTACATCGTTGCACTTTCAGCAGATGGGGAAGTGATGTTATAAGTTAAAAATAGAATATTACCTCTTTGTGATACGTTATTATATACCTTCTTTGATTTGACATATATAAATATCAATACATATAACATGTAGAAACAAAAGGAATTCATTAAATTCTGAGAGATTCATAGCGCAGTTGAAGGCCTGATTGCACAATATTATGTATTGAAAAGTCTACAATTTTGTGTATTACCGTATGATAACAAACGAATAACTTTATGAGTTTTGTTTATGTATCATAACCCCTATGACCTTTAGTCTGACCCCAAAAGGGGCATAATTCAAATTACATTTTGCAGAGTATTAAAATCAACATGTACAGGGATTTTTCTATGTTATTAAACTCTGCAAATTCGGGGCGTGCTAAAAAGCACAAAAACAAGATGTTTTGAGTTCTTAATAATAATATAATCTAACAGATGGATAAACAAGGAAATCACCATTTAAAGTATGTCAAGTTTTATCCAAAAATATCAAGAAATAAGGAAATACGAAAAGAAAACGTTAAATTATAGCCGATAACTGGAACAGTGCCAGTATTGTATGAAAGACCTCTTCAAGAAGTAAATATTTCTACTTCCATATGCAAAAAGTTCTGTGAAAGTAGAAATATTTACTTGTATATTGAATTTTTCAGATATCTCAAAGTTTTTCTTGCTCCCATATAGTTTGGCATATCAAGGTTTGACTGTAACTGAATGTATGTCACCTTGTCTTTACAGTACCATACGTAATGAAGCAGCTGAATTCCTAAGGACTGTTGCTCTGCTGGAAGGTCAAGAGAGCTGTACATAGTTTGACAATGCCTCATTGAGGAAAATGTAGATACTGGACACTGCATAACAAAATTGTTTTTGAAGATTTTGATCATCCTGTTTTTGCAGTTATATGATGATAAATAAATGTATCTCACATATCTAATTGCCCTTTTTTGATCTATGCATATTTTAATCTATCAAAGGAGAATAAAGCACCAAAATTGGCAGATTGATTAAAATCAACCCTTCCAATAGCTCCTTAATTCTGAACAATTTGAACAATCTGACAATCAGAATTAAGAAGCTAGTGGAAGGTTTGATTTTAATCAGACTGTAAAATTGGTGATTACAATTACACTGTACAAAGATGCTTGTGGTGGTCTTTTCCTATCTGTGTAAACGGAGCATATCTTCTCTCCCCTTGGTCCAATGTGGCTCATACTTCACCCACAGAGTACCTTTGGGTAAAGGGTGTGCAGTGACCTTGAACCATGTTTCTAGGTCTAAGGTTAAGGTCATAGCAGAATTATATGAAAAATCCTTGTCTGGAACATATCTTCTCTCCCCTTGGTCTAATCTGGCTCATACTTCACTCACAGAGTGCCTATGGTCAAAGGGTATGCAGTGACCTTGAATGAAGTTTGTAGGTCAAGGGTCAATATCATATCGGACCATGCAAAAATTCTTTTTCAGAGCATATATACTCTCCACTTGGCCCTATTTGGCTTATACTTCACATAAACAGAGCTTTTGAGTAAAGGGTATGCAGTGACCTTTAACCAAGTTTCAAGGTTAAATGTGAAGGTCTTAGCAGAATTATATGAAAAATCCTTCTCGGGAGCATATCTTCTCTCGGTTTGGTCCAATCTGGCTTATACTTCACCCACAGGGTGCCTTTGATCAAAGGGTATGCAGTAACCTCGATTCCTGTTTGTAGGTCAAGTGTCAAGGTCATATCGGATCACACAAAAATCCTTTTTTTTAAGAGCATATATACTTTCCACTTAGCCCTATTTGGCTCATACTTCACATAAACAGAGCTTTCGGGTTAATGGTGTGCAGTGACTTTGAACCAAGTCAATGTGAAGGTCATAGCAGATCTCTTTATAATCAGTTTTAGACTGTAGATTATTTCCTATTTGCTTAATCTTGCTCAGGTTGATCAAAAATGCCTGTATGTAAGGGGTAATGAGATTGAATTAAAAGTTCTATGCCAGCTGGAAAATTTCGAAGTTATAGGTCAAGGTCAAAGCAAAATTCTCTGAAATGCTTTTCATCCTATTGTCCATTATTTAAGCGAGGCCCTTTGAGATGGTCACCATCTCAATGCTGTCTAGTTTAGTTGATGGTAACCATGCATAAATTTTGCAATGTTTAAACACAGATTAAAAATTTTAAACAGTTTATATTTTTACCGGTAATTTCTACATTCTGCTCAAGACTTGTACACGGGTTTTGTTGTGTGAAACAACTTTTCTGGTTGGCAAGTAATGTATGGACACTGTTTATGCACATAGGTGAACATAAAGGCAAGCTCACCACATTTGTGTAGTAGAAGAGAATGGTATTACACTTTCCTGCTGCATTTCCATAGGGGTTGAAAATAATCGAATTCATAGAAGGGGTGGGTGAGGGTACTCTGTAATCTGGAGCAAGGTACATGTACCATGTGTTACCGGTATTATGATACTATGGGGTAAAATTTATCTCGGAAACAAATGTCTGTGATCTGGGAGTAGGAACTTGATTAGTTTAATAATTTTTCAATGTAATCAAGGTCAATCAAACATGACCTTGGAAAAGTAACAATATATTTATGTGTCAATCAAAAGGGAATTCAAAAGAGCTATCCTTGCTGGACTAGGGTTGTTAGTGTTTGCAATAAAAACAATATTAAAGAAAACCATGCAAAATTTATTTTTAATCAAAACATTCTTTATGCTTTCAATTGCAGGTAGACAATATAAAATACTATTACTGATGAACATTCAAGTTCAGTTAATATTACCATACAATACAGCTTATATATACATGTATATGGATCCGCTTCATTCTTAAGACTTCCATTTTCCATTTAGGGTTCATGAGCTCTTCTATAATGTAGAGGAAACTTTAATCTTTATATGGAAGTTAATAACATAACTTATTATCAGTCACAAGTGCATTATGTTCATCTTATCTATTTGTTGTTTATGAAATCTTGTCCTTGGTAATAGATAACATTTACCCCTGTCGTGTCAAAACGCACTAGACACACTCAAATTCACTCAATTTATATTTTTGTGCAACCAAAGTTTATTAAAAATAACAGCTCATAAGAGCATTGAATTTCCTTGTAACAGGAACTTTAAAAGTTATTTTTTGACTATTTTGATTTGTGTATCTTTCCACAAACACTTAAACACCTAAACTATCTAGATTTGAAGAACAGAAAAATTGAATAGTTCTAGAACACCATTAGTACAAAGCTTTATTTCTTATATGACTTGCACATAAAACATTACTATCTTATTAAAATATTTTGATAAGAAAAATTGATTGCAATGCATTAGCACTTTAAGGAAAAGTATGATTTGATGAAAATCTTATTTTTTGTACATGTAAATTAGAACACGATTAATGAGGTCACCCATAAATATCACAGTCACAGTTCCTAAATTGTTACACCATTTTCAGCTGAAACATTTCATACTGCTGCCTACTATCTTCTGTATTTCTTCTCTATTTTTTCTACTAAGTTGGGCACATTTTTTATTTCAAAGTCCAACAGCATCTGGCCCATGGCTTTTCCCTTCAAAATAATATTTTCAGACATTGTAAACTAGATGGTTACCGGTAGTGGTTACAAAGCAATTACTCTGAAGGTTGTAATATAAGCTTGTGATATATTTATTTTCCCTGTCATAGATTGTTTAATCAATTTAACATGTTACTTTAGGCCAAATTTTTTTACTGGTACATGTGTAACCAGAGACATAAATAACAGAGATTGGCAACTCCGCCATTAGCGTGTTTTGTTGTTGAAAAATGGTACGGGACCAACCTTACTTTGAGAACTACATTTTAGTAAACTGAGATAATGATCTTAAACCAAAAGTATATTGTTTTAATGGAAAGTGTGCATGGGTTTTAGACATTTTTGAAACAAAAAATTGAAAAATAAGATTAATATATAGAAAATATATTGGCCAGCTATAAAATGTCGGCGAAATCTCGGACGACACATAGCCAACTGCCTCCTAAAACTCCTCTTTTAATATTGTTTATATGACATAAACTCATGAAAATATAATATTTTGAATGTTTTGGTAATAGGTTTTAGCTGTTTATATTTCGATATAATTGTTTGTTAAAAAGATATACTGATTTAAACTGGGAACACTTTACAATAGGGACCGCGAGATTTCGACCAGTTGCCAATCTCTGTTATTTATGTCTCTGGTGTAACAAAAAGAAAATTTCCTATAATATCATAAGGTGATAAGAGAAGGTGTGCAGATTTTATAAAGACTGTATTTGCATCCACATTTTATAACTACACATGCAGCTACATGTAACTTATTTGATTTTTATATGCCTATTTTTTAATCTTTTCTTTTTTAATATATTTCTATACTGAGATATTTTTTTATGAGAGCCAGTAAAATAAAAGGCTGTTGCTATACTTTTTCATGAACCAGTATTTTTCATGTATTTTCTATATAAATGACTATTCACACTTAAACAATACTGTCTTTTATCCATACCTGAGGGTCACTCCTGAGAGAGGCTATTCCTCCGCCCCCTAGCACATCATGCAGCACAAAGTTCAACCCATACACTCCTGGTACATCATACCTATTAAATTAAAGAGAAAGGCATTTTCAATGTCTACTATGTTGTCAATAACAAAAAAAAAACCCCAGAACAAAACAAAACCAAAAAACAACCAAATATACAATCAGAATGTACATTAAAAATCTAAAAAATCTAAAAAGATATAATAGAAAAAATATTTATATTAATGAAATTTTATATTGGATAATCATTTGCAATACGTGTAAATTTCTATTTATAAAATATTTTTTAAAAAATAAATAATGTGGAGATACATGCAGAGATCAAAGGGGTGGTAATTAGTATTAATTGACAATACTTCACTTGCCCATGATCAATTATAACAGTTGTTGTAATTAACTCAGCAGGAGTGATAATTAAACCATCAAACTGTGGAGAACTTAACAAGGGGGACAAACAAACCTACCTATGTCCCAGTTCCTTTGATCTCAGTAGAATAATGACCTCATTTAACATCTCAAAATTTACTTAATGAAGAAAAAGAGTAACTCCCAATGCATGGATGATATATAAAGGGGAATTTGCTGGGCATTTCATTACAACAATTTCTTCTTACTATTCAATACAATACCATTAATATACACATAACCATGGATGTTAAGACCAGTGCTCAGCTCCTACAGAGACACCTGATTCACCATGACAAGGCCAAGGCCCAGGTCAAACTCATAGGTAGGATTTTGTAAAGATTTTCAATTTACATGTATCTCACATTGATATTTGTAAAAGAACAATATCTCTTTTAGAAATGTAATGGGTTTTTTTTATATAATACTAAAGGAAATACAAAATAGTTATAGTTGATAATTTTTTTTAATAAATTAATGACTCCTCCTCTTGGATATTTAAAATTGTGAAATGATTATGACATGAAGAGCTACCTGTAGAATCTTTGTCAGTTTGTTTTACCAAGCTACATTAGAATAACTTCAACAACATCATTCAAAATCATAAGTGCAATTATCAGATTATTAAATACAGAACTTTGTTTAGGAGATATAGAAAAGTGCAAGCATATTAAAGAATAATGAGTAGATGTATAAACCTTCTATGACTCAAGACAGCACAAGCTCAGTGAGATGTCATTACCATAATCTGTCTTTTACAAAAAATGATGTATATGTAAGTTAATTTTTGATCTGCATCTAGTTGTTCTGATGTAAGAAAAAAAGAAGTATTTGCTTGGTATTTATTTTGCATTTAATATTTCAGAGCGACAGATTGAGAGACATTATCGGTTGGCAGTGCGCACCGTTCTCCAGGGTCACAAGGGGCAGTCTCTCCACTACATGGGAATCATGACCGTTCTACAGTCAGTCCAACACGTTTACCAGCGGTATTCCCACAAGAGCTGGCAGAACGTTCAGTTGCTGGCCCGCATTATCATGCAGACCATGGACCCCTGCCGCGTGCTCCCTCCCCTAGAGATCCCAGAGGACCACTTCCAGTGTGAGAGTGGGCAGTCAGAGAAGTACCAGCATGCTCTAGTGGTGGCCCATTGTAACTTTTCCAGGACCAGTTAGTGATATCCCAGCTGTTGTTACCTTGTGATACTGTGTGTGTTTGTGATATTCTAATGATTTTCATTGTGTGACAGTGGTTTATTCTGACATTGTGTTAAATAAGCCTCAAATTTTTAAATGACTTTCAAGATTAAGGACTTCTTGATAGGCTATGAACAAATCTGAAACTTTCAACTGATTTGTTATTATGTCATTTCATGTGCTCCTATGTGCTGAACCATTTGTATATTTTATTCAAAATGTGAAAGTGCTTACATGTTATTAGAAACTAATAAATTATTACCATAATCAATTTTATAGTCTTCCTTATTAAAAAAAAAAGGCAGTAGAGAAAAAAATGATTTGGTGACAAGAAAAAACTGCAAAACATAATAATCACAAATTTACTACCTAAAATGCCTAGTATATGTTATCCGGGTCTTAAATACATTGTAATTGCATTCCAAGCAGATTTATGAATATCTAGTAACTTCTTAATGTTGAAATATATACAAGCTGTTTAAATACCTCTGTATCTTATGGTGACTGGGTACACTCTTATTCTCAAACAGATGGGAGAAGTAGCTTTCCACTGCCTCTGTAGTGAGAGCTTGTCTAAGATAGGGTAGTATATCAGGGTGTCTGGCAATCACACCTACAATACAAATAATACAGTCATTATTCACTAAAACAGTATACATATAACACTCTGAAATCATTTTCCTTTGAATAAATACAGGTATCTCATGAGAGAACATCAAATATAATTTGAAAGCTGTTTCAATTACTGCATAAAACTGCAATCATGAATTCCATCCTATCTTGATAGTTAGTTAGTACAGATGAGCTTTTGTACAAATATATGAACTATGATCATGAATTCCCCCTATCTTGACAATTAGTTAATATAGATGAGTTGTGGTACCAATATTAGCACTGTTTCCCTTGTCTCCACTCCTGGTGTAGGCCAGTTCCTCCAGCCTGAAGGAGTAGTCTCCCCCTGGGAGGGGCGTCTCCACCACTCGGGAGGGGGGCGTGACATTCTGAGTCATGTATTCCGACATCGGGATGTCTGGGAACTGATACTGTTCTATGTGTTCACCATTCATGTGGATGTCAACCTGCAGCAATAAAATAATGCATTATAAAGTACAGGTACATGTAAATCACTACAGTACTATACAGTACGTCTTTTTACAAAAGTATATGCATGGGAGGAATTATAACAGCTGTTAATAATAGTTGTACAAGATGTTTATTGAGGTATTGCTCTTTTTGGACTATTACAAACTCAGTTGATTTTTACCCTTTCTATGTTTTGGCAATTGGTTGCTAAAATAAAAGCTATCGAATTCTAACAGTGTTCGTTAGTGTTCAGAATCATTTTTTGTAATTTTAAGATCTGTTGCATTGTCTTGTGAATAGACATCACCAGAGTGAATTTTTGTATAGTAAATCAATCATCTGATTTTCATTTAACCAACTTTTACAATGCAATAAGTAGTCCAAACATACATGTTAATTAAACATTGAGTATAGTCTCAAAAAGTGCATGCTTCAATAGTCCATGTCAATGCAGATGTTTTTTCTTCATCTCAATTTTCAATTGGAGAAACAATGTACATTCATATAGGGCAGTTTAGGGACATTTGTTGGAATCCTTCTAACATGCTTACCTGGACATTGTTACGTGGATACAGAAAGGAAAACATCTTTAGCACTGGATTGCTGCAAAAAAAAAATAAAAACAATATCAACAAATGCACAAGTAAACAAAAAGATATCAAATCAACACTCATACTAGACCAGCAAAAGATTAAGGTTGAAGGTTGATTTTCACTGCAATAATAATTTTCTCAAATGAATTTTTAAAGAAGAAAGAACTCTTCAATACAGAAAATTAGTTCAACTTCCCCACAAGTGAAATACATGTAAATAAATCATGTTATTTCTGGCAGAGTTGCGATCAGGTTACTTACACTTTTGGGCGTCCACCAATGATGTTTGTTAATCCTGGAGCTGTGTAAGGAACATACATTTGTTAGAAATGCATTATGAACAGATGGTTTTTCTACATGTAATTTCAAAACAAAATTTATATTTTAAGCATTAAAAAAAGATATAAGAAATTCAGTAATTCAAAACATGGCATATCTAATTTTACTAGATGCCCATGCCATGAACCAATGTTTAACTCAAAGGACAATACATTTTTCATGAAACATTCCAACCCTTTTATATTCAATACTCTTGATAAGTCTGCACCATTCAGCATCAGGAGATGATGAGTAAATGTATGACATAACCTTTTCTTGCAATAATGAAAACCACAGACTGGTGCCTGGTTGGAACATTTGGCCTAATGTACATAAAAATTTCATGATCAGAATACACGTTCTTGGTAGCAGATACATACCCATCCCCGTTCCTGCAGGGGCAATTTCTTTGGCAAAAAACTCTAATGCCTTTTTGTCTTTGTGTTGTACTGCTAACCACATAACAGCATCCCTCACACCCTAAACACAAGGTTACGGATTACATTGGCATAAGATAAATTCCACAGCTTTTTTAACTCTTTACCCCTTAATGCCACCTTTTGACGTATAGGCAAAATTCATAAGATGGTTCAAACAAATGAGAGAAACTGACAAACCTTTGGAACTCTGCTATGTGGTCCATAAATATGTTCTGAGCCAATCACCTCCAAGTTGACTTTTGTAAAATCACTCATATTTAATTGTGAAAAAACTCTTCTACATCTGAAATAAATATGTGTACATGTACATAGGTACTGGTAACTATCAAAGTCTCAATATTTTATAGGCACCTTTTTTGAAAGTTTCTTAAATTCTTATCTCTTACTGATTCCCCAATATTTAATACAAACAATACATGTACCCGGTACATATATACTATGTGTAGTTACACAGCTGTCTCAGGTTTAGTTTTCTATCACTTTTTGATAGTTTTCTTAATCAGTACATATACCTATCGGTAAAGAACAACAAGAGGCCCATGGGCCACATCAGTCACCTGAACAACAGTTCCTTGTATCATTCTATTTCAGTTTTTTAAACATTTTCCCTATATATTTCTATGTTAAACTTTAAACCCCCCTTGGAGCCCCAGTATTAGTCCAGGGGTCACAATTTAAACAATTTAGAATCTACCTGAACAACAGTTCCTTGTATCATTCTATTTCAGTTATTTAAACAATTTCCCAATATATTTCTATGTTAAACTTTGAACCCCCCTTGGAGCCCCAGTATTAGTCCGGGGGTCACAATTTAAACAATTTAGAATATACATTATTTGAGTATGCTGGCATAGTAATCTCACAAATTGTAGCATTGTAGTTCTTGAGAAGAAGATATTTAAAGATTTCCCTATTTATTTCTATGTTAAACTTTAAACCCCTTTTGGGGCCCCAATATTAGACTGGGGGTCACGATTTTAAAAATTTAGAATCTTCACTATATTTACAAGCTTTGGTGTAAATATTGGCATTTCTGGTGCAGTGGTTCTTGAGAAGAAGATTTTTTAAGATAAACACCTTATTTTCACTATTTCACAATTATCTCCCTGTTAAATAGGGTTTTACCCTCTTTTTTAACAATTTAAAATCCCCTTTCCAAAAGGATGCTTTGTACCAAGTTTGGTTAGATTTGACCCAGTGGTTCTAGAGAAGTCAAAAATGTGAAAAGTTGACAGATTGACAGACGGATGGATGTCGGACAACAGGTGATCAGAAAAGCTCACTTGAACCTTCGGTTCAGGTGAGCTAATAAAAATGGATATAAGAAAAGATTCTTAATACTTTTTTCATTCTAGTGAATGAATATTCTTTTGACACAGAGGTAACTGTGAATATCAAAATATGGCTTATCTGCATCTTTGTAATTAGTTCTAGATTCTTACTGTCTTGAATGTTGTTAAAATAAATACTATCAATGATAATATGGCAAAAATTGTTTTGAAACAGGGTTTCATCTTATTAACTAGACAGCATTGAGATGGTGACCATCTCAAAGGGCCCTGCTTAAATAATGGACAATAGGATGAAAAGCATTTCAGAGAATTTTTGACCTTGACCTATCACTTAGAAATTTTCCAGCTGGCATAGATCTCATTACCCCTTAAATACAGGCATTTTTGTTCAACCTGAGCAAGATTAAGCAAATGGGAAATAATCAACGGTCTAAAACTGATTATAAAGAAATCTGCTATGACCTTCACATTGACTTGGTTCAAAGTCACTGCACACCATTAACCCGAAAGCTCTGTTTATGTGAAGTATGAGCCAAATAGCTAAGTGGAGAGTATATATGCTCTTTAAAAAAAAGGATTTTTGGTGATCTGATATGACCTTGACACTTGACCTACAAACATCATTTAAGAAAACTGCATACCCTTTGATCAAAGGCATCCTGTGTGTGAAGTATGAACCAGATTGGACCAAAGGGAGAGAAGATATGCTCCAGACAAGGATTTTTCATATAATTCTGCTATGACCTTCACATTTGACCATGAAACTTGGTTCAAGGTCACTGCACACCCTTTACTCAAAAGCTCTGTTTATGTGAAGTATGAGCCAAATAGGGCTAAGTGGAGAGTATATATGCTCTTAAAAAAAGAATTTTTGCGTGGTCCGGTATGACCTTAAACCTTGACCTACAAACTTCATTCAAGATCACTACACATCCTTTGACCATAGGCACTCTGTGAGTGAAGTATGAGCCAGATTGGACCAAGGGGAGAGAATATATGCTCCGGACAAGGATTTTTTATATAATTCTGCTATGACCTTAACCTTAGACCTAGAAACATGGTTCAAGGTCACAGCACACCCTTCACCTTAAAGGCACTCTGTGGGTGAAGTATGAGCCAGATTGGACCAAGGGCAGAGAAGATATGCTTCAGACAAGAGACCTCGGACGGATGGACAAACAAACGGACGGACTGATCACTATAGGGCGCCTGCAGAGCAGGGCCCTAATAACCAATCTATATGCATTCATGAAAAACCATAATTGTAAGAGTACAGAATACAGACTGCGCTTGCCTTTTAAGAATTTCTTCAGCTGTTTTTTCTGCTTTAGCCTTGGCATTGACACCGCCAACACAAGCCACAGCAGTGGCTCTGAATCCACTGGGATATATGGTACAAACCTGATCAGTGTAAAAGCAATGTGTGTTATGGCACAGAATAGTCATAGAAATTAAATATACATTAAGATCTGACAAACAAGAGTAAATATTTGACAAATTAGGTTTGAAAAAAAAAGATACAAGAAACAATGTAATTTAAAAGTAATATTAAGCAAGACATGAACATTGAGTAAGAAATGTATCACAAGTAGGATCTTATTTTGACCTTGAACTCGCCGGTTGGAGGGTGACCTTTGGCCCCTGAGACATAGACAGCTGTACCATCAGGCGCTACAAAGTTACAGAGTTCAGTCTAAGTTGTGTACTACAGTAATTTGAATAACACAACAAAAATACAGGTCAGCTTAAGATCGTACTGTCAAATTCATCCAGCTGTACTTGAGAAAAATCACAGCAGACGTCAGGAAGCATGTAGTGCTCTGGGTCCCCTATCTCATACAGCAGCTGCTCACTGACCGTCCCTCGATTAACTAAGCCCCCTGTGGCCTTAGGTTTGGTGACAATGAATCCGCCATTGGAGGCACACTCCACAATAGGAAAACCAATGTGGTCCCTGTCACAGATTGAGTATTGTTATACTAGCATATACAGTTGGTGATTTAAGATAACTACACACCTAATGCAAATCAACAAAATCAGCTCTATATATGCTACAACAAAAAAGGATCTTTCAATTTTTAAATCCAAGGGCTATAACTCTGTTAAAATTAACTCAGCTTTAGTAGATTACATCATTGTATGAAAAGTAGCTTACCAGTCAGGTACCTTATCCCAGTCTGTGAAAATTCCTCCAGTAACCTGAGCCCCACACTCTACCAAATGACCTGCAAGACTGTAAAAAGCAACACAATATCATTACAAATGCACAATCAACAAGTCTGACAAATTGAAAGCCAAAATAAAGAAAACTCTCTTCAAATTGATATACATTCTTTAAAAACGTAATATAAAGTATTGAAAAGACAGGAAACAATTTTCAGCATTATAAATTTATGTACATTTATATAACATGTGTCTTTATCAATGTACATGTAATTGGCACACACCTTCCTGCAGCAAGGCTATTGAAATCTGTCCAATCCCATCCAAACTAGAAATACACGTCAATTGAAAAATCATAATGTACCTTAAAAAACCCACTAATAAACCTCAATTTGTTTATATGTGTATTGCATTATCACATTAAGCAACAATCCCATACTTGACAACATAGTAATAAATTCAAGCAATGAAAGTGCAGCCTAAATTTTCACATTCTAATATGCATAATACAATACCGGTGTCATATAATATTTTGAACCCCGCGATATATTGAACCTGGGTTCTAAATATCGCTGCGATATTTTGACCCCCCCCCCCCTATAAAATATTGAACCCCGGGTTCAATATATTATGGCTGCGATATATTCAAACCCCCCTCTGCTTTTCAATTGCCATTGAAGATGGGGTTCAAAATATTATGGCCGCGATATATTGAACCCCCCACCTATTTCCAATTCCAATTAGAGAGGGGGTTCAAAATATTATGGCTGCGATATATTGAACCCCCCTCCTACTTCCAATTCCAATGGGAGAGGGGGTTCAAAATATTATGGCCGTGATATTTTGAACCCCCTCTCCAAAGGGACTTGGAAATAGGAGGGGGGTTCAATATAACGCGGCCATAATATTTTGAACCCCTCTCCAAAGGGAATTGGAAATAGGAGGGGGGTTCAATATATCACAACCATAGTATTTTGAACCCCCTATCCAAAGGGACTTGGAAATAGGAGGGGGTTCAAAATATTGCGGCCATAATATTTTAAACCCCTCTCCAAAGGGATATGGAAATAGGAGGGGGGTTCAAAATATCGCAGCCATAATATTTTGAACCCCCTCTCCAAGGGGATTTGGAAATAGGTAGGGGGTTCAATATATTGCGGCCATAATATTTTGAACCCCCTCTCCAAG
>WFKH01011581.1:13238334-13258026 GCA_016163765.1 Magallana hongkongensis | reverse complement strand
ACCATAGCACTGTGTGGTAGAAAACTCAAGACATTGAGTCCACTGAATTTAGAAAGCTCTGACTCTCTCACCTTGTTGTTGACCTTTGTTGTTGTTGTTGTTTGTGCATTTTGTGTTTATATAATGCATGCTTATTTTTGTTGTATTAGACTCTGAAAATGAAGATGAGAATGAAAGACGTTCTACTGGTATGCACTTCTGTATATACCGTTCCACATGTTTCTGTGATTTACTTGTTTGTTTAAAACAGTTACTGCAAGTAGAAAAATGATGTTTTTTGAAAAAAAGTATTAAATTATTTAATATCTCAAGAATTCTAAGATAAACATAAATATTGACCAATATGTTAAAAAGAAATATAGATCATGAAACTTGTTCTATGTTTATTATTTTTAAGTTAAAAAGGAAATGATTGAACTTTTTTCTATTTTTATTTCATAATTCCCATCTACAGTGAGTGACAATTTCTTTGGTATGTACACAGAATCATTACTAGTACATTTGATAAATTACATGCAAGTATGTCATTAATATGGAATGTTTCCCAACATCAGCAGAGGAGTTAAATGTAATACATGTATTACTTGTATTACAGGAATGGGAAAAGAATTAGAAAACTTAATCCTGGAAAACACTGAATTACTGGAGACCAAGTAAGAAAAATGAAGGAATAAATAGAACATATTGCATAACTTTATGCTAGTCATAAAGCAATAATGACTGGTACATGTAAATACATGTATCTTTGTTCCATTGGGATTAGTAATAGCAGTCATGAGCATGAGTCCTGGATAGAAATATTAAGCAGCAAGAAAAATATCACAATAAAAGTCAATGTAATAGCAGAGTAAAATCTTATCAAACTGACAAATATAATGAAACCAATCAAGAATGGGTAAATGAGTAAAAGATTAATCATAATAAGTCTTCTGATATGCTGTTAACTACTTTGTAGGAATGCTTTAAACATTGTCAAGGATGATTTGATTGCCAAAGTGGACGAACTCTCAGGGTAATATTTTTTTTCTCCATTTTTGCTTCTGCTTTTCATTTTGAGCATTACATGTAAATGAATGTATCTATCATCTGTATAATGATGATGTGTTACAGAGAGGTGGAAATACTGAAGGAAGAAATCAACAACCTTCAGGGAGTCAAGACCAAGTTGAACACAAGAATAAAGGAGTTGGAAGAGGAGCTAAAGAAAACAAAGGAGGAACTGGAGAAGAAGAATACAGCCACCAAAGAGGGAGAAGAAGAGGTACATTTAAAGTTTGTTTTCTACATACTGAAACATTTAGGGTTTCTTATTCATGTTGATTGTTTTTCAAATTCCATACTGCCATAATATCTCAACTATCTAAAGAGTTTTAGAGTGCCTGAATACCTTTATTGAAAATTATTTGGATTTAATAATAGACTAACTATTAGCAAACTTTTGTGAAAATATAACGAATATTTGTATGAAGATGAAAGTACCCTAATTCTGAGGTAGGTTCAATATGACGGCATGTATTCTGTTTATAGGATGATGTGCCTATGGCCCAGAGAAAGAGGTTCACGAGAGTCGAGATGGCTCGGGTGCTAATGGAGAGAAACCAGTACAAGGAGAGACTTATGGAGCTACAGGAAGCTGTCAGGTGGACCGAGATGATCCGGGCCTCCCGGGAACATCCAGAGGCATCCAACAGTCCTCAAAAACAGAAAAAAGGATCCATATGGAACTTGTAAGTCTCCATGATGAAGTTTCATCCCTTTGATTCTTTATCTGTAACAGACATTAATTCAACTTCAGTGCAAATCTTGAACCCTTACCTTTACTTTGAGGAGGAAGGGTTTACTCATCCCTGAACTTTCTTTGTTATTTTGTGGGTCTCTTGATTTAGCATGTGTATAACTGGGCTGGTCTGTTTTTAGTTTCAGTAACCTGGTAGCTCCCGTCCCTCCAGTGCCTCCCCCCTCTACCAAAGCTAGTTCTAGTTGCAGTCAGAGACACAGGACGCATATTGTTTGATTTGTTTTGTTGTGTAATCCCGGTTCTTGCTCTGTAGACATAATCCATATATTCACTAAAGACTTGGCCTTGATCTCTTCCTGTATGATTGTACTTAGATAAAGACACAATTTTATACTTATGTTAACAAATTGAAATCCAATTGATACAAAAATCTCAAATGACATTGCTTATACCAACACAGTGTTCAAGTTTACAGACTAAGACTGAGGTGCTAATTCTAGAACTGGGGTTACTTGTAAACATGGAAATAAAAAAAAAAGAAATATAAGAAACAGAGTAAAAGTTATATCTGTGATTGATGAATTCCTAATGTTCTTTTAAAGTTTATTTTACAATTTCTTTGTGAATTTCCATGTTTGCATGAATTAAATTATTAATGATATGTTTTATTTATTGTTTTGAACTTTACAGAAATCAATAGGGATCACATGGTTTGAAAAAGTCAATGTTTTGTTCATGAATATAATTAAAAGTTTGTAGGTAGTTGACCTATAGGATCGACCTGGTACTTTGGATCAGATATTTAAAACTTTGATCCTTACTGATGAATCTGTTAATGAAGGTTTCTATTTTTTCAGAAGGCAACATTGCATGCTCATTGCATGTTGTAACTGCAAAGGCAGCTAAATTTTATGTATCATTCATTTATTGATTTATTTTTTGCATGAGTCCGATTCTGCCATTTTGATCCCTATTATTTCTGAAAAGCATTTGATTTCTTTATGATGATTTTATCATAATTTCTTTTATTTATGAAGTGTTCAATGTTTTATCGTTCAATGTTTTATTGAGAGAGAAAGTTTGTTGTGATCCATTTTATATGTGATATTTTTAAATATTAAAAAGCTAAATTTTATACCGAAAAGTTTTAATTCATTTTTTTGTAAGTGGTCAAAATGGCAGACTGATTAAGTGGTTATAAAGCAATGGTCAGCATGGTGGAGGAAACAAAACCATTCAATGGTTGTGGAAACATGACCCACATTCCATTTCTGCTTACAGAATAAGTTATTGGACACATCCCAAGGGCGAAGATGGACAATGAATGGCAGAATTGTTATTGTTATTTTAATAAATATTTATACAGAGTTACTGGACTTCCCTGTCTGTTTCCACATCCATTGCAAAAAAAGGTTTTGCTTTCCAAAACTGCATGCTGCTGCTGGCATATGGAATTCTATTCCACAAGAGAGATGACATTTAATAGAATGTATGCATGATTTTGAGTAGATAGATCAGTACTAATGAATGCTTGAAGAGCTGATTTCTATGAAACTCTCTCATCATATTTACCATCATCATATGACAAAATTATTTTATAAAATTTTAAGTTGAAGATTTGTCTCTTTCTTTTCTTTTGTGAATAAATACTCAGTTCTGCTCAGAATGCAATTTCTGTTGAACTTTTTCAACAATGAAATATAACAATGTACATGAAAATTGCAATAAACTTGGATCTTCTAGAGGATAAAGAACTTTGCGAAAATATATCACTGTACTGTTAAGCAGATTAATTTGGCCTATTTTGACAAAATCACAAACAATGAAGTCTACAAAATTACGCTTTAACTAGAAATGTTTACTAGAGGGTATTATAATCACTAAAATTACAAGTGCCAAAATAATTATATTTACCTCAATGTCTAAAAATCACAAAGTTTGACACCTGCGGAAATACATTTAACTAGATATCAGGTATGATGAAAGTCAATTTGTGATTCCAGTACTTAGTTTTATGTGTGTTTTTTTTTTCAAGATAATTAGGCTATCTAGAAACAAATGGTTGAAAAACTCTGGAAGCTGTCTGAATTTACAATTTCGATTGAAAGAAAAATTATCTTGGATACTCAGAAATTTTAATGTCTTTAACATTACCAAAGTTCTGAAAATTAAGACAAAGCTTGTGAAACTCAAAAAAGTTGAAGTTGTTCTGCTTCAGAACAATACCCAGTGATATACCATAGTGTTTTAATGTAAACTTTCTAGAGTTTCTAGCATTTTTTCTTTATAATGACTTGCATTGCAACTTTTTACATAATCATTATTCATGAACATTGTTAAAGATATGAAGAATATAAGATTTAGTCAGTTTATATAGAATCCGTTTTAGCACTCACCAGTGTAGTGTGAACTTGACATAAGAATTTTATTATGAAAGTTTGGTTTTTCATGGTTATGAATAATATACCAGAAATAATATTGTAAGAGACCTCCCAAATGAAGTAATAATCAATATTGGTGGAAAATTCATTAAAATGTGAAATTGATATTTTTTTCTTTGAACTTAAAATTTATACACTTACTGAATGAAAGAAACAATTATTTTATTTTCAAAAAGTGAATAAAAATCATGAAATACCATAAAACATTAAAATAACTTGTTTTTGATGCATTTTTTCACAAAATCAAGAAATGTGTAATGATATGTTGAACATAAAAGTAGGGAGTAAATTTTTGAATAAAATTGAAATCTTATCAAAAATTCATGAAATGTAGTTATAGCTCTAGAAAATATAAATGATAGCATTACAATTTCATTGGATCAAAGAGTCCTCTTCCTGTATCTTTGAACTTGAGGAGTAACATCTACATAACATTGAAAGACATTCATTCCAAGAGGACTTCAAAGATGCTACAAAACAGGAATTCATTTATTTTATTGTGTTGATTTAAATAACATCATTTGAACACATTATTGCAGCATATTATCATTCAAGTCAATTTTAACCTATGATTTATTCTGTTAGAGAGGATCTCATGAATGTAGTATAAAGTGGGGGAAATGACATTCTTTATTCTAATAAGAATAGATTCAGTTTTGATGATCAAACAATGTATTTTGAAGCTCAAGTTTCTGTAAATATGGGTATCTCTACATGGTGATAATTAAAGAAATCCATTATGAAAATAGTATGTGTAGGTATCAATCATGTGATATACCAGTAAATATATTTCTCCTAAAATTATATGTAAGTTTGTGGGTGAATTTTAACCCAAAAAAAAGTGAATGAATATCAACAAGAATACTTTCTTCTCATAAACTTACTGTAAATTACATTATGCAAAATTCAGTGTTTACAAAAAAAATTTAAACTAAGTATATCACTGGTATCAAAGACCTAACAGGTAGGGGAATACTATAGATCTGCTCCTTCTCATGTTTCAGCTTCAGTAACCTGTTCAGCAGCAGTTCTCCTCACAAACCAAGCAGGAAGCCAGGCAATATTCCAGTGGCCACCATCAAGTATAACGCCCCCACCACCCAAGTCCAGCCGGTGGGTGACCCCAACCGCCGCTCCCGGGAGATGACCAAGCTTGGGGACAAAGCCAAGGCCTACGAATTCCTGCAGGATGATCTGTAAGTATTCATTCAATGGTGTTAGAGCCTTTACATACATATGTAACTTGGAGTGATAGAAGCACAGCGTGAACTGCATTAATTTATGCTAACTGATTTCAATGATATCAAGATTGCGGTATCCAGGTTAAATATATTGGATTTTATTACATGTACATGAATTCTCGCATGGTGGGTTGTTGTGTCATAATTTTTTTGCTTATGGTTTTTAGACAAATTTTGTTTTTGATTTTGTTGCTAGACATGTAACCCATTTCAGTTTGAAACACCAATTCAATATGGTTGATTGTGTAGGATTTTGCATGGACAACTTTGTTTTTATTTTTTTTGTCATATAGACAAGTTTTTGTAATACTGCACTTTCACTGTTAATTAAGGACTCGAATCAGTTCATCAAATGTTCAAAAATTACTAGAAGAGTTGCAAGACAAGAAAAAGTATGTATTGTTATTGGAGGTAAACTTCTGTGTATGTCATGATATTGCATGTCCAGTCCACGCTATGACAGGTGCCCATTGTCTCAAGATGGCTAACCGTAAACGTCTGGTAATGTGTATTTCAGCATTTTGGAATCAGAATATATATTATCCTGGCATGCAAACAAATCAATCTCTGGAATGTCATTTTCTAGATACATGTATCAATGTACCGGTATTTATGAAATATGAAAGGTTGAGAGAGATGGTTTCTGGTGTAGATTTGTTGGAAATCCTTTATCTGAAAATCAGCATTGGAGAAAGATCCTACAAAAGAAAAAGGATATAGTATATTTCAGTTAATAAAAAAAAGATAATTTCTTTTAATCAATAGTGTTAAACTTATTTATCATTAGAGATATTGATCATTTTATTGATTGGAGAATTTATTTTTTGACCTAGATCTGACAGTTTTGTTCATATTGAGGCAACAGATGCAGGGTAGGGGCACAGCACAGTATAATGCCTCATTAGCTTAGACCAGCTACTGGTGTCTGGGTCTCACTAAGTCACTGACATTTCCCTCAGCCAATAAAACTTGTAGACTTGTCCTTCCTCATAGTCTATAACTGTCCTTGATAATGCAAGCTGCCATAGCATCTAAATATCTTTACACATTCTTGCATGAAACAAATCAAAACCCAATGTCATTGATTACAAAGTATTTTCAGTCCTACAATGCTATATCTATTATTTCTTTGAATCTTAAATCAATGATTGAAACAATTCAAAACTTAATCTTTGATACTAGAAATTTACTTCTCTTACTTTTGCTTTTTTCTGTCAAATTGAATCAACTTGACCCCTTTCTTACACTTCCATATCAAACCTTTTACTGAATACAAAACTGCATAACATATATTTTCAATATTTTAAATTGTGTTTAATTTATCTGTATAAATCAATGAGAAGTAGAACCATTTTATTGTGTCAGATACATAAAGGTATGGTTTCTGATACACGCATATGTGCAGGTAAAAGACTGTTGGAATCTTTTACCTCATATTTTTTTTATTGATGAATGTTAAATGTTTTCATACCTGTAAATGTTATAGTGAAAAATCATAATCTTACAGGCACACCACATTTGTAAATATTTAAAATCATTGAATAATTCATACATGAAATGTATCATGCTCTCATAACTAAATAAATATAAATCATGTTAAAAATTCAAGAAAAAAGTAAAGCAGCTTTGCTGGGTTTGTAGGGCTGATTTTGATTGGTTGATGAACGAAGCCTCACTATGGCATTGGCCCTTTATCGATGATTTTCAAGATAAGTTGTGCAAAGAAACATCTCTGCTGACTTCCAACTAATATATTCACCCTTTTGTAGTGATTATTTTGCTTCATTTTTTCTTTAATGTACACATTATTTGCTTCACTGCAACCTGACTTGATTTTGAGTTTTGTGTTTCACCAGAGGCAGTAAAATAGAATCACTTCTCGACGACCCTGTAATAACTGCTCAGCCGAAGTAGGTTACAAAGAGTTATACTAACCTAGCACCTATACTCCTCTACTACTACACACTACCACTATTTACTGTGTCTTTGTAATACATGTATAATATTCTCCTAACATGCAATAGACATTGCTAGTGTGCCTTAATTAATCATTGGTTAGCAGAAGTAATGGTAAGTTCAAAGGTAGCACAGTAGCAGTGTCACAGTTATAAATACAGTGAATGTCTTGGGAAGATAAGCCATGAATGCTTAATTTATAATTTGAATTTTTTAATACTTTTTATGAAATACATGAAATTCCAGATTTTACATATATACCAGCAAAGTAACAGAGAGAAGCTCTATCAATAGAAAATGATACCCCTCATATATGTACATAACAGAATTCGGTCTTGTTTATGAGCTGTCTTACCAAGACATTCACATACAACCTGTTTTATATGAGTGGATGTACAAAATATAAATTATGTAACAGGAAATTCATATATTATCAAATTTTGATGTTATTTAACAAATTTGAACAAGATCTGAACTGAAAATTTAAAAAACTTGTACATACACTTTAGATACTAACTTTCACAGCATAGCATAACGGATCATGTTTCACTTTCATTTGTGAAAGCCATTAATAAGTTGGTGTTAAAAAGTTTATATTCAATTACTAGTAGTTATTTTGGTAGAGGTTATATAATATATATGTATTCAATATTTATGGCAGCTCTAAAGCATTGAAGTAATAATACATGTATTAATATGTGTACAGAATTTGAAGCTACATGTATAATAGGGAAAATGCATATGTATGGATCAATGGAAACTGTTTTTTAATAAAATGAATCTTATAATTATGGTTATAGTTTGCAAATATAAAATTGTCACAGTGCATGGAAATTTTCTTGTTTAGAGCAGGTACATACTATTCAATATCAAATAAATTATATATACATGTACCAGCAAAAATAATGTTAATTTTTTTTAAGATTAAAGAAAAACACTATTATTTCTCTAAAAAAAAGCATGCATGCATGCATTTACACATTTCCATGGAATGAAACATTACACAAAATGCATTCATTAGCATGTCTTTGTTTCCTCTGTTGATAAAGCTGTAAGCGATGCATCAGTATGACTGTTTTATATTTTAAGAATGTCTGAGAAGGCAAAGAAGGAGCGAGAGAAGGAGAGACAGGAACAGTACAAGCAGGTTCGAGCTCATGTCAAGAAGGATGACGGCCGCCTACAGGCATACGGCTGGAGTCTCCCTGCCAAGTTCCAGCCCTCAGTCCGCGAGACCCCGGCCAAGCGGGAGGTGCCGGTCCCAGTACCTGTCTACTGTCGACCCATACTGGAGAAGGAGCAAGGCATGAAGGTATGGAATCAAATAACGTGCAACAGGAAAGAAATCAATTGTGTTTGGGACATTTCTTACTGATAAGTAATATACTTACAGCAAAAAGTGACTTAATAATTAAAGGAGAATTAAAACATGCTGTATTCTAGGGAAATTTTTACCTTTATTTTATTTTTGCTCCATTGTCAGTAGGTGAATTAGAATTTCAAACTTTGTTGGTCAAAATGTCATTGAACTGAAGTGTCTGACAGTGATTTAAAACATGGCTAATTTAAAACAATAAAGCTATATCTTTATGATCTGTAACCCTGTGTACATTATTTAATTGTGATATTTTTCCTATCATTAGAGATGAGCTATATCTATAATTCCTTAAAGATTTTTAAAAAATATTTCTCTGCATAACTTTGATTGATATTGATGAATCTTGTCCACAGATTTGGTGTGCCGCAGGTGTAAATCTGACCGGAGGGAAGACGCGAGATGGGGGCTCAGTGGTGGGGGCCAGTGTGTTCTACTCCAGTCCTCCTGAGTCGGAGACAGACAGGAAAGAGGTTAAGGACGAGGTCGACCGCCTCAACCAGGAACTCAAGGTACTAGACTGCTTCATCCAGAAAGTGAAAAAAAGGGAAAAGTTTTATATATAAATCAATTCATTACAAGAACTTATTTTTTGGCATAACAAATGACAGCAAAAAGAAATCAAAAACATGCTGGAAGATATTTTTTGCTTCACTAGAAAATGAAAAAGTGATAAGAAGTTGTCATCAGTTTATTAAAAGAAACTAATTTCATACATAAAAAAATAACAGCAACAAAGTCATAAACTATGGTACCTGGATATTTTTTTGTGTTGTTTTGGCAGGACCATGAGAAAGGCCTGAAGGATGCTGAGAAGGAGCAGATGTCTTCCCTGGTGTGGATTTCTCACAGTTCAGGCTCCCACACCCAAGTGTCTGTCATTGATGCCAACAGTCCAGGGGATATACTGGAGACCTTCAAGGTCTCCTCCTCACCTATCCTCTGCATAGCCAGTGTAGCAGGTGAGTACTCCTCACAACTAAACAAATGTATAAAATTTATAAAAGCAGCAATACTGAATATTTCAATGTGTATGCATTTGTGTAGCCATTGTAGCAAGTGAATAGGTCACACAACCTGCAAAATTTAGAAATCTAAGAAAGCAATGTTACTGAATATTTCAATGTATATCATTGTATAGTCAGTGTAGCAGGTGAACACAACTTACAAATGTTGCAAAATTTGAACAAAATATTACACTGTATATACATGGTGCACTTTATCTCCCACGGTAGGAGCATTGGAGTCTGACTACCCAGTAGATGAAGAGATTCTGAAGGCTGAGTCTTTTCCCCAGTACAAGCCTCCTCCCTCCTCCACCTCTAACGACAACGCCCAGGTGGACAACAGTGGGATCGGGGGGATCACGTTTGTACAGTGTGCAACAGGAAACAACAGCCAACCCGCCTCCCCACAGGTGTCTCCTGTCGGCTCTTACAAGTCCAAGGGTAATTACATTTGAAGTCTACCTGGTTAAAACAATTACTATGGGAAAACTTGTAAATCCAAGAATAATTACAGTAGATCAAGTTACAACAACACTGCGTAACACTTGTGAATCACTTGATTTCAACTTTGTTTTAAACATATTGGCTCTACTCTCTAACGATGATTACATTATTCTCCCATTTTCAATATCCCCTCTGAATATTTATGTGCAATTTGCTAAAGGGTATTGATATTTTTTTAGCACAATTAAATTTCTACACAATTTAAAAGATGCCCCTCATCATTCTGTGTGCTGTTATTTCTTAATTCATGATGTCATCTGTGTCGTTTTAGAAGTTACACCAGAACACAAGAGTAACCTGAATGCAGTGGCCCAGGCCTTGACTTCTAGTGGTGAGTGGGGTAGTTGTTCTCTCTGTATCACAGATTGTAGTGCTCAGTAACCAGCCTCCTAATAGTCACTAGTAATCATTCATCTTCTAATCAGAGAAAACAGTTATAATAGCTTTGCATATACATTTAGTAATGTTATCCATTTATAAGCATTATATTGTAAGAGATATGTATATGTACCATGTGATACTACATGTATTGATACATATCAGTTTAATAGATCTGTATATGAAAAATTATAACTTTTCAAAATGCTTTCATATATCTGGATATAGCTATCTAATAGTATTATAGTTTTCATTATCATGAACAATCTAATATTATTTACACTCATGTTTCTGATGTAACTACTCCATGTGGTGTGGGTATCTGCTGTGCTTCACTAAACACCATGCTGTATTACAGAGGAGAAAATTGACACGGAAGTAGAGCACAAGGATAAGTTTGATACCGAGAGTATCATGTCAGAGCGTAGCTACGAAGGTGAGATCTCTTGTCCCAGGGACACTGACTTACATTCACTTGTGTGGGATACTCCATTGACTTACTTTGCTGTATCGAATGAATAATGTATAGATTGTATAGATTATTGTAGTGGATACTAACTGTAATATGAAAATGTTAGTGGAAGTTGTGGCTTAATTAAATCTTCATTTCTAAGGCATTTTTAATACAAATTGCTTTATATAGTAAATCATTCCACTTTAGTATGTTAATGCTTCTTAAAAAATAAACACTTTGAAGAGCAATAAAAGAGAAATAGACATTTGATATTCCATGGATTTTCTTTTTAAATGTGAGTCCCATTTTGACCCTTTGATTGCAGTACATTTTGGTTCGGATGATGTTCAGCCCTCAGTGTTCAAAGCCCGAGGTTCTCCAGCCAACTCGGGCACGAACACGCCTGTGTCTCGATCATCCCTGGCCTCGCTGGACCGTCACCGACACTCGGAGCTCATCAGGGATGGACTCAGCCCAATGTCTGTCGACAGTGACGTCCAGTTTGAGGAGACAGAGAAAATGACCAGTGTTCTACCCACCATGTGGATGGGGTCTCAAACTGGAGGGTGGGTGGATTTTGTAAACAATGAACTGTTGGTTATTGGTTGTCAGTGGCTAATGTTAAGTGAGACAAATGTAAAGCTTTGTTCCTGGTGCATTAAGTGTATGTTTTTGTTGTTTCAGTCTGTATGTACATTCCTCAGTGGCACAGTGGAGAAGATGCCTGTACTCGGTCAAACTTAGAGACTCTATTCTCAACATTGTGTAAGTACTTTGTTTACTTTGTAATTTTGAAGAATGACTCAGTGTTGTGCCATTATTAAACAAAGCAATTACATGTATGATTGACATTGCTTTTTTACAGTCATGTTAAAGGAAGAGTTTTGGTTGCTCTTGCTGATGGAACAATATCCATATTCCATAGAGATACAGGTATCATTTCCTTTATTAAAGAAATTTTTCCTATGATTTACATTTTGATATTTGTCCTACCATTTGAAATTTTTGATTGTCATTGTATGAGTATGTAACAAAGGAGTTAATTCCTTACAGAGAAAGTTTTGAGATTGCATGAGCGTCCCTGCAAACATTGACACCCTTGAAATAGAATGATACCACAGTATAAATATATGTGTATAAGCAACTTCTGAGGTTTTGTTGTATGTTTGACATAGATGGTCAGTGGGACCTGCAAAACTATCACCTGTTGGATCTGGGGAAGCCCCACCACTCCATCCGCTGTATGACTGTGATAGCTAACAAACATGTCTGGTGTGGATACAGGAACAAAATCCATGTTATCGAGCCAAAGAGCATGACCATAGAGGTAGGATCAATTTTATATGCTGCAAAAATATCATGTTTTATACTGATTTATCTTTAAATGAAAATCTTGCATTGTGATTCCAAAATTTCAGCATATTTAATTTATGGGATTTCATTACTTTTGCAGTTTTGAATTATTTCAAATCAAAATATTGTGATAATTTTTTTCATTGAAATTTTTGCATTTAAGATGATACTGTTTTATTTAACAAAAAATAGTACCCAACAGAAAGGTTGAAGTATTTCCATCTTAAGCTTTGAGCAAAATTAGAAAAAAAAAACAGCAAATAAGATTAGTAACAAGGGTTTCTGTATTGTATTTATAGAAAACGTTTGATGCTCATCCTCGTAAGGAGAGTCAGGTGAGACAGCTGGCATGGGTGGGGGACGGAGTATGGGTGTCTATACGTCTAGACAGCACCCTCCGTCTGTATCACGCCTACACACACCAACACCTACAGGATGTGGACATTGAGCCATATGTCAGCAAAATGCTGGGTGAGTCTCTTAGGGAAAAGATTTGTTACTTTACCGATAGATCAGTTCTAGTCAGAGTTATGGCCCATAAAAATCATTTACAATGTACTTCCATATAATATCCATTGGATGAATTTTTAAATGATGAATGTTGGTATATTCTTGTGACTTATCCAGGAACCGGTAAGCTGGGATTTTCCTTTGTGCGCATCACTGCCATGCTGATTTCCTGTAATAGACTGTGGATTGGGACCGGGAATGGAGTGATCATCTCTGTGCCTCTGTCTGAGAGTAAGTCAACAATACCTGTTGAATAAAAACTAGGAATTGATCCAGTTAAGAATGTCTGAGTGTTACTTACTTTGAAATAATCTGAGAGCAGCTCAAAGATGGCATACTTATCAATTATAAAAGTTACGGATGCTTGTTTTATTGATAGTTAGGTGAGGATTTTGTGAACAGACTTGAAAGTTTTTCAATAGTTTTTATGTGTTATGAAGAAAAAATTTTGAGTATATTCTAGCACCTGAGACTATGGCCAATTTGTATAAGAGAATATCAGAATAGGTACACTATATACTGATACATTTTACTATATTAGACCAAACAGGTTTCATCCATTTTGTTTCATTTTTACCAGTAGATTTATCTATAAGTCATAAAAAATCATAATAAAATCAGTTGCGCCAAACATTTCTGATATGTGAGAATACACACATTACACCAGGATAATTTGTAATATCAGGAAAGAGGCAATAAAGGGTCATTTTCTTATTTCCGGCAAGCAACACTTGACTATTAACAATTATCACCTCTTTACTGATCCTTGCCAGAGCTCTGAATGCATATAACAGGACTAAAGGAACAGAGTGATGTTTATTTCAGGCAACAAGCAGACTGTGTCCAGTGGCCCCAGTGGGGGGCGCCCGGGAGGGATCGTGAGGGTGTACAGCGACACCCAGACAGACAGCGTTACCCCGGGGACTTTTATCCCCTATTGTTCGATGGCACAGGCTCAGCTATCATTCCATGGCCACAGGGATGCTGTCAAATTCTTTGTGTCAGTTCCAGGTAAGAGTTGTTTTATTCTCATCTGATGCTGAAAATCTTGCTATCAATAGAACAAAAAATTTAGTCCCACTTTACACCTTTATTGATTTATTATGCAAAGCTTTACTGTGGTTTTCATCAATATTTTTTTAACACCAATTTTCTTTGATTTACTTGTTGAGTCTATCCACAAAATCAATGTAACATATGAACAGATTTTATTGAAATGATGTTTGTCCTTGAAATAATGTGTCCCTGAAACTGTGAATTTTCCTAAATCCATGAAAATTGATGCCAGTAGTTAAACTACAGTAGTTTTTCATGACCTTGCAGATAATACTTTAATGAATTATATACATAATAAAAGAATTGACATTATTTGAATTTAGAAAATCTGATGTAGTTTTCAAAGCTGTCAAGATAAAGAAGAAATGATTATTCTACTCAGTATGCAGTTTATTAAGTATAGTGTTATTACAAAACCACAGTATTCATAAAATTAACTTTCAACTTTGAATGCCAGGAAGAAATTCAATCAGACCTCTTTCTATGCTCATGCCCTTTATTATTTATGTTCTGAAAAAAAAATGAAATTCAACCAACATAAACTTCATTGTGGATGTAATACATGTATACCAGAATGGGGTATGAAATACCCAGGGTTTAAATTAACCTACAGTATATAGATGTTATATTTTATTACCGGTCTATAAAAAGGAAATGCAAGGTTTATAGGCCTCTTTGTAAAAGTCGGCTAATAAAGTTTATGAGAAAAAAAAGCATCATGGAGACTATTGTGGATGAGATTAAAAGGTGTGTTTGTTTGGATATCAACTCAGAGGAGAAAGTAGACATTAAAGAATCAATTGTTACACTGTTGCAAAGATTATTGAAATCACTGGAGCATGTCAACGATCATCTCGTTGTTAAAAGAATCGTGCCCTGTGGAAGTATGGAGGAAGGAACTAGAAACTGGAAATTTTCTAAACACAACAGGGAACCCATTATTGAGTTTGATTTCTTAGCAGTGCTGAATGAACCAACTGATACAAAATTGTCATTTACCGAACACTGCAGTGGATATATGGCTATCATGTATGAAAATGACAAGTTTTTATCTTATTGTTGTAACAAACCAGAAACTGGTCTACAAGCTGATAGAATTTCATTTTCTTTCAGCTATGACTTAATGAAATCTGTAAACTTCATGTGTAAATGTTTTCAGTTTGATGACAAATTAAAATTACTTCAGAAAGATGAATGTTGCAAATATGTTGTTCAAGGAACTGTGTCCAAAATTGGACATGGCTGTGAAATTTGTACAGAGCACAAAACCTCAGGGTACATGCAGATAGCCACTGGTAATGATGTGGGGTCTCCGTATTACAATGACTGTACTCTGGTATTTAAATGGACAAGTAAATCTCGTTCCTTACTTGTGCCAGACCCAGAAAATTATTGTGAAAAAAGAAATCAAGGTTATTTATATGTTTTAGTAGATTTTTTACCAGCTTTTGAGTTAATCAAAGAGCACAGGTCAGCCTGCAAGAATTACCCTGATGTCCAAATTTCAAAACTGGCCCATGAATGCTATTTGGTGCCAAAAATGTGTAAACTAGGACATAGGACATGTTGGAAAAAATCAGACTGTGAAACAGAGGTAAAGATTTTAAAGAAATCATCCTCTAGCCATCGTGTTGCCTACATGGTTTTAAAATTCTTATGTGACAAATTATTTTCTGAATTCATTGAAGATGGCAGTGTTCCAACGACATACAGAATTAAAACTGTAGTTTTACATCACATTCAGAACTGTGAGACGTGTGAAGTGGTAACATGCATCAAACAACTTCTATGCCATATAGCAACTAGTTTTGCCCATCAGTCTCTGTCACATTTTGTCAATGGATCCAACTTGCTAGCAGCAAATACACAGGAAAAGCTACCACCACAAAATAAGACTTGGCACAAAAATAGGTGCCTAGTTGTGGCAGAATGTTTTTATTTCATTCAAAAATTAGCTGAAAATTGTAGTAAAAAAATGAGTACCATAAACGGAATCTCACTGCAAACTTTGATAGGATTGTTTAAATTTTTTAATAGAACATTTCATCTGGCTTGGTCACAGACAGAAGTTGAACCAACTTTTGTAGTGAATCAGGAAGCACTATTATTTCTCTGTGAAAAAACATTGAATAAAGTGCAGAGTTTAGATCAGAAAAGTGCAACAACATTTATAGATAAACTTGCATGTGACTACAACTTTTCCTCTTTAACTGTAAAGCAGAGTTCTCCTGAAATTCACTGGACAGCTCACCTAAAGGTTTGGGAGTACGAAAGTGTTCGTGAAATGTATCAAAAGCATCACTTTGAGTGCCCAGATCCTCCAGGCAGGAATTCGACTGATGAAAAAATTCTTTCTAGAGCCCAGAGGTTCTGTGGCTTCCACTCATGGTCATATGAAGAACAAGAGAAATGGAAGGCCAAGTTAGCAAATAGCAAAGACCCAGACAATATTGTAACTGCATTGAAAGCTGTGGATATTTATTATGTTGATGAGAAGAAAGTCAAACCAGGGGATATTACTGAGGAACTGTTTAAATGACTGTCAGATACCTATCTAACATTATAAAGATTAATGTAAAAACAAATTCTTCAACCATTTTCTTCAAACATGCAATTTTTTTAAATCAGTTTTATCAATTAAATCCATTCATCAATTGTGATGTGCTAAATATTGTAAATTATTACATTTATATGGTAAACAATGGTGTGTCAAATCTCTTCAAGGATGGGATTTTTTTTTCCATAATAATAGCAATTCATTGATATGTGCTGGAAAAGATATTTTTTATGCATATAGTTGATATTTTAAACCAGGATATCCCTCTTCATGTATCTCCAAATTTGCCCCAATTTTTCAAATAGATTCTCCTGAATTTTATTTCTATTCTTGAATTGCTGTATCATGATTTTATAACCTGTAATACTTAATGATTTTTGTACCAATTTGAATGTATTGTTTTTAAACATAATGCAATGATTGAAGACTATCATTAAAGCTTTCACAAAAAGGTCGCTTTGTATTCATGAGGGGTGATGAAAAAAAGTTGAAAATGATGCCATAAAACAAAAACTATTTTGTCAATGGCATAGAATTTTATAAGGGTATATATTATACATACTCTCTACTCTATATATTTCACAGTCACCTCTGTGCAAACTGCACTTCTTTTAATGTCATGCAACACTATGACACAAGGCAATAACATTTGAGTTCTCCAAAGTATTTTACTTTGGCTTCAATCGATTTTTGTTGTTTCAAAAACCATGATATATAAAATGAAAAAAAAACAACTCCTAATCATACAAAACAAAACCTGAGGTTTCTTTTGTGTCTTGGAAACATTGTGAAATAAGTTTTGAAGTATTTGTCCTTCAGTGTAAATTCGTTCTCTACATCATAAACAGCAATAGTATGACATTTGAACATCCCATTCTTTCTTCATCACATATACGTGTACTTTCTCTACCCTAGTAGCTTTTATGCCATTTGAAAATTATAATTTAGGACCCTCAATGTGATTCAGCAGCTTCATGAAATTAAAAACATTTTTTCCGTATTCTTTCTGTTTTACACCTGAAGTTTTTTCTGTGTATATTCCTAGATTTTTTAATATTATAATATATATTGTATATATATTATAATATATATTGTTTTGATTGTAGGTTCGCCCAGGAAAGGTTTGAGTGCTGCCACAGAGAGTGCAGAGACCAGTGACAACAGATCCAGGCACGAGGCCTACCCCGTAGAGGACAGCAATGCTAAACTGGTCCTCTCTGGAGGGGAGGGATATGTGGACTTCAGAATTGGTTTGTTAACCTATTTCTATATTTGTTTTAGGGTACAACGACCTTCTAATAAGAGAGATAACTCCTATCCTAATGAGATAAAGAATTCATTGCAAAATTGTCATGGTCATAGGTGAATGCTGTAAAACTTATCTATGCAAGGTTTTCTAATGCTGTGTGGATATCAATTATAATTAAGAATTTGTTAGAAAAATTATCATCAACAAAGCAAATTTTAATATGAGTACACATGGGTAGATGATCAACATTGTGGCAGTGATTCTTTATCCTACTGATATACATTGAGATGTACAGTTAGGAGATATTTCAAAATCAATAAAAGGCAGTAGACAAGAGAAATGAGCAGTGTGAGGATTTATATGTATATAGCCTGCAGTACCTGGATAAATCTTTTTTTCATCCCAAGTGTAGTCCATCTTCTCTTTTGTATCTATATTTTATAACTTGTAGTTATTTTTGTTTCCAACCATGTTTTCTGTATGGTGTATCTGATGTTTTGCTGACCCGCTACAGGTGACGGCGAGGACGACAATCCGGAGGAGGAAGAGAAGAAGCTGTCCCTCAGTAAGGGGGACAAGAGCCACCTGATCGTGTGGGAGGTGACCCAGACCCAGTAGTCAGGGGGCCAGGGAGACAGACCGGGACGGTCAGCTATCTGGGGGGTCACTGTGTCGACTCTTGGTACAGAGACCTGCATCATTCCCTCACACTGTGTAGAGCAGGTCAAGGGCATCATAAACCAGTCAGATGTCAATGTATAACAAATGCTGTATGTGTGTGCATACATTATCACTTAATGTATGTCGCTTCAGGTTAAATGCTTGACCTAATTTAAAAAAAGAACTACTATATTCAAGCTGATGCTATTTGTGTACATATACATCACTACACGGTTCTTAATATTTGAGTGGTATGCCTGCTATGAAAGGCGATATTCTGTTTCAACAGCTTGTATGATTATGTATCTAAAGCAGTGATCTCTGTTGTACAGTCCATATTTTTGTTCAAAATCGTGGCATTCAATTTAAAAAAAAAGAACTAAGGTTTTATTGTATATCCATCTAATAATGAGCAGACAAAAAGAATTTTGAGAGATACATGGCATTTCTAATACTGTCTTACTCGGTTTAATCCATATATTCTTGTGCAATATATATCTTGTTGACATTTCAGATTTTATTTATAGTCATTTTTTTAACGTTACATGTGTTTATTTATTGATTAATGAGGAAATGTAACCAGAAAAGAACAAGGTACATTTATAGCAGAGGGCAGTATGTATGTACATGCTCAGAATTTATTATGTATTATTTTATCGGTAGTTTTCTTCCTTGTAAAACATTTTGTTTCCAAGAAAACCATGTTATTTTAGACTTAGTATAAACAGGTACACTTTTTACTCCTTGACAGCTTAATTATCCCTGAGTTGTTCAGTTAATTTGTGTAACTAAAGAGCCAGGTGTTTTGTTAGTCATAATAATTCATGGCAAAAATAAACAAGGTCACGGCATCATTCCGGGGGAAGAAATCAACAGGGCACATGACACATGACAAACTCCAGCAGATCTGACATGTTATTTTCCTTTTTGTTGTTATTTAAAAGACTCTTATTTTGAATTTATTTGTTTCAATGGATTTTGTTACTGGGTTTGTGTTACTAGTTTTTATAAACCTGAATCGTATTTACAAGCTTTAAGAAGAGTATCAGTGTTTTACTAAAATGAACATTGTATTTATCCAGTTACCAGTATATTTTAGAGGAAGGAATTTAAAAGTTTTTAAGTTTCCTAAGGATTTTAGGATGCCAGAGTTTTAAGTACATTGTACTTGACTGTGTATGTAATAATTACATCTGGTTGAATTAAGAGTTGG
>WFKH01011581.1:13218678-13238324 GCA_016163765.1 Magallana hongkongensis | reverse complement strand
ATAACCAGTGTACCAAAATGCTAGGACCTAGTATTCCAGTGTACCAAAATGCTAGGACCTAGATAACCAGTGTACCAAAATGCTAAGACCTAGATAACCAGTGTACCAAAATGCTAGTACCCAGTTTACCAATGTACCAAAATGCTAGGACCTAGATCACCAGTGTACCAAAATGCTAGGACCTAGTATTCCAGTGTACCAAAATGCTAGGACCTAGATAACCAGTGTATCAGAATGCTAGTACCCAGTATACCAGTGTACCAAAAAGCTAGGTCCTAGATAAACACTGTACCAAAATGCTAGTACCCAGTATAGCAGTGTACCAAAATGCTGGTACTCTGTATGTCAAATAAGCATGAAAGTAAATGGAATGTGTGCATGCAGTAAGCGTATCTCTAACCTTACCTACAAAAAAGCAGACAGACAGACAATCATTTATCACCTTTTTAACTATTTATCATTACTTACCGTAACTGACCATTTTAATATCTGTGTATTTCATAATTAGATTTTGAACATCTAAGTTCTGTATAAAAAATGATTTTTTAATAAGCCCATTAAAAATTAAAATATCGAACCACCGTTATTATGAATAATGGTTATATCTACATAAATTTTAGTTTGCTAACTATAATGTTCCAAAAACATGCATTTGTGATATATAATTTGTAAAAAAAAAAAATAATAATAATAATAATAAATAAAATAATAATAAAAATAAAAAATCCCCATTTCTAATGCATTTCAAATGACTCCATCGTGTACACTTTATTATGTCAGTGCACGATGCGATGATTCGGCCACCAAAAAATACGTAAGAATGGGTTGAATCGTGTTGATAAAAAAAAAAGAAAGAACTACTGTTCTTGAAATTTTAATGAAAATTGTCCAACGAATGGTATCAAAATGAGAATTATAGAGATTTGTTAAGGTGGTTAAATCATGTTTTGTTTTCAAGTGGTTACATCTCAGTTATCAACAATTTCGTTACAGAGCAGTGTTGCTTTCATTTAGAACAAAATTGAAATCAAGTGATTCAAATAATAAAAAGAGAGTTTTTCGTTTGATTCTGGGTTTTGTTGGGTTTTTTTTGTTAACTGGTGTAAGACAAGAAAGCGACCGTTTTTGTTTTTTTTTTTTCATTAATAGCATCACTCATCGAAGCCTCTACAGAATTGAGTCAATGACTGTAAAAATTGGATTTCAAAAATGGTTGCAGTTCGTAATATAATACATGTATTTATTTTCACACTGGCAATGCCGTATGTAAGTTTTTCTATTTAATGGTTAATTATGGTAAATGTCGCATTATGATATCAATACTGATATTTGGGTTGTTTTTTTTAAAGGCAAAATTTAATTGAGCACATTCACATTAATGTATTCTATCAATAACCTTGAATTCAAATTTTATCTTTTACTAGGAAAAAAAAAAATGCGTATATATAGATCCTTTTTTAAAATCAAAATTAAGATTTTTTTTTTAATGTCTTATGTAACAAACATCAGTAACTTCGACAAAATATGCAAACTCAGCACCGTGTCAATGTAAAGTATTTTTTAGAGCTGTAAATTCCAATATTGTTTGGGTGGTTGCTTCAAATATGCAAATTTATATCTCCAAATTGCTTTTTTTATCTGTTTAAATTTTGCACCCTCATGCTTTAACCGTTGGATACACTGGCCCGGGGCACGGCTGACAAAGGTCAAAATCCACAACGCAAGTTAAATTTAGAATGGGATGTTTATTTATAGCAACTAAATTTATTTCATTTGCTCGCCGCACAAGATTTTAATCGTGGACGTATGTTGTGCATAAAATTGAGGAAATTTACGGTATACTGTGATTCATCTTGACGAAACCAAAATTCTTAACTGGTAGTGAATTTTATCTTCCACAGAATCGAGTGCGCCCATTGCGGAATATACTTGGTGCACATTGATTGTAAAACCGAGTCCGTCCCCATTGTGACCTTGTTCCGCTTTGATATGCTGAGACAACTCTACATGACCCCATCTAAGCAGATGAAAAACGTATATTTATACAAGTCTTGGCAAACGGTATTAAGACTTTCTTGTATACACAGGTAGTATGGATTAATTATTAATGGCTTTCAAACACCGGCCTCTACGAACTCTCGGTAAACACACACACTCGATCTCATTCATCGACATAACTCGAAGCGCCGCTGAGCCAACAACACGGAAAAGATAGGCAAATATATGTTATTGTAGGAAGGTGTCGGACAACGTACAGTTCATGATGTGGATTATATCTCCGACCTGAGAAAGCTCGTACCTGCGTGTATGTGTACATTTTACGTGGTCTGTAAGGTAATGTACATGGACTGTGCATTTCTCGACGAGCAGCGAAATAAAATGGATCTTAGCGGGCACCTGCCCTAGAGTGTTTACAGTGCATGTTCTTGGAATTCTAGATAAAAAATGGCAAGTAACGGAAATACAAAGGGAGGAGACAATCTCTACCTTTCTACAATGGACACCATTGACCCTAAAACCGTTTGTGTTGACTTGGAGATGGAGGAAAATGAACTGAATGAGTCGGACAAACAGGCGTGTGGCAAGTGGCCCATTCTGTTTGAAAGAGCTTCAGGTAGCTGGTGGAATCCCAAATTTGACTCGCCCATTTTAGAACGAGAACAGTGGGAGAAGTCATTTCCCCAGACTTGTCGGAGATTTCGTGCAATTCTCTGCATCATTCTCGGGTCTTGTTTAGCCTGGAGTGTTTTCTTTGGAATCAGACAGGATGCATATTGGTTAGAGTTTTTAATAGCTAGTCTCCTCCTCCTGTTTCTAATAGCATTAATTCTAGGTTTTACATTTACCAATTTCTACAAGAGATTCTACCTTCTGACCTCCATAGTGCTGTCAGTCCTGTTGTGTGGGGGGATAAATGTAGCCCAGTTTTTGTACAGTAACTCCCTTGTTTCTACTGTGGGAACTTTCACAGCCTCCATTGAAGTACTATTCATGATGTATACTGTGATACCAATGCCCTTGTTTTTGTCCATTGGACTTGGAGTCACACATTCCATTATCTATGAAGTATTAGTTGCAGTGAGAAATGATTATATGCAGCAACCAATATTCATAATTGGGAAAACATTTTTGCATTTGTGTGTCCATGTTATGGGTATTCATATCTTCTTAATGTCTCAAGTCGGTCAGAGAAGTACATTCTGGAAAATCGGCCAGTCTGTCTTGGCCCAGAAGGAGTTGAAAAATGAGAAGAGATTAAAAGAGAAGATGATCCACTCTCTCATGCCTCCGTCTGTTGCCCAAGAAGTGATGGCATCTAGGCAGGACAAAGAACAAAACCCAGACGAAGAATCCAGATCCAAGAAACGCAATTCAAAGTCCAAAAATGTTAAGGGAGAAATCATATTTCGCCCTTTCAACATGAACACCATGGACAATGTCAGTATTTTGTTTGCAGACATTGTCGGCTTTACCAAGATGAGCTCCAACAAAACTGCAGCACATTTAGTGGGGTTGTTGAATGACTTGTTCGGGAGGTTCGATTCTCTGTGTACAAACTCGGGGTGTGAAAAGATCAGCACCCTAGGGGACTGTTACTACTGTGTGTCCGGGTGTCCACAGCCAAAAGAGGACCATGCCACATGTTGTATAAATATGGGGCTCGGGATGATCACCGCCATCAAGGAGTTCGACAAGGAGAACAACGAGTCGGTGAACATGAGGGTGGGGGTTCACACAGGAACCGTGCTCTGCGGAATTGTCGGGAGACAGAGGTTCAAGTTTGATGTGTGGTCCAATGATGTCACCCTGGCCAATACAATGGAGTCCAGTGGCCTTCCTGGAAAAGTCCATATCTCCGAAGCATCCCTGAGTTTTCTTAACAAAGAAGATTATGATGTAGAAGAAGGGCCTGATGTACAAGGTTTGTATTGTTTCATGTCAAATTTCTTAGAAGAACTTCCCCCCTCCCAATTTAGTTTCCTTGACTCTGGTTGAACCCATCCATTACTTTTGATATCTTGAGTACACAGCATGCTTTGATAGGTTGAAGGCTTGTGTTGACGACAAGTCATTGAGAGCTAAGGAGAGCTGCATATCTGCCAATATGATCAAATTGGATCACTGTAAATTTTATTGTTAATGTCAGTCTTTTATGTCCTTCACAGAAAAGTAGCAGACATATTTACAATTTTCTCAATAATTGAAGCATTCTGGAAACTTGACTTGCATATTCTGTATAAAGCAGACAAAACAGTTGAATGGCTCTGAGGTGAAATATTGATGTTGAATACTATATACATATTGAAGAGATGGCTTATACAAAAAAATCCTATGTCATTATATATGTTGTATTCAAACCAGTGATAATGACTATAGAATTGTGTGGGTTCAATGTATTTTGGACCGAGCTAGTAAAGCTGACACAAATGAAGCTGTCATCACCCTTGTACACAGGTTAATGGTGAAAAATGTACCAGAAAACAGTGTGGCATTTGTGGCTACTCTAAAACCATGTTCAAAATTAGCTGGATAAATGTAGCTCTCCAAAAAATAAAGTGACAAAAATTGGAAGGAAAAAAAATGATGTTATTTGAAAATTTTCATTAGAACTAAGTACTCTTTTTGCATCTATAGTGAAAACTAGAATTATTCTAATCTTTAGTACATCTCTCAACAAATTATAAACAATAAATTGTGACTGTTACTAAGAATTACATGAGGTATGACTATGAGTTTTGTATGTGTAATTTACTTGTGGATAACAGTCTGAATCTGAATTAATCATTAGAGAAATGGTAGATTCTCATCCACAAGTGCGTTTTTCCAGTGGTAATTTTTGAGATAGCAGGAAAAAAGGATTGAAATGGGTTGAGTACATTAGACAGGTCAGGGCTATCAGACAGAATTAGATATCGAGTCCTCACATATCTACCTCTCATTCATTAAAGCTTCTAAATTTAAATGGATGCAGTTACCGGTTAATAACACGATGTCCAAGGCCAGTTGTACATTGTATTTCTGGATGAAGGATTTTTATTTCTGAATGACATAATGAAGAACACACAGCAAAATGATATATCTTGTTTTGGAGATGGGATCTAAAGCAGTGTAATAAAAAGGTTCTCCCACACTTCACACATTGTTTTAAATGCACTTTGTCTCTTAATGTGTTCATTTGGCAAGAAATGTGCAAACTTATACACAGGGTACCAGGGTATTCATGATTTTTAAGTGCATTGGTGAATCAGAAGTTTGATACACATATCGGCCAGACATTTGCAATGTTATTTGTTTGATAATTAATTTTCCAATATATTTTTTTGTTTTCTCTCTCTTTTTTTGGTTTTGGTTTCTACATTCAATTTCCACTTCATCAGACACAGGTGAGAGAGATGTAATTGCTAACAAATTTGTCAACAGTCAAGAGAAAGTTAAAGATTAATGCTATCATTTATCATGAGGCTATTTTTGTCAAGTAAGCTTGCTATCCAGGGCTGGGCCAGATTGATTAACTTGATGAATGTTGTAAGGTAGAACTACTTTCTAAATCCATTATGCTTGCTCTCTGTTCATTGAACAAAAGCATAAAGAGAGACAGAGGACAACATAGTATTAGAGGTTGAATATCTGCTTACTGTGTGTCACAGCTGCATGGTCCCCTGGAAAAAATGGATTTTGATGGCAAATATTAGATGTGGAGGAAATTAAAAATGTCATCCCTTTTTCTTCATTTAATCTAATTACTTGGAGCTGTTAAATTTCTGATTTGTAATCATTTACAAAGATTGAGTGAAGTCCTAAGCTTAGTTGGGTACCAAATTCTTTCTTTTGGGTAGATTGTGAAAATATTTACGTACAAATCCTTTTCAAAGTCCGAACAAATACATGATGCCATAAAAATGTTTACATAGTCGCCTTTGTTCAAGTTGAGCAACTTCTACATTGAAATTCTCATTTTGTATGTGTTAGAAGTTCGTATCTTGAGAAAGTGTTTTCTTTTTGTACTGCTTACATTGGTAATGCCAATCTGTTCGTTGAGTCATTGACTGTTGGAATTAAGTAGATTACTACAGGTATTTGTTTCCATATGGCCAGTAGACGAGAAGAGAGATTTCAGGTTTCCCAGTAATGTCTATTGATTTTAAATGTTAGAATAGGCTACCCACTGAGGCATTGCTTCTCATTTGGTCTAATTTCCCCATGTTCAACTGAATCTAAATTCACATTTCTCATGATATTGGTGATCATGGAGATTGAGTATCATGAAGAGAACTTCTGCAGTAGCTAGCTGGAAAGATAGTCAATAAAATCTTTAACCTTTTTGAAAAGGCTCTATATGCATTTGAATGGGGGCAATCTGGTGAAAGAAAATGTCTACAATTTTATAAGTTTAAAACTTGAATTGAATTTTATGGGATTCATAACATTTTGAACACTGGCCAGTGAATGAGATACATGTATTTATAAAAGATTTTAAAAAATATTCTGCTGCCAACTAAGATACAAAAATATGGCAGAAGAGAGTCAAGGCTGGCCAATTATTTCTGGACATATCAGCAAATATTCTGATGTTTGAGTTTCTAGAATAAAAAAAATTGTTGCTAAAAATTCTTCAAACAGTGATGAGGGATTCAGCATATTTTTCTACAGCTTTGTTCAAGTATTATTATTTACAGGGGGTGATAATAAAACAGAGATTTGGCCTTTCTTTCAGACAGGAACCTCTTTTAGATTGGCATGGCTACAGGATGCAATGAATGTATATTAATTTTGGCAGTACTTATATTATTTTTTTGCAAGTGCATTTCCTGTATTAAGTTGCAAATCAATGCAGGGAGCTAGGTATCTGCAGCCTATCTGAACATGTCTGGATAAGGTCCTGATAACGTTGATAAAAGTGCATATACTGGTACACTCAAGTCTAGCAGAAAGATCTTGTCAATGTGGCAAAAGTCTGGCAAGGTAGATCAGAACTGCACAAGTTAACAAACATAATGTTGTACTATAGATTCGATTTGAATTTTTTCATTGGCATGCTTAATAGATGTTTTTAGTTATATTGTCTCATGTTTGCTTTGCTTATTCCAATGGTCTTGCCGAACCATTAATGAATTCAATCCTGAAAATATTGGCTTTCAGATTGGTAAGATATAACGTTGTATACTCTAATGATACATACACCAGTAAATAAACTATAAATCATCATTACTGCAGAAATATTTTTGGTTTTTATTTTACCATCTAATGGATTTTTTACTCCACGATTATCACATCTCACCATGCCTTCAAGCATATTGATAATACACAGATCTGGTAAGATGTTCTAGTATTTCTGGATTTATGGATTCACTATCAATTAAAATCTGAGTTAGTGGACAGATATACCTTGGATCCATGCAGTTGGCTGGTCTAAATTTAAATGACGATTAGCTTCATCTAGCATATTGAATAAATTGGTAACCTAAGGGTTTTTTTCCTGCTTATTTACAAGTGATTTACTAGCATTTTTATAATTATATTTCATTTACTTACCAATTGTAATTGAAGTATGATCTTTTTTATTAAATCAATCTAGTAAACTAGCCTAAAATATTTATTTAAGTATTTCTACATGTAAAAGTAATCAAGAATTCAAGTATATAACAATTCAAAATAAAATGTCTTTTCGATACCGGTAAGTATATGCAATTTCAAACGCATTATTCAGAAATTGGAAATTTTTATCTCAGTTCTTTGATAAATGTTCTGATATTCAAATGGAAGGAAGAAAAGATTTCCTTGAAGTCAATGTTATTTCGTTTTAAATTAGGCTGACAAGTCTTTTCTGTGGCAGTTTAGCTGTAAATAGAAACAATCCAACATTAAAGTATCGATTCCTTAAAGAATGTAAATAAATGTAAGCCTGTGCCATTGCTGGTATATTATACTTATGTAACTACAATAATTAATGAGCTATTTAAATAGGAAATATTTAAAGTATTGGGTATTGATTCAAGATTTTCAATTCCAACAAATAAATTTAAGGTACTTTCAACCTAATGAATGCATCTAGCTCTGTGTTAATCATATTTGACTTCATTGATATACACATTTTAATGATTGTGCCACTGATTAAAAGACCTACAGAGTTTCTAGATTTAAACTGCCACTTGTGAACACAATATAATACAGTTTGATTGAAAGGTTCAACCTCGTGCACACATAACACAATTGTATTACACTGCAGCTTATAATCTGTCTCGGGGATTTTTTTAAAATCTCTTAATGTTTTTCCCTTCCTTTTAGACAGAAATGCTGTCGATCTAAAAGGCCACAAATAACTGTAGGAATTAAGGCTTTCTTGTTTCAATACACTATAATGTTATATGCCTGAAAGCTTAGTTATATTCCTTTGATGGCTAAAAATAGAGAAGAGTAGATCTGAACAGGGAAATCAATGTCAATCAGATAGGGAAAGATAAGTGTAATTAGCTTTAAAAGGGGTATTTATAGCAGACCATGTTTCAAACCTTTTGTCAGGGGAGGCTGGGTAACTGTAAGCTTTCCGGAGGCCAGTTTGAATTAGTTTTAACTAAGAGATCGATACCGGTAATTTTAAAGACCCAAAGGGTGGGGCTATGAAGTTACCATCATAGAGTAATTTGATGTCTACCTCCTATCTTTTATGTTTGTTGATTTTGTTTTTCTTCAAATTACTGTCGGTCTCATAGGGAAATGATCTGTCATTGCCTGGTAATAAAGCAGGTAATTTTGATTTTTTGATTTGATGATAACTTGTAAAGGCGATAAAACTAGAGTACTAAATTTAGTCCTTCTCTTAAGATGTACATCAGTAAACAAACAAGTAGTTGCAATTTATAAGGAAACAATGAAACACAATGTTTTTTCTATTTATTCAGTTTGTTGATACAATATCTCTCTCTCTCTCTCTTTCTCTCCCTCCCCCACTCACTCTCTCTTTTCTAATATATGGTGTAAATGTGCACCTCTTTGCACAGGTTTCAGTATTACCCTCTTTGTAACAATAAAGATATTTTGTATTTGTAGATAACCTATTTCTCAGTGCAGACTACATGATCGCAAAAAAAACTTCTTATTCAGTTAATAGAAAAACACTCTGTACGCAGTAGATGATAAATGAATTGTACATTGACTAGATACAGAGAGGCACACACACACAAACTGATCCTTGGGAGATGGCATATATAGTGTCTGTTCATCCTTTAACAAGGTAGTATGCATTCACCGGCAGACATTTTAACGCAGCAAATGAAATCTTCTTTAATGAGTGAATCTAGTGCACATTGGAACAGTTCAGAGAAAACACAAGGATGTCGTCTATATTGGGTTTATTAATAACATTATTTGACTTGCATTAGTGCTTTTCTTTGCTTATGTGCTCAGTAAAAAATGGGTGTGTCTCCATTTACAAGGAAGTTTGGAGTATATGGACATTTTTTAAAACAAGTTTCCTGTATTATCAGCAGACATCATCACAGTTTAGTCGTCAAGTAGAATCCACTTTATAATTAGGTAATGGTATGTGTGTCACTAGCTCAAAATGTCTCCCAGCAGGATGGTATTGTCTGTAAATATAAATATAATACAGGTATATGATGGCTTTTGCATCAGTAGGATATTCCTGCATCTAATTGGATGCATTTCTGGAGCCATAAGTTAGTTCTTCTCAAGATAGACATGAACTGTATGAATAAACTTACATTGACTCCAAAAAGTGTCTCTTATTGTCTAATACAACGTACCAGTATACTTAAATTTTATACTGTATGTACCAGTATTTTTCTGTAATGAATAAAAGTGTATGATTCAGGGAAAATTACATTTTTTGGGGGGGGGGGGGGGCATTTTTTTTATAAAGTTATTAAATCAACCAAAATATTGCATTATATAATGAACAAGGTAATAAAAGTACCAGTAAAAAATCACCTTGTGACTTTTTTCTTTCCACTACATAGAAATAGCTAATCTTGGGCTGGGAGTCTCTCACCCAGACTTTCTATATACTTTGGGGGGGGGGGGGGGGGGGGGGTTTGTTAGTGAAGGCTTCAGACTGCTGCCTGATCCCTGCGATGTAATATGTTACATAATGAAACAGAGTTTTAATCCCCTGTGTTCAAAAAGTCTCAGGTGCTTCTTACCTTGAAATCTATAAGGACTCTGTCCAAAACTAATATGGAATAAATCTTGTTTGTGTGTTGGCATTATTTTTCAAAGAATATATTACTGACATTTTACTTCGTGCACCCATACAGAGTAAATCATTTACAATGAATGGTCTTATATGGAACACCTGCCTATATTGAACAAATTATTGCTTGTTGGATGGCGGTGCCATACTCTTACTAAATCTTATACCTAAAAGTAAAAATATTAATGCAAGGATAACATACAGGAAATACACCATACTTTTTATTTCCTCACTATCTTGTTCAGATTATATTGTTCAGTTAGATTGGCTGAGGCCAAAATGAACTGAATATTTTACAATGCAAATATGCCAAAAAAATATATTGAATTTTTCTACCTTGTTCATTTTAACACAATTGACAATGAATATTATGTTGTTGTTTTTTTTAATCCAGTGAAATCCAATTAAAATAAAGATGAAATATTAGTTTTCATTTTTATTTCTAATATTCTTTTAAAATTGGATGGAACAGTTACATATGATGATTTTTTATGCCCCTAACTAAAAAGTTAGGTTGTTCATATGATGCTCTTTTTCATCCTAAACCTTCCGTCATTTGCTCTACAGCCAGCCAGTAATGTAGCTTTGCTTAAAACATAAAAATGGGCCCATGGGATGATATTGCACTGGTCTTTGTCATAGTATTCATTCTTCTGTGAGTGACAGAATCTTCGCACCTTGGGTTATTAATATTTCTTGATTAGTCTGGAAATAGTAAAAACAGGAGATAGCCTACCACGTATGGAGCTGTGTAGAACCGGAGCTGTGTAGAACCGTCTTCAGATATTAATTTACTGGGATCCAGAATGAAGCCCCACACTGTGACAATAAATTTACTCAACTGACAGTTAATGTTCTGCTTCTTCATTATGAAAGACTACAGGGGAGGTAAAAAGGTCTGTGAGAAAATTTAAAGCAACATAAATATACTTTGTTTTAACAAATCATTTTCATAAAAGGTTCATATGAGGAAGCAATAAATTTTTTAAAAGGAAACGGGATGATTTTTCATGAGGCCTCTGATTCACTGCATGATAAACTTTATTAAACAATTCAACAAAAGCACCTGTAGTGAAAGTTATGAAAAAAAATGATATTGTAGACGTTTGTTGATTCCACGAGTTTATTCATATAGTGGCCTGGGTGGTCAACAATCTAGCTATGAACTATTTTATAGTAAGGAAAAAAAAAGCAGACTAGTTTGAAAATTTTTGTATAGTTAATACAGAACTCTTATTTTCCAGGAGGATAGAATAGTAAAAAAAATGGTTATGATGATCCAGCCCTTTTAAAACTTTCTTTATCAGGAAAGGGGAGATTACTCTTTTAGTGTGAAGACTGTTAAACAGTAAATTCATTTGTTAGTTGAAGAATGTTTCTTGAAATGTCATTTAATGTAGTTTAACTGCATATAATTTGAACTTTTGCCCTTTGAATGTGGTGATATAATGGTGATTTGAAACCAATTGATTATGTCTCCTAGCTGAAAATGGCATACTCAGGGGTTCTTAATTGTGTAGAAACAATGATAAATGCAGTGGTAAATCATGTAAATGCCTGATGTAGCTGGGAGCTACCCGGCCATTTTATTGATCTTACTGGATCTGTCTGAAAAGACCATAACCGGTAGATAGATTTAGAATTTTCAAATTGCAACTATAAACATATATGGTTCTTCCAAAACCAAAGAATAACATTTATATTAAGATATGAACTGCTTTTGTAAGCTGTTGTTAGAGAATCAGTTTTCTGTCCAGTCAATCAGGGTTTGAGTCCAGGATTGATGCTACATTGTTTGGTTTTCTTTCTGTCGGGATTATATCGATACATAAGCCTTGTAACAGGAATAAATGTTTATTTCTTTCTTTGTCAACTGGAATTGCTGAGATATTGTTGCTTTGCTAGGGATGATGAGGTGGTTTCCAAGTTCAGTGACTGAAGGAAAAGAATGGGGCAATCTATAAACTGTTAACATAATTAAAACCCTGTCAGAGACAAGTCTTGTCCTTCTGTGTCACTTTTACCCTCTGTCCTTAGGCCATTCCAGATCTTGTGGGAATTTTGCACAGAACTACAATATCCTAATGCATTGATTGTCTTTGCTCAAAAGGATCTGTTTAGAGGATATTTCTCTGTTTGCTAAAGGAAGCTAGATACATGAAGGCCAATGGCTTTATCTTCCATAATTTGTGTCTTGCTGTATTGATTAGTCATTTAAAAAGTATCCCTGAATCGAAGGAGGGGAAATCTAGTCTGGCTTTTTTGCATATCTGGTATCATATCTGATAAAGTGCCGGTAGTTGCATTATGTAATAAAATTGAACACACCACTTTGGAGATGTTTGATTAATTTGGCTGAAAAATCATACTGTATTAATGTAACACACCATGTTAAATCTATAAACAAAATACATATACTAGCTGATTTGTTTTGAAAAGCCAGTTCTGAAATGTTTGATTTATTTGTTTGAAATATTGTACTATCATATGTGATATTATATATCTGTTTAAATGATATAGTACTGAACTGTTTTCAATTCTGTGAAGCAAGCTACTCTGCCATCCAGATGAGGTTTACAGTTTTGGACCATTTGAATGTGTTAGATAGTTTTGTCTCACTTAGCTGTTGTTTATTGGTGACAGCCTCTAAAACATTAGATCAAGTATTTGACATGATGGAGCATTGGACCCAATTCTTTTAAGTGCTCCTACAGAAACACAGGATGAATGTAAGACTTTATAAGTCTCCACTGCGTTTTAAAGAATCTGCCGGTGACAGTCACTGTAATGAGAACAAATGGACTGTGATTCTCCAGAAATCGCTTAACAACATCTCACTCAACCAATTTTATCACTTGCCATTACATGGAATTGATTCAGATTTGGATGTAGCTGACACAGGATATTTTCCAATTGTTCAGTGGTATTGGTTAGGAAATGTTGTTTATAATTAAATGAACTGGTTTTCAAAGAAATACAGGAATTTAACAATGGGCAAAGAAATACTGGAATTTAATTGTCTGGTATGATGTATTGCTTCTTCTATCATGTCTATCGATATCAGTCTTGCTGTTGTAATTTTGCAGTTCAGTCTCAGTGAGCATTTTTGTTCAGAACAATTTTATGTTGAGTCTATGATAATTGATAAGGATACATATTTTAACTCATTCTCAAAATTCAACCATTGAAAGAATATCTCTTCCTGTTTTGTTAGTTTTTTATACTTTAACTTAAAAAAAATTGTATATTGCAAACCACTATTAAGTTAATATATGCTTAAGATTTTCTTAATGGTCTTGTCATGTCAAAAAAACTAATTTTCTTTTTTTACAAGTCACTTGGGCTTTCACTTAGAAGTTTTGCCTGTCAATTGTGAATTTTCAAAGTCCCACTGGACTAATACGTAGGGAAAAGACTTAAAAATAACTGGCCCAAAGGGGAAGTGCTCATCACAAAGCACTATTCCAAGTCCAAAATATACCTGTACTTGTCCCATACCACTGGACTATCAATTAATTGGAGCCCGCATTGAATATCTCAATTTTCTGTACGTAGGTTAAGCATTAAAAATCAAAGGAGGTGTGTGTTCTATTATAACGATGATGACAGGTTGCTGTGATCTTCATCATGATGTCACTCTCTCATGTGTTCTGATTAATCATAGCACCTGTTGGAAATGTCAGATACATATTTCATTTTGGTATTCTGAACCCTTCGATTGGTGATTAATCTACAACTACCTGTCCTGTGACATTCTTTGTCGAACCAAAGTTTGTCAAATATAAAAAGACGAGTGACAGATCTCATGGAAGTGGTATTTTGAAAACTTTTTGATTTTTTTCTTTGATTCTCTTACAGATAATAGGACGTATAAGGTTCTGATAGAGGAATATGACACGAGCAAATCAACCTACGCTGTCAGACATACAGAGGAACAGAAAGGTTGGTCTGGAAAATCAATTCCGAGGATGTAGAAAAAAAGGGTCATTTGTGACAAACAACCTTATCCTTGTTTGCATAAGAAGTAATAAAGAGGATTGGGTTTCATAATAAACTATATGGCTATTTTTGTCAGAACAAAGTAACTATGGAACATTCCATGCTAAATTTTAGAAACTTATGACTTAAGATCAGTATCTTTTGGTAGTGACAAAGGATCTATTTTGTGATCTGTGGATTTCTCATTGTACTTTAGGTCATCATGCTGAGTCATTTTATTGACAAATAATATTTTGTTATTTACATATTTTTTACAGTGCGTCAATTGAAAATTTTTGAATCTTTAAAAACAAATTTCCTTAATGTATGAATATGTAAAGAGAATATATAATGTTAAAATTTTTAAGTATGGAACTCTTTTGTTAGTGTACTATAATGATGTAAGGTTGACCTTATTTCAAAACACTTTTAATATTCTGCATCCACAGTGTTTAATAAATTTTTGGAAAAACTCTTAAAGTTTCTGAACCAAGTAAATCTGATCAGCATTAAGCTTGCACCTGTTGTTATATAAAAACATATCTGATCCATATTTTGTGAGTGTCATGTTCAGGTGATCATTTAGTTCCACAGGCCTCATGCTTTTAGGGATGCTAGATTTCCTTGAATTTCAGTGGAAAATATTCTGTTTGATGTTTTGATTCTTTTTTACTAATTGCCTCAGTTGTTTATTGAATTGACATATTGCTTGCATGTCTTGTGGAAAATATTAAAAGGCCAGAATAAAATCATGAAATCTTTTGATTCATTAAGTTAGACATTTTGCTTCGTGAATTTCACAGTCATCAAGACCTACTTCATCAATGGCTACAAGAACCAGATGGCGGATGAGGACAGTAAAGAAAATGATCCGTCATCTAGCAACCAGCAGGAAGAGGATCATGGGAGTACGGAGCATGCCGAGGGAAATCCAGAGGATGTAGACAAGGTGATATATTCCAATCCAAATACACATAGATCTACAGTCTGTTAGCCATGATATACAGGTTGCTCTAAAAGCATTGTGATGTTTTCTCTCCCTCTCCCAGTTCTATACCTAACATTTCAAAGAGCTATGAGCTTATTATTTCAGACTAAATTATGTAATTCTGAAAAAAAAATATCAAACAGGTGATAGTGTTGGTCCTGCATATTACATCATTGATAAAGCTATCTTTATGAAATGAGTCGATGATTGATGAGGAACTTGCGAAATGATGCACATGAAGGAGATCTTTGTGCAAGATGCCTGATTAAAAAAACCCTTTATGTCATTTTCATTTCATGTCATTTGTATCGATTGGTTTGGAATTAGATTCAAACTTTATTTGCTATAACAATGACAAGCATTAGTACTTTAATCACTACAAAACCAATAATGAATTGCCATTCTGACAGCACTGCTGCTTAAATTAGAATAATTGCAATAAATATATGCATGACATCATGCCAGCATATCATTCATTATAACATGCCTTATAAGTGCAACTAGGTCAAATCATTTAATGTTTTAGCTCACCTGCATTAATTAATTTTTATGTCAGGTGTGAGAATTTACTTTGATAGATTGAGGAACCATAACTTGTGATATTAATGATCTTATCCTTATCTTTCATTCAAAAGTTGGAATTATTCTTATCTGAATAAGTTTCTGAAAGCAGGTACAGAAATACATTTTATAATTAGAATATTTAGCCCAAATGGAGTTACACTATGTACCCTGTAAGTGCCAAATTAATGAAGTGAAAAATGGAGGATTCTGAGATTCCCATCTAAATAAGCCTGCACTAGATAATGATTTTGTTTTACTCTAGATATAACATGTACTACATGTTGAAACATTTCTAGCTGTAACTCTCTGTCTCATCAACATCCAATTAATGCTCATGCCATCGATTCTAATTTAACTTAATCAGGGAACACTTGAGATCAAAGGTTTCAATATCCTTGCATGCTTCTTTCTACTCTGTGACTCTTCTCCATTAGGAAGCAATTAAATGCTAGCCAACATGTTTGTCAGCGCAAGTTGCCATTCAATACATCAAAACTTATGCTGAGCTCCCAACAATGATCAGTTTTATTCCTGACATATCGGACCAAAAATCAAATTTCCAGGGCTCCAAGTCCATTCCATCTAATATGAGGAGGAAAAGCAAGAGAAAATAATTTGCACATACATCAAACGATGGACTGTAAGCCAAGAGTAAAATCCAATCGTCAGAGATACGTTTGTAGGGGGCTTCCGCCGCAGTCCTATCTCTAGAGAGCCCTATTATTTGTTCATTTTGTTATCGGTGAAAACTAAATGGAAGCAGACATGCTAACTTGTCCTCCATTTGTTTTTGGGGGGTTTTTTTGTTTTTGTTTTTGATTACTCAATGTAGCTATATAGAATATTGATTTTGTACAAAAGGAGCATATCCCGAACATAAAATTATAAAAGCGATCAAAATTTGAATAATTGGGGAAAATTGCTCTCATTTGGATAATGTTTTAACCAAAATAAACAATATAGAATTCATTAACAAGAAAAATATCTGCATATCTTTCAAGTATTGATTGAATGATTGTCAGTGAATTAATTGAATGCTTCTTGAGAAAATTAATTGACATTGCACAAGACTTTTTATCAGATGATTTGGTGATGCCAATTTTCATGAGGTTTTCATATTACCTGATAGTTGAACATAAAACTTTCAATTACCAGGTATTTCCATCATTTGTGATTTTATGTATTCGATATAATACATTAGGGATTTAGGAAACTTGTAAGAGCAATGGATTCAATGATTTTGGTTGCTAATGTGCAGTTTACCATTTATGAAATCCTAAGGGAGTTAACTGGGATTTGTTCACAGCCATTTCCCATTATGGATCTCTTAAGAATGTTGCCAGTAGAAAGTCAGAATTGTTATGGGATAGAATAGGGTCTGTAAGTGTCAAACTCCTATAGATAGGAGAATAGAGTAGGGATTCCATCATTATTGGAGTGGATATGGAAACATCAAGGATATGTTGTAATTATCTATGTACATGTAGCAAGTTTTATTTGGCTGGATTTGGTCAATACAGTGGGCTTCAGTACATGTAATCCAAATGACTCACTTTTCACTTGAATTTTAATAATACCCAATTTTTGAAAGTCATATAAGATATTATCACATTGGTCATTCCTTTATCCAGATGCTTCATCAATGTAGACAATTTGGTCAGAAATGAAGATTTTGGGATTAATGAAGCTTTTGATCCAGATAAACACATTTGTAGCAATACATTTTATACTTTCCATCCTAAGCATGTTGAAATTTATTAACACTTACATTAAGTATTAAAAACTTAATAATTGTGACTGATATGTTTTAATAAAATATTTCCTCTTCTAGTTTTGAATGCTTCTGCAAAATTTATTATTTTGAAGTATAAACATTGCATACTTGGTAATGATATTTACTGGTATGTTTAATGAAATTTATGTTTATTATATATCCATCTTAAAATTAATGGGTTTATTTTATACTACTTTTTGTTTTGATTTTGTAGACGACTAAGAAACACAGACTTTCCAACCATTATGAGTCCAAGGTAAGTCCAAGGTCTCATGGGAGACATGGAAGAATGGTCCATGCCTGTCTTGAATTACCTGTATTTTGAATATACATCCATCTGTCATGGTATGAGACAGTTTACTTTTGCTGGTTGTTTTGTTTTGAGTGAAAAACATACATTTTACTTTTCTTGATGACTTCAGAAAGAATGATAGAATATTTGTTTAATACTTTAATGATAAAAAACTAAATGAAGAAAGTTGGTACAGATTTTAAGATGTTCATTATAAAGATTTTAAACAATTATTAAAACATAAGCACTATTTTTGTCGAAACAACCCTATGATTTGTTATTCATGGATTGTATTAATTTAACAACTGTACCATGCTCATTGCAGGCTTCTGATGCAAATGGTATCACTCAAAACCTTTTAGGCAGGAAAAGAAGTGCTAGTGATGTGTCTTTGGAACAGGATAATGGTAACGCTTATGCTTCTAGCTTCATCTCTTCTTGCCAATTCAGAACAAAGTAGACAACCTACAAAAAATACAGGACAAGCAACTTCTATTAAGCTGTTGTTGACAAAGAAGACCAATTTCTTTATAGTGCCGCAGTCTGCCTGCATTGTATGCTGTGAATCTATATAGCTTAGTGTATGAAACATGCACACATAAAACAATAGTCACCAAGCATACAGCACCACAGTAAATTGTTCTTTTGTGGGGATTCATGGATATGCTTGTTTTAAGTGGTACTTTGATTTTTTGACCCCAAACTATTGCTCTGCATGCAGCATAATTTATCGGTAAAGAGCTTCTCTTTGAATTAGACCCACTTCATTGATGTGATGTAATTGAAGTAAACTTCAAATCTTATGTAACTAATTAATATGATAGATGCCAATGTTACTGGAATATGATATGGGATGGAACTCTTTAGGCTTTATCAACCAAGAAATTGGAATATAAGTGGCAGATTTTTCACTGTAGACTTAGGCAAACCATATTATATTACATGGTTTATCTTAATATTCTTCCAGCCATGCAAATTATGCTTTAAGAGCCTACTTTCAATACAATACAAGTACTGATAAAGACAACAAAAATGAAGTAGTTTTTCTACTAAAACATACATGGACTTCACTTTCAAGTCAGTCATGTTAGACCTGAAAAAGGACAAGGATCAGTTCAACACATTTTCTTTAAGGTTGCTCACCTTGTGTAATAATTAAAGGGAAAGTACTCTCTGCTAGGAAATGTAGAAACCCTGCCAGTTTGGTGCTTTCTTCAATTTGGACAGAACCACCAGAATGAAGATTGTCCCATTTGTTTGGGGTTTTTTGTTTGTACATGTGTAATCAGTGAATTATTTTATACAGTTATTGCTGTTTTTGAGGTCAATACAATGATTTAGCTACCCGAGAAGTACAATATTCACCGAGCCGAAGGCAAGGTGAATATTGTACTTCGAGGGTAGCTAAATCATCGTATTGATCGAAAAAACAGCAATAATTGTTTTATTATATGATTTAGCGACGAATTGATACAGACATATCAAATTGAGTTGTTATCAATCGAACAAAACCGTTTGAAGCTATAGGCGAGCACATTGAGAAATGCGATATTTTATTGGACAACCGGAATAATGGTAACTAATCGTAGCATTTTGGAAATTCCCGATCTATTTTTATTGCAATGTAGAACAAATCAAATGTGATATTGACCTCCTAGGTCACGTGCAGGTGAATATCACGTATTATTTTTTCTAGATTGTTGGATATCAGCAAATCAGAGGAATTAATGAATCATATAATAAATTTATTTATTGCTTCTTATGTACTTCTTGTGGGTAAAATCTGCATTTGATTTTGATCAAAGAAAGATAACTCAAAATATGTTTTAAACCCCCCCCC
>WFKH01011581.1:13192884-13210269 GCA_016163765.1 Magallana hongkongensis | reverse complement strand
TCTTCTCAAAAACCAATTGGCCAGAAAAGCTGTAACTTGTATGGAAGCATTCTCAGGTAGTGTAGATTCAAGTTTGTTCAAATCATGATCCCCAGGGGTACGGTAGGGCCGCAATGAGGGGTCTAATTTTTACATAGAAATATACAGAGAAAAATTTAAAAAATCTTCTTCTCAAAAACCAATTGACCAGAAAAGCTGTAACTTGTGTAGAAGCATCCTCAGGTAGTGAAGATTCAAGTTTGTTCAAACCATGATCCCCGGGGGTAGGGTGGGGCCACAATTGGGGATCGAATTTATACATAGGAATCTTTAAAAATCTTCTTCTCAAGAACCAATTGGCCAGAAAAGGTGTAACTTGCGTGTATTTGCATCCTCAGGTAGTGTAGATTCAAGTTTGTAGAAACCATGATCCCCGGGGGTACGGTGGGGCCACAATTAGGGGGCAAATTTTTACCTAGAATATATAGAGAAATTTATTTAAAAATCTTCTCAAGAACCAATTGGCCAGAAAAGCTGTAACTTGTGTGGAAGCATCCTCAGGTAGTGTTGATTCTAGTTTGTTCAAGCCATAATCCCCGAGGGTAGGGTGGGCCACCATGGGGGGCGAATTTTACATATGAATGTAATGAGAAATATCTTCTTTTTGAAAATCAATTAAGCAGAAAAGCTGTTACTTGAGTGGAAGCATCCTCAGGTAGTGTAATATATAAAAATCTTATAATATAGAGAAAAATCTTTTAAAATCAAATAAAAAAGAATGAAACTATAATGGGGGGAGGGGTCGAAGGAAATAAATTTGATCATTTATAAAAAATATTTAGTATATAGTATTACTAATATGCAATCATATTGACATTTGTTGATTCTCAGTTGTTTAGACTGTGGACCTGGATAATTCTTGGGCCACATAAAAGGTTCAGAGTTTGATGTAGGTTTATATTTAGCTGATTTTATTATGTCTAGTGTTGCTCAGGTGAGCGATGTGGCCCATGGGCCTCTTGCTTTTTCAGTTCTATAGGTATAAATTAAAGAAAATTCTTTTTAGAAGTTGGGTAGGGGTCCAAAAAATAAAATATACATATAGTTTTCAATGAAAATATAACTTCAATGTACCTCCATAGATGCAGACAAATATATCTCGTGCCGACTGAGACCCATTTTAAGAATAGGGTACCCTATTTTGAGACAGAGTTACAACTTAAATAAGCAAGCTTAGACCTTTTTCTCAACAAATTGTTGTAGAGTGGACACTAAAGACCTCCTTTCATATTTTTCAGATTTTTAAATTTTTAAAATTAGTCTGCAGCTGCGCAGTTCTACAGCTGTTCTAAATGATTAAAAAGGCATTGTTCTGTTCTTGTATGCGTAATCGCATACAAAACAACATGTTAAACCTCATATATATTGGTTTTTTATCTATTGATAATAGTTTCGGTCAGCTTTGGGCAGAAACAAGCTAGTTCAAAACTGTTTACATTTTGATCCTCAAATGTACAAGATGGCCGCACATCCCCCTTAAATGACGGTCGGACATCGGTGTTCATTGACGAGTCTGTTATTTTGTCTTGATGACACTACGAATCGATTTTGTAACGTATTGTCGAATATTTTTTCATCAATGACTATTTTAAATATTTACTCATATTTAATCGTACAATTGCTGAAAATCCTATAAATATAAGTAATAAGGAATCATTTTTTGAACATTATGAGGTGATCAAATACGGTCTGTGTGAATCTATCATAAAGCCCTTTGGGCTTTATTGGATTTTATCAGTACCGAACTATTTGATCACCTCATAATACTCTAAGAATGATTCCTTATTCCTTAATTGTTAAACGTTAAACTTTGATAATTCATCATGATTATTATCATCTTTTTTATTTATATTATTCCTTTGAAATGTACCCACCCCCTCCCCGAAAAAATGATTCTAAATCAGACCCCCCCCCCCCCCCCAAAAAAAAAAATAAAATAAAATAAAAATGTACATCAAAACAAACAATAATATAACATTGTCGAATGTTTTTTCTCAATGCCTACTTGAAAATTACAAATCTCCTTGCTTAGTTGTGAGAAATTTATTAGCATGTTATATGTGGCCATATTCAACAACTCTAGCATTGGGGAAAACGCCATACGTTGGTCACTTATTTGCAACAACTACGAAGATGAGAAGTCTAAAATCTTAATGGACGCCGCTACATGATTTTCTTACATGGAAATAGATGTAGTCCATTGTAGAGATAATGATAAACCCAGGACAATCTCATTGTGAATCATGTGATCCCGTTGTTGTCATTCGCACACGTTATGGTTTAACTATTCATGTCCAAATTTCCCCCAGAATAATTTGCCTAAAAATTGCAACATGGAAAACCATCTTCACCATTACTCTTGATAATTTAAAAACAGCGTGCGTACTTTTTGTTGTAATAGTAATCTGATGTACTGAATTAATTATCATCCTTAAGGAGGCTGGGTGGTCAACAAATTACCCATCAGATTTAACTTAAATGTTTAGATAAGATTTTTTAAACTATTAACTATCATTTAGTAAAGAATTCATATAGTTTAGCTTTAAATTTTTAGTATTTCCCTATATCTTTATGCAGAGCTCTTCTTCTAATGGAAATCAATATACTTAAAAAATGGCCATGACCATCCAGCTCTCTTAAAAGTACTGTAAACCAACTTTTATTCACGACGACATTATTTCGCGATTTACATCCGATAAACTGGTTCGCGACGACTAATGTTCGCGACCAAACCTTATCCAGAACCGTGTTGCTATAACCACAATTAGACAAGGACTGGTTGGCGGCGAAAAATAATCGCGACGACGAGGCTCTCGCGAACTTCGCGGAAATTTCTCGCACGCGAATAAAAGTTGCTTAACAGTATCCGTTCTTTACGCTTCCAAAGTTACAACTGTGCACATTTGAGTACCATACATTATTCTTTGTATTTTGGAACGTCAATTTTATCACAACAAGAGGTCAAAATGTGATCGAAGCAAAATGAATGATTGAAAATGCAACCTAGCACAGCAATTATTTAAAATTAAACATGGAGAGAATGCTGTAGTTGAAAGTATGCTCAAATTATACCGGTATATATGGCGTATCTAGGTTAAATTTTGTCGATATGAATTTGAAATGCCTATGGATTTGTCCTACATAGGCTGACCAAAGCTGCAGTGGAGCTATTTACCATGTACGATACATGTACCAGAAAGAATTCAGTAAAACTGTTCTGTATTACTATATATAAAAAAAGAAACTCTTTAACCGAGTGTGAACATAGATAAAGGGCAACTGCCATAGTAATTTACCTACATCAATCTCTGGTTAATTTGAATGAAACTTGTCTTATTTTTCTTATTTGTTTTTACGATATTTTTGTTCCGGTGCAAAAAGAATTCCTCAATTTATAGTTTCCATTATTGTCAATTCTTTAAAATAAGAATCACGTGACCTAATTAAACAGATTTATACAAAGTGTTGGTATTTTTTTTTCGAGTCGAAAATAAATAATTCGGATAAGATATTGTTGTACATAACGCGATTGTCTTCAAAAAGAAATTTTTAGGAAGGTCTATTCTTTACGTTGAAGTTAAGTGTGTTGAAAATTTTGATCCTGGAAAAAACCTAGCATACACCTTTTAGGACTGTTGACAAATTTGAAATATTGTAAAGAACTTACGATAATTCATTTTTTTAATTTACATTTATAAATTCTCTAATTACACTCAATACTTTAAGGGTTTGATAAATCATCCGTTAATCGTAGCAAAAACAAAAGAGGAAGGACAAGTTTATTGTTATTAAGACAAATCGATCAGTATATGCTTCACGCAGAAACAATCTTGCTTTTCCAGAGACAGTACGACTTTTTAGAGGGACAATGCGTGCATTATTTGACTATCGACGTTCGCAGACTTTATCAAAGAATACTTTGTTTAAAGGTAAAGTTTATAACAATATTTTAAAATACGTATATCACCTCATATGATAAACAAAATTATCTAATTTTCACCATGTATAACACTCGTTAATGAGATTATACATTTTTCTCGTGTGAACATGCCTTTGAATTTCGTCAGTTTGTCTTGCATGCAAGGATGTTTATTGAGTTAGGTAATTGTTGTTTCCTGAACTAATTTTTTAAAAATATACATAAAAGGACATGTTCTAGTATATAATCTGGTAGAAACTCGACGCTGCAATCCTTTATGTTCTCAAGGAATTTAAATCGAATACTTTATTCTCAGACATTTTATCTACGCTTCATACTCCTAAAAACGCGGGTTATGTATTTTTTCTGCAATGTCGCTACCTTCATACCCGCATTAAAACCAAAGAAAGCATTTCATTGTTTAAGTAACATCATAAATCTTGTTAACGCTGTCAGATGTTTATAATGATATTTCTTAATAAATAAGTCTCCAAGGACATTAAACAACAGGAACACCATTGGGGCGACGTTTTCTGAATCATGTATTCACGATAATGATAACAACGTTGTTTGCACAATATGACGTCCTTTCTTGCAAGCATCACAGATCATTCAGAGATGATGTCAGTTCTTATTATACCCAAAGCAACAAGTTGCGAGGGGAATAATGTTTTTGACCAGTCCGTCAGTCAGTAGGTCATTTAGTGTGTCAGTCAGTCCTGGTTTTTTTTTTATTAGTGCAACTTCTCTGAAACCGCTGTACGGAATTTCAAGAAACTTTGTAGGTATTTGAGACACAATTTGTAGATGTGCATACTACCAGGAATTTCCGATTTCACTATTTTTTTCTGGGAATTTCGACCCTTTTGAACTTAGAATTTGGCCATATATTGAATATAATAATGAACAGTTTGTAAGCGCAACTCCTCTTAACTCCTCTTAAACCGCTGAACTTAATTCCGTGAAACTATCTAGGTACATGTATTTTGTACATAATGTATAGATGTGCATATTACCAGGAATTTTCGATTTCGTTATTTTTCTGCGAATTGTGGCACTTTTGAATTTAGAAATTTGTTGTTGTTAATGACAAAAGTACAGACATGCAGGAAGTTTCGATGTGATGATTTTTGGGGAGTTATGTTCGTTTTTAAAATCAAATTATTTTGTATTTAATGCATACCCTGCTATTCATTATGTGCAGCGTTGTCAAGTAATAGGTTAGCTTGGGGTATGTGAGCTTGCTCACTTTTTCTTTCATTTCAAATTTTACATAACACTTAAATTTAAAAATTATTTTTTTAAAGGATTTTATTTATTTATTTATTTATTTATTTATTTATTTATTTAACTTTAAAAAAACCCATAAACAATTAATAAATCTACTATCATAAAAAATAACACACAACCCCCCCCCCCCAAAAAAAAAAACCCAACCCCTAACAAACCGAAATATCCTTCATGTACCTCAGATTGTAAATATACCTTTTTCGTAACTTTTGTTTTGTTAGCCAAGCTTAAGTAGTCAATACACTCCTGTGGCCCAGAATCCAGGTAACGTACTACTAAGGGATCCATCTACATATGTACACCAATCATATTTTCAGCTTTAAGTCGAAAGAGTCCCAACGGAACAAAATGAACAATACATGTACCATGAGAGGAGATGCATTTCTCAAACAATTGGTCTTTTGGAACATCAAAGGACAGGACAACGACTACAAAAAGGATGGTACAATTGATATTGGATGAAAAGGAGAGGCAAGCTATGCATATGAAGAACATACCGGCAAGTTTTGGTGGTGGTCTGTGATGACCAAAATGGAGCGCACAGAACTTACTGGTGAGACACAGGATGATCCAAGCCTGGAGACAAAAAGTTAATGTAAGGAATCTATCCATGTCGGACTCATCCATAGACAGCCAAGGCAACTTGACGGAGGGACTTGGTCTTCGGACAAGCCGGCTCAAACAGACACAGCAGAACAACAAACCAGAGACCTATGATATTGTGACAGAAATGAAAATACAAGGGAATGAACAGTTTGGACGGGGATAGAAAAGACCGATAAAGTGATCATAGTGCAACAAACTTCAAAGAGACAAGGGTAAGTGGTTAGAGAAATGCCAATAAGAACACTCAAGATTGTGGAATGCAGAAAACCCGTCGGTGAAAGATAAGCGAAAGGAGCAGTATAATTTGTTGATACGAGAGGGTTTTTAGGTGAAGAAAAGACTTCACTGTCCGTGGGAAGAAGTCAAGCCTATTTGTATGCAAAACGTTCTGACCCTCGAACTAAAGAACAGCAGATCCAGTGCCCACTCCAGGCGGTAGTTGATCCATGCAAATGCGGTGAATAAGCAACATGAAAGAAAAAGGTAAATAAAAACAATATCCTTTTCAGAGTCCAACCTGGTAGCGTAAAATTTGTACAAGATGAACTTCAAGTTAAGGAAGAAGTTACGATAAGTTTTCCCACGAGTTGGAGAATTGTGGAGAGTTGTTTGTTGCCAAAGGAGAAGAACGTGTATATGGTGAAGGAATTGAAGGTATCTTAGTGTCGTCAAGGAATGACCTTGAGGTATAAGCAGTCGCTATTGCAGGGATCCAGAAACAAACAAGAAGGTAAAGGTGTGTTACTGAACAGCAATGGAACAAGCAGGGAGCATGCTTCTTATATGTTTATCAGAAACGTACTTGAGGATATGACATGGTTCACTTCTAGCAGTGGTCAGAAGCATAAACACAAGAGAAGTACAGTATTGTTCAATCAGAAGTAAGGCGCGCAAAGGAAGACCAAGAAATGCAAAGGCAATCGAGTTCAGAAAATCTAGAAAAAGTGGATATTTCGTAAAACCCCTGTCACACCGGGGCTGCGTCCTCATGGCGATCCCGCTGCGTCCTTAAATAAAGTAAAACGCCAAGGTACACGCAGTAGAGTCTCCTACAGCGCCGTAACAACGCAACGGCATCTTCATTTGTCGCGGTGGGATCGCCTCGAACATTATAGAACGCCATGCGACGGCGCGCACTTTGAACATGCACAAAGTACGCGCCGTGGCTCTGCGTTCTTATTAACACGCAGTAGAAACGGAGTGAGGTCGCCGTGACAGCGCCGTAAGGTCTCCAACAGCGCCACGAGAGCTCCATTGGCGCGCTCAAGGAACGCAGCTAATCGCAGTGTAGACGCAGTGATAAGTCAATTGCGCTTGCACAGAGACCTCTCGGAGTCCTTTGGGATGTCACTGCGTCTCTATCGCGCTCTCACTGCGCATCCACAGCGTTTGAACGATTTGTTTTTCTTTTGGCTGCGTTCACACAGCGATCCCAAAGAGCTGTTGCTGCGTTCATCGCGCTCTCTTGACGTTTCTTCTGCGTTTATTAGCGTTTGTACCGCGCTCCCACGGCGTTTCTAGTGCGTTGTCAGCCAGACGACGAAAACTCGAACAATGGCTGTTGTACAATAACAAGCGATGTAGTATTATCAAACTTGATGTGGATGACTGTGTATAAAGTAGCATTTGCGAATATTCCAGGACCTATTAAAGGACGTGGAATTCATGCCATTTTGTTCTGATGTTTTTACATGTTTTCTAACAACTAATAACGGTTCTTTTTTTGTAGACCTGTCTACTAAGATTTTTGTCTTTCACAAATTATTTAGAAATTAGTTACTTTCCAATTACAATGTACCTAATTTCATCAAAACAAAACAATTTTTTTTATCATTTATTTACCGGTTGTAAATTATTGTTTGTTTCCCATACAATTGTACAAATTAACATTAACCTACCAATAAGTAAAGAATTGTGCAAGCAGTCAGCGCGCAGACCACGCCGTGGACGCGCGGTAAAAACTCTTAGCACGTAATGGGCGCTCGGCGTATACTCAGCGGGAGCGCAGTCAATCGCCAAGTAGAACTCTGTGGAAACGCAGTTACACGCCGCGGGAGCTCCGTAAAAACGCTTCGGTCGCCGTCAGGACGCCGTGACTTTTTCACTTGTGTAAATTTTAAATAAAATTGTACATTTTTCCTGAATTACAACAACAAATACTACAATAGAAAAAATATTTTTAAACAATATGTAACACACACCGATTCTAGTGTTCCTGCTAAGTTTCTTGAAAATTTATCGTCTGCTCATTTTATAGGATCGTCTCAAAATACAGGTCAATCTATCATAGGATTTTACAGAAATTGCAATTCTTCAAAGCATGTACATTGAATTAAAATACTACAATGGAAATTTTCCTCAAATTGTAATAATTAATATATGATAAGTAATAGCATATTTAATCCTATTATACAAAGCATAAATTTAATTCTACCGTCCGGTTTTGAATGAGGTCATCTCAAGATATCAAAATGCTCCAAATTTCTGAGGCATGCACTTTTTACTTTTTCTTTTACCGAACAACAAAAATATCGCACCCAAAATATTATTTTCTTTAAAAATCAAAATTATTTTTTTCATAATTTGTTTTTATGCTTAATTTATTGAAAATAATTTCAAAACAATTACTTAAAAGTTTTAACACGCTGTATTTTACATGAATGCGCAAAAACGTGCGCAATGAACAATACAGTTGGCCACCTTAAATGAATTTTCATCAAACTTGATTTTTTTAATCTCATATTAAACAGAACTCACTTATTCCAATATAAAAACTAAACTGAAAATAATATTACAGGTATATGATTTACAATTGTGATAAGGCATATGATATAATATAAAAGGATCAGAAGTCTATATCAATGATAAGAAATGCAAACACCAGTGCTTCTTTTAGGACATAACAAAACAACAACAAAAAATAAAACCAGATTACAGCTATGAAAAAATCCTAAAACAAATACGCCTTCATTCATTTTTCTTGACAAGAGTTTCTCTTTGATATAATAATATTTCATATCTGGTTGGCTTTAATTCGCAAAAATTTCGCGTTTGATCGCAAAAGTTACGCGTTTATTCGCAAAAAGTTTTGCGTTTATTCACGAAAGCAAAAAGGTTATAACTTACAGTAATACTTTTTCTTTAATAGCCCAACCTGAGATCAACTTTTTAGGTGATGGAAATACATGTCTCACATATTTCATTGATCACAAGTAGTCTGATTATACATGCTTCAATCCAACTTTGTTCTTTTTTATATACGCTTATGTAGGAAAGTCAAGAAAACAAGAATTGTACATGTATTACTAAAAATTATGATGCATTGATTAATACAAAATTTAAGAACATTGTTTTCGCTTAAATCGGTTATCACAGTTTATCTAAATAAACAAATGTAAAATAAAAAGTAAAATAATTGAAGCTTATACCCATTTTTTACCAGTGAAATTACATTTCAGAAAAGATACTTGATAGATCCATCAAATAATAAATTGGGGTGTAGAGCCACAATAAATTTCTTTTAATGCTCTGCGTCACACGGAACATAAGGCGGCTACTGTGGTTTTCCATCTACCTCTGTCGTTTGCGATGGGTTTTGACTCTCCCTAGGTCCCTAGGTTCTGTCAATTTTCTTTAGGTCGAATGTTAGTACTCTGCGCCAGGTATTCTTCGGTCTTCCACGCTTCGTTGTCCTCTGTGACTTGCTTTGTTGCTTTTCTCAGAGAGTGTCCTATCCAGTTCCATCTGCGTACTCTACCACCGTAAGAACTTGTGGAAAATTATGAATCACATTGTACCCCGACAGTCGTTCTCCATTTTACTCTGTTTTATGCTGTTATTTTGCCTCATTTTAGGTCTTTCCAATACTTTCTAGCTATTTCACTCTTGTTCTTCTCCTGCTATGCAGTGATCGCCCTTGTTTTCAATGACCTTGTGGGTTCAAGCCCAATGCTATATGCCTCTCTGGTAATACTATTTTGGGGTTTTCTCCATGTGTAACCAATCCATTGCCATGCTCTTTTTTTACCTGGAGGGCTGTTGTTTCCTGCCTAGTACGCTCCAGAAACTGCTCATTGGTTATCATTACTGACCAACAGATTTTACAGATGTGCCTTAGGCGCTTGTTGGTAAATGCCTAGATTTTTGTTGTAATCCTGCTGTTAATATGCAGGTTTCACATCCATAGAGAAGCACTATTTTAACATTGGTATTAAATATTCTGATATTGGTGCTTTCACTTAGCACACTGGAACTCCATGCTGGCTTAAGGTAGTCCATCCATAACTAAGGCCAATTTAACAATTTTGATTGATCTATACTACATCAAATACGTATTTTAAAGCTATTATGAGGCTGACATAAACCAAAATAGGGTGTATGTTTGTAGTCAATTAAATGAACTTTTTGCACTTAAAACTTTTTTAAAGAGTTGTCTGCCCTTTAGGTAAATTTTAAAATATCATTTTCTGAAAATATGTATGGTAAATTATGAATTATTTTAGGATATTCGAAGAAAGGGAAAGCTATTGCAACTTTTTACCAAGAGAAATGTGAGAAAACAACTTGTACTAAAGAAATATATTGAAAAATGCATTTTTCCCATATACTTCAATGTTAACTTCAACATATGATGAATTTATTAATATTAATTTTTTTTTAAAGATACCAAATGTGAATCTTTATTATTAATAAACTCCATAAAATCACACTAAGATTTTAGTGATCAAACTTCAATCTATTAGATATGAAATAAGATAGTTATGGATGGACTACCTTAAGCATTGCAAAGGCTTGACGGGCGTTGCTTATTCTAGCTTTGATGTCTTCGTCTGAGCCACCGGTCTTACTTATAAAGGACCCTCAGAATATGCATTGTTCTACTTCTTCCAGATCTTCCCCTTCAAATGTGACTGGTCCTCCTTTTCTAATTTAACCTTCATAATTTTTGTTTTCTTGCTGTTGATTTTTTGTCCAATTTTCTTTCCAACTTCATTTAGTTTGTTAGACTTCTCTATGATGTCTTTTATATGGTATGACAGTAGGGCAAGGTCGTCAGTAAAGTCTAGGTCTTCTGATCTTCTGAACATTGTCCATTGTATTCCCCTTGGTTTATCAAATGCCTTTTTGTGATCAAGTCTATCAGTATTAGGAAGATGGTGGGCGAGAGTAAGCAGCCTTGTTTCTCTCCAGTCTTTACCTGAAAGGGGTCAATGAGAGATGTTTCTTGTATCACTTGTATCGATAATTCTTCATATCAGTTCTTGATAATATTAACTATCTTAGACGGTATTCTATAGTGTCTCAGCAATTGCCACATTCCATCTCTGTTGACACTGTCAAAAGCATTTTCGAAGTTGATAAAATTTATGTACAGTGATGATTGCCATTCAACAGATTGCTGCACAAGCATTCTGAGAGTTGCAAATTAGTCAGTGCAACTTCTGTTTGATCTTAAGCATGTCTGTTTATCACGTAAAACTTGATCCACAGCATCTTTCATCCTGTTTAGTATCAGTCTACATAGGATCTTGCTACCTACTGGCAGAAGGGTTATGCCTCTCCAAATTTTACAACAGCTTAATTGGTCTTCTTTTTAAGCAGTTTGACAAGTATTTCTTTATTCCATTCGGTTGGTATTTTGATTATTCTGGTAGGTTAATAGATACAAGTTTAAATGTTGCTCACTATTTCATGTATGTGGCTCATATTGATTAAAGCATCCTATTCTTTTATAAACACATCCTCTAAAAAGCGTACCGGACTTTCATTTTAAAAGTCCAAAAGTTAACGCCAACGACTACAACAACAACAACGACAACATACGTCAGAAAAAAGTTTAAAAAGCTTACATGAGCCTTCGGCTTAGATGTGCTAAAACCCAGCAATTTATTCTTCGCGATAAAGATTACCTCGTGGTATACATATACTATGGGTTAAACTTATAGCAGAAACAAGTGCCTATGGCTAAAACACTGAATTTTTGTTCAAAATTTCAACTTTCAAATTCATATTGCGATAATTTCATATGTTGTATATTGTAATGCCCTGCATTTTGTTTATATCATTTAGAACCTGTAGTCTTCATATTTTAGTAACATTTTAGTAACAGTTACAAATTTATCAAACTTTTGTGCAATTAAGCAAGTTTAGTGTTTCTGTTGTTTTTAAAACTAATGTGTTTTCACGCTTGAATTCGGTATGCTGACCATTAGTCCATTAGTCGTGTCTGCTCTTTACGTTAAAGTATAATTTTGCTGCGCTTCGTTTACTTTAGTTGGTTAAAGCCTGCATTTTGATATTTATCTTAATTATGGAACCTTGTCGTTTCCTGTGTGAATCTGACCATTTTATCAGTGTGTTACGCATACAAATTCATTCTAACTGTCCAGACGTTATTTAATCTAGGGAAACTGTGGCCGATCACGATGTAAGTTTTGATAGTATTGTTTTAAAGCTATATGTTAAGAGAAATTAATTGAGAACCTTTGTAATGTTCATTTATATGTTTAGCGTGCTGAACTATGTTTCAAATTTGTTGGCGAACTGATTTTTATTACTTTGTATTCATTTATTTGTATTTTATTTTTATTTGTTGTAGCTTTTTACCACACACACTTCATTTCACCACTCAAGTAACCCAGTGCGCATATCAGGAACCGCCTTTTCCTCTGTGTACTTAGATTTCGTGGTTAATAAAATGAAACTGGTTAACTAACTGTAATCTTTGTTGTTAAGTTCTTTAGCAAATACACACGGAAGGCAGTACATATATGAATATACAATTGTATGCCTTAATATGGCTGGATGGTCGGGGTCATTTCTAGACTGTATTGATCTCCTCTAGAAGAAGAGATCTGTTTAAAGATATTGGAAAATACTCAAAGTTAAAGGGGCATGGTCACGATTTTGGTCAAAAATAATTTTTCCGTTTTCAAAGTTTACAATGCTTCAGTAAGGCATATCTTGTAGTCAACCAAATTTTGAGTTTCAGTCGTCGCGTTATAAGCAAGATACAGAGCTCACAATTCTTTGTCATGTAAACAAAGCTTACGTCATGCTTATGTTTACGTTTTGAATGTTGAAGTGAAAATTCCAGTTTTAGACCTAAATTAAATGTGATAAACGCTAGTAACTATTCTTTATGCTTAAAATGAATTAGAAGAGAGAAAGAAATCAGCTTGAAAAAGAACTTTTACCGGTATATTGAACCAATGTAAATAAAAACAGGGCACGAGCCTTGTTTACATGACAAAGAATTGTGAGTCCTGTATCTTGCTTATAACTCTACGACTGACACTCAAATTTTGGTTGATCACAAGAAATGCATTTCTAAACCATTGAAAACAATGAAAATGGAAAAAAAAACTTGACAAAAATTGTGACCACGCCCCTTTAAAAGCCAAAATTTATGGAATTTTTATTTTACCAAATAATAGTTTATAGCTTTAAAAATCATATCTAAAAATTTGGGGTAGATCCGATGTTTAATTTGTTGACCACCCAGCCTCCTTAAAACATTAACTATCGTCGGGAGAGATCAAATTATAGCTACATGTGCAATTTGAGCTACTGCTACATCTGTAGCATTTTTATTTTTTTTAACTTAAAAAACAGTAATGTTTCGTTATTTTGTAGTATAAATGCATGTGAGTGCTGTTTGTAAAATTGCATTTCTTTCAGAGAATCGTCCTGTTATGTCACGTCATGTCACTCCATTTGAATGAATATTGCTAATCGACGCATACTCGACTCTTTAATTCGGACAGCAATTACAGGTGCCGTTCCCAATTGATAGAAAAAATCCCTGAATACCACAAGCGCTATGTTCAACTTTTAAGCAGGTTCTCTACCAAGTTGCCAATGTCCTGGAGTTTAAAAAAATAAAAAAGATAAAAGTAAGGTGACTTCTTGAATTTCATATTCTTATTTGTAATGCATACATACTTGGCCTCTGTCTTGCTCCTGCCTTGTTCCTGTATCCTGTTGAATACGCTTCAACCGTTTCTCCTCCAGTTCTTTCTGGATTTTAAAAATCTTTTCAGCCAGTATGTAAAAGTACTCCGCCTAAAACAAATTACAGTTAGAGTCTTCCAAAGTATGGTAAGCACTGTCGTGGATTTTTGTGGAAGTCTTACCCGGCTATTTGCTGTATCATACATATCTCCTTCCACTTTCCTAGCATAGGCCACTAAATTGTTCATTCTCTCATCTTTAAGAGCATCAGGGCCAGGATTAGGAAAAATTGCTTGAATCCTGAAAACATATATGGGCTTGGTTTAATATGACAATCATATACTGTGAAATCATTAGAATTCGTGGTGGCTCATTTTTCGTGGTATTCGTGGATAGCCCTCTCCCACGAATTTACATCCTCGACGAAAACGAATTTTGAAAGTGTAAGTTTATTTTACTGAACTGAAACCCGATGCATCCACAAAATTACCTCCCCACAACAAGCAAATAACCCACAATATACGAAAATTGGCACCACGAATTTAAATGATTCCACAGTACATGAGGCAGCTGAAAACCCACAACTGAGCGACTTTTCACAAACATACAGTTTATCAACAAGGTGGTGTCTTATGTCCTGGGTCACACTTTGATGCCATTCCTTAGAACCACTGTTCGTGTTAACTGCTATGTGCTGGGACTTCTGCTGATCCATACCAGGTGGATTTGTGAACCCTGCAAATAAGTTAATAACATATATGTTGTCAATGGTGGCATATTTCTGCACCCTACATGCAAGATAAATTATGTCAGCAAGCAAGAAAATTATGTCAACATGCAAGATAATTATGTTTACATGCAAGATAATTATGTCTACATAGAGTTACAAATCTGTAAAGAGAACCTGATTTTTATATGGGTAAAATCACTCACTTAGGACCGTATCTGACATCTTAGATGACAACATGCAACATATTCATGTTGACATGCGACTTATTTATTATTATTATTATTATTATTATTATTATTATCATCATTATACAAAATATATAAAGCGCCATATATAATTTATATTAAATTACTCTACAACGCTGTACATATAAAAATTATGGGCATAAGAGCTAAGAACATAAAGAATATACCTAAATACACTAAATTAAAAACTACATACATATATATCACTAATTATGTTTACATGTAAAAATCAATGCTGTGCTGTCTCTGTACTCAATAAAATAAAATGCGTATATACTTAAGAATAGTCTGGATAAGCCTTGGTAAAAAGATAAGTTTTCAAAATTTGTTTAAAACGAATAAAATTTCTCTCTAATCTAAGATTTTGGGGAAGATTTTTTCACAATGGAGAACTCGCCACGTCGAATCGCCTGTCACCGTACGACCTAGTCCGCGCATGCTCTCTGAGCGCAGGGACCTATTTGGCTTGTAGACCTGGACCAGTTCTTGTATATACAATGGCGATGTTCTGTGTAAGGCTTTGAAAGTCTGTAGGATCAGCTTGTATTGAATTCGCTGCTCGATTGGAAGCCAGTGTAACTTGACTAGTACTGGTGTTATGTGGTCATATTTCCTAGTACGCGTTATCTGTTTTTGTGAACATGCGAGTTAATTATGTCAACATGCAAGATATTTATGTCAACATGCGAGATAATTACGTTTACATGCAAGTTATTTATAACAACATGCAAGATAACTTACATGTTGACATAAATATCTTGCATGTTAACATAATTAACTCGCATGTTGACATAAATAAGTCTCAAGTCGACATAAATATGTTACATGTCTACATAATTATCTCGCCTGTCAACATAAATAAGTCGCATGTTGTCATATAATATGTTGCATCTTGCATCTATGATGTCACAGTACGGCATAAGTAAGTCATTTTACTCATATAAAAATCAGATTCTCTAAAAAGATTTGAAACTTGCATGTAGACATAATTATCTTGCATATTGACATAATTTTCTTGCATGTTGACATAATTTATCTTGCATGTAGGGGGCAGAAATATGCCACCATAGTTGTGAACTGTCAATTAATAAAATCTGTTGCAACTGAGTGTTTGAATGTTTCCTTACAACTTGGATTGAATGGGTTTTGCCCAGTCCCGTCTGTCTTCTGGGCATGCTTCAACGGCATACAGACAGGACAGTCATTTCTGGTGCAGTTCTTCCAATGTGTCGTTATCTGTCTTGATGATGCACAATGAGCGACTACAAGAAAAATGCAAGTTTAAAAGAATATTCATCTTTACATTTTTCTAGTAGATCCACAAATATGATAGTACGACATTGCATTTAATGAACAAGTTGGTCGAACAAATGCAGCTGCAAATTTAACCTAAGTAGAAACATGTTGTTATGCCCCCCTTCGAAGAAGGGAGGGCATATTGCTTTGCTGCTGTCCGTCTGTCTCTCTGTTTGTCTTTCGTCGGTCGGTCGGTCGGTCCACCAAGTTTCCGTTCATTTTCTTGGCAGAGGTTGCATGTACTGAAATGAAATGTGGTATACAGATTTATCATAACAATATTTAGGTCAAGTTTGATTTTGGGTACGATCGAGCAATTTCCACAAAGTTATGCCCCTTGGACTTTGAAAAATTCCATTTATTTGCAGTTTCCGTTCATTTTCTTTGCAGGGGTTGCACTTAATCAAATTAAATTTGGTATACAGATTTATCATAATAATATCTAGGTCAAGTTCGATTTTGGGTACGATGGAGCAATTTTTGACAAATTTATGCCCTTTGGACTTAGAGAAAAATTCCACTTCTTTGCACTTTCCGTTCATTTTCTTCGCAGAGGTCTCTAAGGGAGGGGGGGGGGGGCATAAGTGTTTTACAAACATCTCTTGTTTAATTTTGTATTTCTCCGAATTCCTCGAAATAAACTCCATGTATTTAGTCTATATGTTTACTTTAGAATAATTGTCATCTGACATCAAAGTACTACATCCAAAATAGGCATATCCATGGGTCTTTTTATCTCGACACAATAATATTTATCTCTGCCTTAGTAAACTCAGTAAATTTAGCACACTTTATGATGATGTTTCACTACATGTAATCCAAGGGTCTACTAGGAATTCAAGGACAAACATTTCAAAATAAAAAAAATATAAATGAAAATGTTGAATATGTTCACCTTAATATTTGGTTCTATTTTGATCTCTGAAAAGTGTTCAGAAACTTTTCGCCGCGGTAAAAATTTTAGATAATTGAGAACGCTGAATATCTATCAGATATGTCTATACGTCTATACATTTTTTTAAATGTGAATTTGGTAGAATTTTGTTTCATAGGTATGATATACTCTCTAAGTTCCACATTGTCAAGGGATTTATATAGTTCATTAATAAATAACAGGTTGTATTGACCAAAAAAAACCCCAAAAAACACTGAAGCAAATCAAAAAATGTAGCATTTATTAATAAAATTTAATTTTACTTAAATGTAATTTTACCTTGGCAGGACTTTCCAGCATTGCAAGTCGTCATGTGATTTAGCACGTTCTTCATTGTTCTGCAGTGAGGTAGAGAACACACCTCTCCATTGGT
>WFKH01011581.1:13172019-13182880 GCA_016163765.1 Magallana hongkongensis | reverse complement strand
CCTCTGACATTTGTGGGCATGCAGCAACAGCACTAGTTGTTGTTGGACAAGTTTACGTTTCTCGGGGTCAGCAGTTGGAGGCTGTTGAGCTCCGGGGGCTCCTGGGGTAAGATTGGCACTGGCACAAGGCATCCCACCCATGTTTGTGGCTGGACCTGCCACAATTCCACCAGTGTTCATCTGGGGTTGCTGTGAATTTAAACAAAACACAAATTGAGAAATAATTTTAAAATGCTCATGCATGACTGACTTGAATAATAAAACAATTTATTTTCCCATTATATTTTTTGATACGGAACTTACTACGACGTGTAAACAAGGTCAAGTGATCATCACATTAAGTGTTCATTAACTGACCTAACCTTTTTTTTAATAGAATGTACTTACTATGACTGTATTCGTCATCGGAGACATTGGTATCCTGGATGGATATTTTATAGAATGATCAGAGTTGGCAGTCATCCCATTTTGGTCACTTGACCCCACGAGTTCATCATCTTGAGTATTTACATTATTATGCATGTTAAATGAATTGTTAAAATCAACAAGAAAAGGAATGAATTAAAATTTTATTTTATCATCTTGCACAGATATGGCTCCTATTTCCTGACAAATCGTCATGTGTTCTTACTGCGATTGAAAACCGAATTCCGATGTATTCAGTTTATATCAACCTGAATATACTTATTTTTATTACTGCATTCTAACACATTTTAGTAGTGTAGTGTTAATTAAATGACTTCCTTTATTCAAACGCCAATGATGATAATGTTTACATTGTTAAATTGTATCTCATTTTTACTATAGAGTGGACCATTCCCAAAGCGATCAAAACTTCATTCTTGCTTTGAAGGTTGCGACCATTGTAAAAAAAACCCCATAAATCCCTCTCATGAAATTTCCTTTTTTATGCAACTGAGTTTTTATGTGTGTACTAACCACTTGGATTAGCTGAATTCTCTCTAGTCCTGTCTGTCTTTTGGCCATGCTTCAATGGCAGACACACAGGACAGTCATTTCCGGTGCAATATTTCCAATGTGTTATTATTTGTCTTGACGACGCACAATGAGCAACTAAAAGGAACAATGCAAGTTAAATAATATTTATATTATTTTTTTCTTTCCGTTGTATATCCAATTTAAAATATCTCATCACGCTGACCAAAGTATCTTAATTATGAAACTGGTTTGTAAAACAGCAGGTGCATATTTAACTTCAATAGAATTATTGCATTGAATACTGTATTACTCAATATCATTAGTACTCTTTGTATTTATCCTAAATCTGACTTCAGAAAATAATCATATGGTAATCAAAGTACAACACCAATGATAGAGTGGATTTTATCTATTACTGTTTCAATGATCTGCTAGAAATTGATAGGTTATCATCAATGAAAGAGGGAATAATCAATTAACAAATGATAATAATGTATATGTTTTCTTAATATTTGATTCTTTCTGTCATTACCACAAACTGTCATTAATCTCCGAAAAAGTGTATATATATATTATATATATATATTTTAGATAATGGAGAACCTTGATTGACCAATGTAGATATGTGCAAAATATGTCTATACATTCTATTAACAAATGTCTATAGAGTAGAATTGTCTAAAGAGGTAAATGTACAGTTTTTTCTAATCTTTTTTTTTAAAACAAATTTCCTTCGTTTCATATGGAACCTTCATATCGGTTGCACTTGACCAAAAATCACTCAAAACTTAAAAAATGTATGTCACATGTTCATAACGTTTTAATTTTACTTAACTGCAATATTACCTTTGCAGGACCTTCCAGCATTGCAAGTTGTCATGTGATTTAGCACATTCTTCATTGTTCTGCAGTGAGGTAGAGAACACACCTCTCCATTGGTCTGCTGACGCCTCTGACATTTGTGGGCATGCAGCAACAGCACTAGTTGTTGTTGGACAAGTTTACGTTTCTCGGGGTCAGCAGTTGGAGGCTGTTGAGCTCCGGTGGCTCCATAGGTAAGATTGGCACTGGCTCCTGGCATTCCACTCATGTTTGTGGCTGGTCTTGCCACTATTCCACAACCGTTTATCTGCAGTTGCTGTGAATTTATCATTACACAAATACATGCATGGCTTGCATGAAATGATACACTTCCTTTCATATTCTTTGAAATGCAAACTTACTCTGTCCATATCCGTAATGGGTGACATCGACACCCTGGATGGATATTCTATAGAATGGCTAGAGATGACCATCATCCCAATTTGGTCACTTGACTTCACGGGTTCATCATGTATGGTATCAACATTTTCATGATTGTTGAATAAATCGTTAAATTCTAAACAAAGATGCAAAATCAGATAAATCTAATTTTCACCATCTCACACAGATATATCTCCTTTTTTTGAGATATTCACTAACCTTCATCATTGCTTTCAGGTTGGTTTGCCATGGTGAGACTTTTTCCTTATTTTATCCTTAGAATAGACCCAACACAAAATGACCGCTTATAATGATTCAGCGTCACGAGTTTTTTAAACGTTTAGTGGATCACTTGATCACTTCCTCTTTCGGTTTCATTCCTCGTGGCAAAAAATAAATACAAGAATGTTTTCTGATCTGATGGCTAATATGTTCAAGTGGTCAAAACCCCTTAATCGAATGACTCCGGAAAACGTGAACTCGATGCTTTTGTCGCATTCAACCAAAACCTCAACAGACCAAATGATGGTGCGTTCGACAGCTAAGAGTATTTGCAGTACTATGGAGTATATAATAAATCAAATGACAACTTTCAATGTTGGAGTGTCCTGTTGCTGTAAAATTGTTACTGAATAAGATTTCATTGAAAAAATGACTTTATTCTAATTTTGTCAAATCTTTCATTGATGGTTGGTCCATTGTGCCACCTTAATCATGTACTTGTTTCTTTACCGTTCGAGGTCTGGACAATTCGTAACTTATAGCTAAGTTGCGATAGTACTTGGATTAAAATTGAATGTGACTGAATAAAAATAAATATCTGATATCTGATTATAGTAAGACTCACTGTATATTGTTTTATGAATATTCCATATAGAGAAGATGCATTCTTCTATTTTGTTTCTTGACTTTATATCATGGAGTTATAGAACCATTCAACTAGTTGTTATTGTTCGCCCAAACCTTTCAGGAGATTTGAAATAGTTTACATATTATCAATATTAGGTTTGTTACTGACTGTCTACGGAAATATATCGGGCTGTTAAGGTTCAAAGAAGGCGAGGCAAAGCCGAGCCTTCTTTCGACTTTAACAACCCGACATAGTTCCGTAGTCAGTCACTAACAATCTTAATGAGTGCTTTGTTTGGTCGAGGACATAAACTGTTGTATATTCTTAAATAAATTCAAAACTCTATAATTTGCTGATTGCCGACTACAGAAATAAAAAAGAAGGTTTTTTAAGTTTCTGTAATATGGATTTTGTTGTTTTTTGTTTTTGTTTTGTTTTGTCGGTTTTTTGTTTTTGTTTTTTGTTTTTGCTTGGTTTTCGTTTCTTTTCCTTTTTTTCTTATTTTATAAATGGTAAGGTAAACACGCGTTGTTGTTTATTCCGGTGTTTAAGATAGTCATTAATAGTATAACGATTTCGATTGGATTATTGATGAGAATAAGGGGTTAATTGTACTCGTGCGGAACAGGTAGTTACCTGTGTCCAGGCCCCGAGGTTATAAAACTTTCTTGAGTACGATCTCATACTCAAAATCGTACTCAGAGGTCCAAATCGTACTCGTACTCAAGGTATCGGAGTTAAAAAACTTTTTCATACTCAAACTCGTACTCCGGCTGAGTACAAAACGGCGATTTTCTGAGTAAGCTATGGAGCTTTCTCAAAGTCGTACTCAAAACATTTAATCTAAATAAAATGTTGCATATTAGATTGTTACATATTGTAACGTTGCTGTGTTATACGCTATTATTTCATCACCATCACATGTATATAGTGTTTACCATTTTATTTATGAAATATCTATATTTATGAAGGTGAATTTAAGAGTAAGGAAGGGCTGCAATCATAATTATCAAAATAACTTTTAGATATTTCGCTTCATCAATAATGTACATATAAATGTACGTACAAAATAATTTCATTGTAATAGCTTGACTTCCTAAGAATTCAGTATTTAATCAAATACGGCCCATACTCCCCATCATTTAAAATCACGAAATCAACGTATCTCTATTCACTGGACGATTCAGAAGCACTTGCGAGGTCCCATCTTTGAATTTAGTGAAAATGTAGGTTAACTCTAAAAATTACAAAGGATGGGGGATACATAAAAATATAACACTCTCTATAACTTACTTATTCATCATTTTATTCATTTATGTTATACGCCGCAAATTTTGGAAAGGTAGACATTTTATAATTTACATTTTCATAGAGCAGCTATTGTCAGTCGAAAATATTGGCTTTTAAAATCGTTTTTCCTCTATGGCGTCAAAAAAGCTTTGAAATATGATAATTTAGAATAATTTTGTACAAGGTTCATTTCATTTTTTCATATCAAAACCGTTAAAAAAATAAAAACAGTATACACTTACAGAAGATGGTTTTCTGCTAAATTTCAGATTGGCACTATATTTGCGCCTGTAACTATACAAATGTTCCGCCCCTTGTGCTCGTCTGTCGGTTCCGATCGTCTTCAGATGGTGTCCAACCTTCACCGGGTGTTTCGACCTTGTACAATGACAGCCTCCAGTTGGTGGGTCTGCAGTGGTGGCCAATGGTACTCGATGGATTCCGACTTCCAGCACAGATCATCCCGATGGTGCCATATCCAGCATGATGACCTTTCTGCCGCTTCTCTGTCTTCTTATTGCTGTCTTGCATGCTCTTCCTAATAGTTCTGTTTTTGTGAGCAGCTTCCACAACGATTGCGCTGGGAACCCTCTGCAACCGACCTCTACAGGAAACAGTTAAGCGCACCATACTTTATCCTTGCAGTCTGCCTTTAGGTCTGAATTCTTGAGGGTTTTCCTCTCGTGTGCCTCCTCACAATTTTCTTCCCATGGCACTGTCGGTTCTATTGCGACCAGCGTCTTCGACTGCTGGGAGACTAACACTGCGTCTGGTCTTAGGTTAGTTTCCACACTCCCAGTTCCCCAGTCATTTCCTCTGTCCAGCAATGATGTACGTCTTGCCGCTCTTGTGTCAGCTGTAGATTCAACCTGTCTCACAATTTGTATCTGTCTTTGCTTCGAGTCTGATGGTCTTTTCCTTTTCCTCTCCATCTCCGGCACATCAGCCAACTCCGGCAGGACTTGGTCATGTCGCCATTTATATCTCCCTTGAGTCAGAGCTACTTGGCATCCTGATAGAATGCGCCTGATATGCGCCATAGTCCCTCTCTTTCCACACAGCTTACAATTTGGGTCTTCACTTAGTCCCCACTGTTGGAAGTTAGCCGGAGATGGTAGTGTGTGATATACTGACCTCAGTAGAAATGATATTCTAAATTGGTCTTTCCTCCACGGTTCTTTCCAGGTTAACTCCCGCTCTGGTAGGTCCCACTTCATCCAGGCCCCCAGTTTTCCAAGTTCAGTTACTCTTGCTTTCTTTTGATCTTCCTCGGTGCGCCTTCCTTCAGCCTGACCCATAGTGCGCCTTTCTGCTGCTGCTGCTTTAGACCACTGCTGAAAATTTGACATTCCTTACGCCTTGTCGCAGAATGCTTGTGTTTCCAGTGATGTCTCGTAGGTGAAGCATACTCTTTGCTTGATCCACTGATGTTTTTGCTGACCACTTTCTTCCTGTTCTTGTTTTGAGTCCCTGCTCTAGCAACCTTGTCATCTGCCGAGTTTCTGTAAGTCATTATCAGTCGGCATTTCGCAACCTTGAACTCTTCCAACACTGAGGATACTGGTATGCGCAATTGGGTTGAGTTGCCGTATAGTCCAATCGATGTAAACGATAGTGGAACTTCAAGCCATCTTCTCAGATACCCACTCGCTTTCCTTTCCATGGCTTCAACTGTATAGTAGTTGCAACTTTATATATAAGAAGCAGCTACATAAGTCTCGGCAGTATCCCTTGCTGGTATATCCACGCCTTATACTTTCCTGGTAATCCACTGCCCTCAGCTATTTTCAGCTATGTTTGGAACCTCTTCTTTGTGTCTTCGATGCTATCCTTGTCTGTGAGGGATTCATTAAACCACTTTCCAAAGCATTTAATTGGATTTCCTACTATTGATGGGATCTCCTTTCCTTGAATTTGCATCTTAACAAGTCTGTTGACACGGCCCTTCCTTATTACAAGACATCTACATTTCTTTGGCTTGAACTTCATACGTGCCCAGGAAACGCTATCTTCCAACGCTGACAGGACCCATCTTGCTTGTATATGAGTTGTTGTCACTGTGAGGTCATCCATGAAGCCCCTGTTTGGTGGTTGATAGATCCCTGAGTTCATCCTTGGCCCTCTTGTTTCTCTTTCTGGAGATCTGTTCATCATCCACATTCCCATTAAGCAGTATAGGGGAGATTGAACATCCTGTGACTATCCCTTTCTATAATCTTTGCCAGGATGTGGTGTAATCGTCAATCGTGAACATGATCTGTATTCCTCCGAAATAACTCTTGACAATCTCCTGTACATTTCCTGGTATATGGTACAGCTCTATTGTTGACTCGATCAGCTTGTGAGGGACAAATCCATAGGCGTTGGCTAGATCTAACCACACTGCTGCAAAGTTTTCCTTCCTTGGCCTCCTTAATGAGCTGGCTTATAACACTCGTGTATTCCACGCATCCGGAGAACCTTGGTATGCCTGCCTTCTGTATGGATGTATTTATGTATCTGTTGTCCACCAAGTACCCTGATATCCGCTTTGCTAGTACAGCCATGAATATTTTCCCTTCCACATTTAGCAAAGATATCGTTCTAAACTAGTGGATTGTCTTAGAGTTCTTCTCTTTCGGGAAAAACACCCTCTGCCTCTTCCCAGCATGCTGGTATTGTTCCTTTCCTCCAGATCACTCGGAAAAGTTGCCACAATTTCCTTGACACTTCTTATACACTATATAAGGTACCTATTTGGTCCGGGAGCTGAGCCTTATCTTGCTTTCTTGACAACCTCCTTTACTTTCTTCCATGTTGGCTCCTTTACATCCATCATGGTCTCAGGTGGGTCAACTTTCACTTCATGTGAGCATTGACCTAATGGCTCTTCTCTCAATGGATCAGAGTGTGTTTCGTGTAGACACCCCTCAACTTCTTCCTTTGAACAGTGAAGAGTTCCTGACTCTTTCTTCACCTAGGAGCTCCTTTGTAAACTTGAATGGTTTTTTTTTTTTTACAAATCTTGCCCTGCTCTTCTCTTCTTCTGCCTCAGTTGCTCTGCTCTCCGTAGTCTTGATAGCTCTGACCTGATATCATCTGTCAGCTGTGCTCTTCCTACGTTTTCCCAGTCGTTCGCTTTTCTAAACAGTTTGTTCAACGCTTTTAGTTCTTGACGACATTCTCTGATCCTTCGCTCACGTCTATTTGGGGTCTGTTCTTTACGCTCGTTCCTCTGGTTTCCTTTTGTCCTAAATTTCTCTTTCTTTATGTTGTCACAATGTTGGTAAGTGTTTCTATTTTCCTTTCTACATTCCCTTGCATTGTTGACTCAAGGATCATGCTGGTATCGTGATCGAAGCCAATCCACACTGCTTCATCTTCTTCTTTCGGCCATGCTATCCTTAGTCTCTTCTCCTTGATGTTTCTTTCCGCTTGCTGGCCCTGGCTAGCTCGAAGACCGAGTTCCTCCATCAAGTCGTCGTAGCTGTCTTGGGACGACTCAGACACGGAGAGGTTCCTGGTACTGTGGGTTGCCTCCTGGCTAGGATCCTTCATTTAGGCTGTTGGACTTCTCTCTGATGTCTTTTATATGGTGGGACAGTAGGGCAAGGTCGTCAGCAAAATCTAGGTCTTCTTATGTTCTGACCATTGTCTACTGTATTCCCCATGGTTTATCAAATGCCTTTTTCGTGATCAAGTTAATCACTATTAGGAAGAGGGTGGGCGAGAGTAAGCAGCCTTGTTTCACTCCAGTCCTTATCTAAAAGGGGTCGGTGAGAGATGTTTCATATATTACCTGTACCGAGAATTCTTCATATAAGTTCGATAATATTAACTATCTTAGAAGGTATTCCATAGTGTCTTAGCAATTACCACATTCCATTTCTGTTGACTCTGTCAAAGGCTTTTTCGAAGTCGTAAAATTTATGTACATTGATGATTGCCATTCAGTAGATTTCTCCATAAGTATTATGAGAGTTGTAAATTAGTCAGTGCAACTTCTGTTGGATCTAAAGCCTGCCTGTTCATCACGTAACATTTTATCCACAGCATCTTTCATCCTGTTCAGTATCACTTTACATAGGAACTTGCTAGCTACTGGCAAAAGGATTGTGCTTCTCTAATTTTTACAACAGCTTAGTAGGTCTCCCTTTTTTAGGCAGTTTTACAAGTAGCCCTTTATTCCATTCGGTCGATATTTTTATTATTCTGGTAGGTTAATATATACGAGTTTAAATGCTGCTCACTATTTCATATATATTATATATATGCTCACTATTTCATATATATTATATATATGCGGCTCATATTGGTTAAAGCATCCTATTCTTTTATAAACACATCCTCTTAAAAGGGTACCGGGCTTTCATTTAAAAAATCTAACGCCAACGACGACGACAACAACAACAACGACGACAACATACGCCAGAAAAAGAAGCTTATAAAGCTTACACTAGCCTTTGGAAAACCCAAGCAATTTATTCTGCGATAAAGATTACCTCGTAGTGTAATAATCTATGGGGTAAACTTATAGGAGAAACAAGTGGCTAAAACGCTGATTTTTTAAATTCTGAGACTTTACATTCCAAATTCATATTGCGATAATTTCACAACATAACGTTAACGTGTTAACATTTTAACGTTTTAAAGCATACAGTTGTATGCCTTAAAACATTGAATACTGTTGGGAGAGATCAAACGTTAAGAATTATATTTATTTAACTGCTGTTTATTATTTGTTAATATGATTAATTTATGCTTCGTATGCAAGTTTGTTAAGCGACTGTTACATCTGTAAACTTTTTTTTTTATTTTATGTAAAACTTCAAATGCAGTAATGTCTCTTATATTTATGGCATACATGCATGTGAGTGTTGTTTGTAAAATTGTTTTTGATTCTTTCAGAGAATCGTCTCGTTATGTCACGTCATGTCACTTCATTTGAATAGATATTGCTAATCGACGCATACTCGACTCTTCAATTCGGACAGCAATTGCAGGTGCCGTTCTCAATTGATAGAAAAAATCCCTGAATATCACAAGCGCTATTTCAAGCAGGTTCTCTACCAAGTTGCCAATCTATTTAGTTTAAAAAATAAAAGAAATAAAAGTATATGAGAATTTCTTGAATTTCAAATTTTTGTCTGTAATGCCCCAGTAGATACTGGTCTCTGTCTTGCTCTTGCCTTGTTTCTATACCATGTTGAATACGAATGTTATAAATATTTACAGCCAGTGCATAAAAGTACTCCTCCTAAAAAAACATTACAGTAAGAATCTTCCAAAAAACGGTAAACACTGTCATGGATCTTGTGAAAGTCAGGCTTACCTGGCTGTTTGCTGTATCATATATATCTCCTTCCACTTTCCTAGCATAGGCAAGTGGAGCAGGGTAGGGATTAGAAAATAGTGCTTGAATCCTGGAAACTTGGCTTGGTTTAATTAAATATGATAATCATGAGCTGAAATAGCCAAAACTGACTACTTTTTTTGATATGAACATACAATTTATGTACAAGGTGATTTCTCCGGTCCTGCGTCACACTCTGATGCCATTCCTTAGAAGCACTGTTCGTGTTAGCTGCTATCTGCTGAGACTTCTGCTGATCCATACCAGGTGGATTTGTGAACACTGCTAATAAGTTAATGTCATAATTATGTGTTATGAACATTCAATAAATAAAATCTGTTGCAACTGTTTGGATGTTTTCTTACAACTTGGATTAGCTGAATTCTGTCCAGTACTGTCTGTCTACTGGGCATGCATCAATGGCAGACACACAGGACAGTCATTTCTGGTGCAGTTCTTCCAATGTGTTATTATCTGTCTAGATGATTCACAATGAGCGACTACAAGAAAAATGCAAGTTAAAAAAATATACAGCATTTCTTTTTACTTGTACATCCACATAGTATGACATTACACTGAAGTATAAAAAAAATGGTTTGTGAAACGGATGAAGCTCCATATTTAACCTCGATAGAACCATTGTGTTTAATTTTTTATTTCTCAAATCCCTCACAGTAAACTTATGAATTTAGCCTAAATGTATATTTTGAGAAAATCATCATCTGGTAATCAAAGCACTACACCAATGACAGCTATTAGTATCTTCATGTGCCTTTTTACCATGTAAACTTTCTTCGTGTCACCGTAAAACATAAAGCGACACAGTAATACCGAGTCTTTCTCTGTACCTTAGTAAATTCACCTCATCGTATGAAGATGTGTCACTTTTTCAAGGGTCTATCAGGAAATACTAGGACAAACATTTTAAAATGAAAGAAGAGATAAGAAATATTATAAATGAAAATGCTTTATATTTTTACAGCAATATCTAATTCTGTTATGGATATCTGAAAAGTCTTCATAAAGGTTGCACTTGACCAAAAATCACTCAAACAATAAAAAAATGTATGTCACATGTTCATAACCTTTCAATTTTACTTAAATGCAATTTTACCTTGACAGGACTTTCCAGCATAACATGTCGTTATGTGATTTAGCACATTCTTCATTGTTCTGCAGTGAGGTAGAGAACACACCTCTCCATTGGT
>WFKH01011581.1:13140527-13171919 GCA_016163765.1 Magallana hongkongensis | reverse complement strand
TATTTATTTATTTATTTATTTATTTATTTATTTAACTTTAAAAAAACATAAACAATTAATAAATCTACTATAATAAAAAATAACCCCCCCCCCCCCCAAAAAAAAAACCCCGTAACAAACCGAATATCCTTCATATACCTCAGATTGTAAATATACATTTTTCGTAACCTTTGTTTTGTTAACCAAGCTTAAGTAGTGAATACACTCCTGTGGCCCAGAATCCAGGTAACGTACTACTAAGGGATCCATCTACATATGTACACCAATCATATTTTCAGCTTTAAGTCGAAACAGTCTCAACGGAACAAAATTAACAATACCATGAGAGGAGATGCATTTCTCAAACAATTGGTTTTGTGGAACATCAAAGGAAAGGGCAACGATTACAAAAAGGATGGTACAATTGATATTGGATGAAAAGGAGAGGCAAGCTGTGCATATGAAGAACATACCGGCAAGTCTTGGTGGTGGTCTGTGATGACCAAGTGGAGCGCACAGAACTTACTGGTGAGACACAGGATGTTCCTAGCCTGGAGACAAAAAGTTAATGTAAGGAATCTATCCATGTCGGACTCATTCATAGACAGCCAAGGCAACTTGACGGAGGGACTAGGTCTTCGGACAAGCCGGCTCAAACAGACACAGAACAACAAACCAGAGACCTATGATGTTGTGACAGAAATGAAAATACAAGGGAATGAACAGTTTGGACGAGGATAGAAAAGACCAATAAAGTGATCATAGGGCAATAAACATCAAAGAGACAGGGGTGAGTGGTTAGAGAAATGCCAATAAGAACACTCAAGATTGTGGAATGCAGAAAAACCCTAGGCGAAAGAAAAGCGAAAGGAGCAGTATATAATTTGTTGATACGATAGGGTTTTTAGGTGAAGAGAAGACTTCATTGTCCGTGGGAAGAAGTCGAGGCCTATTTGCATGCAAAACATTCTGATCCTCGAACAAAAGAACAGCAGATCCAGTGCCCACTTCAGGCGGTATTTGATCCATTCGAATCGGCAAATAAGCAACATGGAAGAATTTGAAGAAAAGGGTAAATAAAAACTCTCCTTTTCAGAGTCCAACCTGGTAGCGTAATATTTGTACAAGATGAACTTAAAGTTAAGGAAGAAGTTACGATAAGTTTTCCTACGAGTTGGAGGGAGGTGGAGAGTTGTTTGGTGCCAAAGGAGAAGAACGTGTATATGGTGAAGGAATTGAAGGTATCATTGTGTCGTCAAGTAATGACCTTGAAGTATAAGCAGGCGCTATAGCAAGGATCTAGAAACAAATACGAAGGTCAAGGTGTGTTACTTAACAGCAATGGAACAAGCATGGAGCATGCTTCTCATATGTTTATCAGAAACATTCTTGAGGATATGAGATGGTTCACTTCTAGCAGTGGTCAAAAGCATAAACACAAGAGAAGTACAGTATTGTTCAATCAGAAGCAAGGCGCGCAAAGGAAGACCAAGAAATGCAAAAGCAATCGAGTTTAGAAAGTCTAGAAAAAGTGGATATTTCGTAATACTTACATGTGAATTACAATGGCACAACTGTAAGGGTACCACCAGTCTTTCAGTGTATGATGCGGTCCTTTCTGCAAGTCTTAACTATTCAATCACCTACTAGCAATCCAGCTAGACACGACCTAAAGGTTGTCTACTAATATTGAAACCGAGAAAATACGTCATATTTCTATGATTTTTCTTGTAGTATACATGTAGTTGGCAATGATAATAGTAATTTTTCAAATCACGAAAGATCCATTCATGTCTCTTTACAAAAGCCTTTTGTTTTTTAAAAACAGTTTTTCATGAAAAAGCTCATTACTTTGTCAAATAAACTTTAGAGATTTAACTTAAAACTTTTGCAAAGCAAACAGAAAAACCCGTGGAACTTCCGCATATAGCATTTGAACGATATTGACATATTTACGTTATACTCCTTTTTGTTAATCATGCAAATTCTTATCACAGACAAAGACACTGGAAAAAGTAAATATGTAATTACAAGTGTATTTCAAGGGGTCTACTTGGATTCCATGCCCAAAAACTACAATAGAAAAAATATTTTTAAACAATGTGTAACACAAACCGATTCTAGTGTTCCTGCTAAGTTTCTTAAAAATGTATCGTCTGCTTATTTTAATAGATCGTCTAAAAATACAGATTAATCTATCATAGGATTATATTTACATCAACCAAGTATGATTCTCTCTATTTCTTACGGAAACTTATGGCTAATTCATAGCTCTATAGAAACAGCCAGATTGAAATCTACACGCCCCGTTTATCGATTGGTCGAAATCTACAGCGGCTGAAACTGACAGGACTGAAATCGACACGCTCTGTTTATCGATTGGTCGAAACCTACAGCGAGCTAAGAAAAATCACGGACTGCACGATATAATCATGATGATGTCAGACTCAAAGTCTCACAGGATACGATTTGGCTGTTTCTTTTAGCTAACGTACTTATGTACGTTAACAGTAGTTTAGTGAATTTTACTTACTTTTTATAATCAATTTATTCATTAGTTAAAAGAAAAATGTAAATATAAACAATATAATGCTTTCTTTGATGATTCGTGCGAGTTATATAGGTAGCGATCATTGCAGAAAAAAAAATGCATGTATTTTTTCTGCAATGTCACCACCTTCATGTACCGCATGAATCACCAAAGAAAGCATTTTATTGTTTAAATACAGAAATTGCAATTCTTCTTCAAAGCATGTAATTAAAATACTACAATGGAAATTTTCCTCAAATTGTAATAATTATGTGATTAGTATTATCATATTTTACTTTATTATAAGAAGCATTGAATTCTTCTGTCCTGTTTTTGGAAGAGGTTATCTCAAGATATTAAAATGCTCCAAATTTCTGAGGCATACACTTTTCACTTTTTCTTTTACCGAACAACAAAAATATCGTACCCAAAATATAATTTTCTTTAAAAATCAAAAATATTTTTATCATAATTTGTTTTTTGTGTTTAATTTTATAATAATTTCAAAACAATTACTTAAAAGTATTATCACTCTGTATTTTACATGAATGCGCAAAAACATGCGCTATGAACAATATAGTCGGCCACCTTGAATGAATTTTCATCAAACTTGATTTTTTTTAAAATTCATGTTAAATAGAACTCACTTATTCAAATATAAAAACTAAACTGAAAATATCACAGGTATATGATTTACAATTGTGATAAAATATGATGTAATATAAAAGGATCAAAGTCTTTATCAATGAAAAGAATTGCAAACACCAGTGCTTCTTTTAGGATAAAAAAATCAACATAAAAAACAAAAACAGATTACAGCTATGAAAAAATCCTAAAACGAATACGCCTTCATTCATTTTTCTTGACAAGAGTTTCTATCTGATATAATAATATTTCATTGCAGGTTCGCTTTAATTCGCAAAAATTTCGCGTTTATTCATGAAATCAAAAAAGTTATAACTTACAGTAATACTTTTTCTTTAATAGCCCAACCTGAGATCAACTTTTTAGGTGATGGAAATACATGTCTCACATATTTCATTGATCACAAGTAGTCTGATTATACATGCTTCAATCCAACTTTGTTCTCTTTTATATACGCTTATGTAGGAAAGTGAAGAAAACAAGAATTGTACATGTTTTACTAAAAAATTATATGATGCATTGATTAATACAAAATTTTAAGAATATTATTTTCGCTTAAATCGGTAATCACAGTTTATCTAAATAAACAAATGTAAAATAAAAAGTAAAATAATTGAGACCTTATACCGATTTTTTACTAGTGAAATAACATTTCAGTATGAGTAATGATACTTGATAGATCCATCAAATAATAAATTGGGGTGTAGAGCCACAATAAATTTCTTTTAATGCTCTGCGTCACACGGAACATAAGGCGGCTACTGTGGTTTTCCATCTACCTCTGTCGTTTGCGATGAGTTTTGACTCTCCCTACGTCCCTAGGTTCTGCCAATTTTCTTTAGGTCGAATGTTAGTACTCTGCGCCAGGTATGCTTTGGTCTTACACGCTTCATTGTCCTCTATGACTTGCTTTGTTGCTTTTCTCAGAGAGTGTCCAATCCAGGTCCATCTGCGTAATCTGCCACCGTAAGTACTTGTGGAAAATTATGAATCATATTGTACCTCGACAGTCGTTCTCCATTTTACTCTGTTTTATGCTGTTATTTTGCCTCAGTTCAGGTCTTTTCAATACTTTCTAGCTATTTCACTCATGTTCTTCTCCAGCTATGCAGTGATCGCCCTTGTTTTCAATGAACTTGTGGGTTCAAGCCCAATGCCTCTCTGATAATACTGTTTTGGGGTTTTCTCCATGTGTGACAAATCCATTGCCAAGCTTTTTTTTTTATCTGGAGGGCTGTTGTTTCCTGCCTTGTACGTTCCAGTAGCTGCTCATTGGTCATTTTTTATCATTACAGGCCAACAGATTTTACAGATGTGCCTTAGGTATTTGTTGGTAAATGCCTAGATTTTCTGTGGTAATCCTGCTGTTAGTCCCCATGTTTCACATCCATAGAGAAGCACTGATTTAACATTGATATTAAATATTCTGATATTGGTGCTTTCACTTAGCACACTGGAACTCCGTGCTAACTTTAGCATTGCAAGGGCTTGCCGGGCTTTTCTTATTCTAGATTTGATGTCTTCGTCTGAGCCACCGGTCTTACTTATTATGGACCCTAAGAATATGCATTGCTCTACTTCTTCCAGTTCTTCCCCTTCAAATTTGACTGGTCCTCCTTTTCTAATTTAACCTTCATAATTTTTGTTTTCTTGCTGTTGATTTTTGTCTAATTTTCTTTCCAACTTCATTTAGTTTGTTAGACTTCTCTATGATGTCTTTAATATGGTATATCAGTAGGGTGAGGTCGTCACAAAGTCTAGGTCTTCTGATCTTCTGAACATTGACCACTGTATTCCCCTTGGTTTATCAAATGCCTTTTGTGATCAAGTCTATCAGTATCAAGAAGAGGGTGGGCAAGAGTAAGCAGCCTTGTTTTACTCCAGTCTTTACCTGAAAAGGGTCAATGAGAGATGTTTCATGTATCACTTGTACCGAGAATTCTTCATATAAGTTCTTGATAATATTAATTATAGGTATTCTATAGTGTCTTAGCAATTGCCACATTCTATATCTGTTGACATTGTCAAAGGCTTTTTCGAAGTTGATAAAATTTATGTACAGTGATGATTGCCATTGAACAGATTGCTCTACAAATATTCTGAGAGTTACAAATTAGTCGGTGCAACTTCTGTTGGATCTGAAGCATGCCTGTTCATCACGTATACCTTGGTCCACAGCATCTTTCATCCTGTTTAGTATCAGTCTACATAGGATCTTGTTACCTACCGGCAGAAGGCTGATGCCTTCCTACAACAGCTTAATTGGTCTCCTTTTTAGGCAGTTTGACAAGTAGTCCTTTATTCAATTTGGTTGGTATTTTGATTACTGTGGAATCATATTTATTCGTGGGGCCTGTCAATGTTCGTGGGTAGCCAAAATTTTCCTGGTTCGTGGGGACGTAATTTCGTTGGTAGTGTAATCGTGATAATTTTATTAAATATTAAACATATGATTGTGTATAGGTTTGTGGGGATGTAAATTCGTGGGCAAGGGTTACCCACGAATGCCACGAACATTAGTCCCCATGAACAATGATGATTCCACGGTATTCTGGTAGGTTACTAGTAATAGATACAAGTTTAAATGTTGCTCACTATTTCATGTATGTGGCTCATATTATTAAAGAATCCTATTCTTTTATAAACACATCCTCTAAAAAGCGTACCGGGCTTTCATTTAAAAAAAAATCCAAAAGTTAACGCCAACGACAACAACGACGTCGACAATATACGTCAGAAAAAAAGGATAAAAAGCTTACATGAGCCTTCGGTACTAAAACCCAAGCAATTTATTCCTCGATTAAGATTACCACGTAGTATACATATACTATGGGTAAACCTTATAGCAGAAACAAGTGCCTATGGCTTAAACGTTAAGTTTTTGTTTAAAATTTGAAACTTTAACTTTCAAATTCCTATGCCGATAATTGCACAACATATGTTGTATATACATTTGTATGCCTTAAGAGGGCTGGAAGGTCGGGGTCATTTTTAGACTGTATTGATCTCCTCTAGAAGAAGAGATCGGTATAAAGATATTGGAAAATACTCAAAATTAAAGGGGCATGGTCACGATTTTGGTCAAAAGTTATTTTTCCGTTTTTAATGTTTACAATGCTTCAGTAAGGCATTTCTAATAGTCAACCAAAATTCAGTTTCACTCGTCGCGTTATAAGCAAGATACAGAGCTTACAATTCTTTGTCATTTAAACAAAGCTTACGTCATGCTTTTGATTACGTTTTGAATGTTGAAGTAAAAATTTCAGTTTTAGACCTAAATTGAGTGTGATAAACGCTAGTAACTATTCAGTTATGTTTAAAAAGTATAAAGAGAGAGAGAGAGAGAGAGAGAGAGAGAGAGAGAGAGAGAGAGAGAGAGAGAAATCAGCTTGAAAAAGAACTTTTACCGGTGTATTGAACCAATGTAAACAAAAACAGGGCACGAGCCTTGTTTACATATCAAAGAATTGTGAGCCCAGTATCCTTCTTAATACTCGACTGACACTCAAATTTTGGTTGATCACTAGAAATGCATTTCTAAAGCATTGTAAACAATGAAAATAGAAAAAAATAAAACTGTGACCATGCCTCTTTAAAAGCCAAAACTTATGGAATTTTTACTAAATACACATGTAATAGTTTAAAGCTTTAAAAATCATATCTCAAAATTTAAGGTAGATCTGATGTTTAATTTGTTGACCACCCAGCCTCCTTAAAACATTAACTATCGTCGGGAGAGATCAAATTATAGCTACATATGCAAGTTTGTTGAGCTACTGCTACATCTGTACACATTTTTATTTTTTTACTTCAAAAACAGAAATGTTTTGTATATTTGTAGTAAAAATGCATGTGAGTGCTGTTTGTACAATTGCATTTGATTCTTTCAGAGAATCGTCACCTTATGTCAAGTCATGTCACTTTATTTGAATGAATATTGCTAATCGACGCATACTCGACTCTAACTGCAGGTGCCGTTCCCAATGAATAGAAAAAATCCCTGAATACCACAAGCGCTTTGTTTAACTTTTAAACAGGTTCTCTACAAAGTTGCCAATCTCCTGGAGTTTAAATAAAAATAAAAAGATAAAAGTATCGGAGAATATCTTGAATTTAATATATATTCTTATTTGTAATGCATACATACTTTGCCCCTTCTTTCTCCTGCCTTGTTCCTGTATCCTGTTGAATACGCTTCAACCGTTTCTCCTCCAGTTCTTTCTGGATTTTAAAAATCTTTTCAGCCAGTAAATATAAGTACTCCCCCTAAAACAAAATTACAGTAAGAGTCTTCCAAAGTATGGTAAGCACTGTCGTGGATTCTTGTGAAAGTCTTACCCGGCTATTTGCTGTATCATACATATCTCCTTCCACTTTCCTAGCATAGGCCACTAAATTGTTCATTCTCTTATCTTTCAGAGCAGCAGGGTCACGATTAGGAAACATTGCTTTAATCCTGAAAACATATATGGGCTTGCTTTAAATATGACAATCATATACTAGTACATGATGCGGCTGAAACACCCACAACTGAACGACATACACTGTAACAACAAGGTGGTCTCTTAGGTCCTGCGTCACACTTTGATGCCATTCCTTATAACCACCGTTCGTGTTAACTGCTATGTGCTGGGACTTCTGCTGATCCATACCAGGTGGATTTGTGTACCCTGCAAATAAGTTAAGAACATATATGTTGTGAACTTTCAATTAATACAATCTGTTGCAACTGAGTGTTTGAATATTTTCCTTACAACTTGGATTGGATGGGTTCTGTCCAGTCCCGTCTGTCTTCTTGGCATGCTTCAATGGCATACACACAGGACAGTCATCTCTGATGCAGTTTCTCCAATGTGTCGCTATCTGTCTTGATGATGCACAATGGGCGACTACAAGTTTAAAAAAATCTCCATTTTTCTTTTTATTGAAGATCCAAAAATATGATAGTATGACATTGCATTTAATGAACATTTGGTTTGCAGAACAAATGCAGCCGCAAATTTAACCTTAGTACAAACATGTTGTTTAATTTGTATTTTTCCGAATTTCTCGAAATACACCATGTATATAGCCTGTAAATGTAAACCTTAGGAGAATTGTCATCTGGACATCAAAGTACTACATCCAAAAAAAGGAATCTTCATGAATCTTTTATCTCGACAAAATAATATTTCTCTCTGCCTCAATTAACAGAATAAATTTAGTACACCTTGTGATGATGTGGCACAACATATATTCCAAGGGTCTACCAGGAATTCAAGGACAAACATTGTACAATAAAAATATTATAAATGAAAATGTTGTGTATGTTACCCCTATATTTGGTTTTGGCTTTGATCTCTGAAAAGTGTTCAGAAACTTTTCGCCGCGGTAAAAATTTTAGATACTGGAGAACGCTGAATACGTATTAGATATGTCTATGTATTCTTTTTAAATGTGAATTAGGTAGAATTTAGTTTAATATGTATGTAATATAAACTTTTTAAGTCCACATTGTCAAGGTACTAGTTTACCGATTAAGAACTGGTTGTATTGACCAAACAGCCCGAAGCAAATAAAAAAAATACGGGTATGTAACATTTGTTCATAAAACTTTACAAACTGAATTGCAATTTTACCTTGGCAGGACTTTCCAGCATTGCAAGTTGTCATGTGATTTAGAATATTCTTCATTGTTCTGCAGTGAGGTAGAAAACACACCTCTCCATCGGTCTGCTGACGCCTCTGACATTTGTGAGCATGCAGCAACAGCACTAGTTGTTGTTGGATAAGTTTACGTTTCTCGGGGTCAGCAGTTGGAGGCTGTTGAGCTCCGGTGGCTCCAGGGGTAAGATTGGCACTGGCATCTGGCCTCCCACACATGTTTGCGGCTGGACCTGCTACAATTCCACCAGTGTCCATCTTAGGTTGCTGTAAATTTAAACAAAACAAATTAAAAAATAATTTCAAAATTGTACACAAGATCAAGTAATAGTCACATCAAGTGTTCTCTTACTGATGTAACCTTTATTTATAGAATGTACTTACTACGACTGTATTTGTTATCGGAGACATTGGCATCCTGGATGGATATTCTATAGAATAGCCAGATTTGGTCATCCTCCCATATTGGTCACTTGACCCCAAGAGTTCATCAAGCGTATTTACATTATCATGCATGTTGAATGAATTGTTAAAATCTGAACAAGAAACGGAATGAATTATAAATCTCACACAGAGATGTCTCCTATTTCCTAACAAATCATATGTTCTTACTGCAATTAAAAACCGGATCAAGATGGATTCAGTTTAAATCAATCTGAATATACTAATTTCATTTTGTTATTGCATATTAAGACATCTTAGTAGTGTATAGTGATCATTAAATGATATCCTTTATTCAAGTGCCAATAAAAATAACAATGTTCACATTGTTAAATTACTAGTATATCTCATTTTTACTATAGAGTGGACCATTCCCAGAGCGATTGAAACTTGGTGGTTTATTCTGGCTTTGAAGGTAGCGACTAAAAAACTTCCAACTGAGTTTTCATGTGCATACTAACCACTTGGATTAGCTGAATTCTGTCTAGTCCTGTCTGTCTTTTGGGCATGCTTCAATGGCAGACACACAGGACAGTCATTTCCGGTACAATATATATAATGTCTTATAATTTGTCTTGATGACGCACAATGAGCATCTAAACATAACAATGCAAGTTAAGTAATTTATATAGATTTTTTTCTTTCTGTAGTACATCCAATTTAAAATATCTCATTAGGCTGACCAAAGTATCTTATGAAACTGGTTTGTAAAACTTTTTTTTGCATATTTAACCTCGATAGAACTTTTGCATTGAATATTGTATTACTCAATATCATTAGTACTCTATGTATTCAACCTAAATGTATACTTCAGAAAAAATAATACGGTAATCAAAGTACAACACCTAAGATAGAGTGGGTTTTTTCTATTACTATTTCAGTGATATACTAGAAATTGATAGGTAATTATCAATGAAAGAGGGAATAATCAATTAATAAATAATAATTATGTGTATGTTTTCCTAATATTTGATTCTATCTGTCATTACCACAAACTGTCATTGATCTCCGAAAAAGTGTATAAAAAGTAATTTTAGATAATGGAGAACCTTGATTGACTAATGTAAATATGTGCAGATCACATCTATACATTCTATCAACAGATGTCTATTGAGTAGAATTATGTAAAAAGGTAAATGTATGGTTTTTTGTTATCTTTTTTAAAAACATTTTTCCTTTGCTTCATATGACACCCCCATATAGGTTGCACTTGACCAAAAATACTCGGTCAATAAACAATATGTATGTTACAAGTTCATAACTTTTTAATATTACTTAAATGCAATTTTACCTTGGCAGAACTTCCCAGCATTGCAAGTTGTCATGTGATTTAGCACATTCTTCATTGTTCTGCAGTGAGGTAGAGAACACACCTCTCCATTGGTCTGCTGACGCCTCTGACATTTGTGAGCATGCAGCAACAGCACTAGTTTTTGTTGGATAAGTTTACTTTTCTCAGGGTCAGCAGTTGGAGGCTGTTGAGCTCCGGTGGCTCCTGGGGTAAGAATGGCACTGGCTCCTGGCATTTCATCCATGTATGTGGCTGGACCTGCCACTTCTCCACCAATGTTTATCTGGGGTTGCTGTGAATTTAAAAAAAACACAGTTATACATGTACATGCATGACTTGCATGAAAATAATACACTTTCTATCATTTTCTTTGAAATGCAAACTTACTCTGTCCATATCCGACATCGACACCCGGGATTGATATTCTATAGAATGGCTAGAATTGGCCATCATCACATTCTGGTCACTTGACTCCACGGGTTCATCATGTATGGTATCAACATTTTCATAATTGTTAGATAAATCGTTAAAATCTAAACAAAGGTGCAAAATTAGATAAAAATTAGATAAACTCAGTTTTTACCATCTCACACATATATATCTCCTATGTTTGAGAAATTAACTAACCTTTATCATTGCTTTCAGGTTGGTTGGCCGTAGTGAAATTTTATCCGTATATAACCGCTTATGATGGCTCATTAAACACTTCCTCTTTCGGTTTCGGTTTCATTCATGATGTTGCGTTTTGTTTTGATCTAATGACTAATGTGTTCAACAGCTGTTCAAGTGGTCAAAACCCCTTTATCAAATGACTCCGGAAAACGTAAACTCGTTGCTTTTGTCGCATTCAACCAAAACGTCAACAGACCAACTGATGTTACCAAGTCAATTTAGAACCTAACCCAGACAGGCAGAAACCTTACCAAGTCAATAAGGACCCTAATCCAGTCAGGCAGAAACCTTACCAAATCAATTTAAAGCCCTACCCATCCAAGCAGAAACGTTCCCTCAAACCTTACCCAGTCAGGCAGGAACGTTACAAAGTCAATTTAGACCCTAACTAAGTCAGGCAGGGACATTGCTAAGTCAATTAAGAACCTAACCCAGTCAGACAGAAACCTTACCAAGTCAATTAAAACCCTAAACCTGTCAGGCAGAAACGTTAACAAGTCAATTAAGAACCTAACCAAGTCAGGCAGAAAAGTTATCAAGTCAATTTAGAACCTCACCCAGTCAGGCAGAAACGTTACAAAGTCAATTTACCCCAGGTATAACCTAACCCAGTCAGGCAAAAACGTTACCAATAAATTTCAGACAGAAACGTTTCCAAGACAATTTAGAACCTATTCCAGTCATGCAAAAACGTTATCAAGTAAATTTAGAACATAACCCAGTCAGGCAGAAAAGTTACCAAGTCAATGTAGAACCTAACCCAGTCAGGCAGAAAAGATACCAATTCAATTTTAAACCTAACCCAGTCAGACAGAAACGTTACAAAGTCAATTTAGATCCTAACCAAGTCAGGCAAAAACGTTACCAATCAATTTTTGGCAGAAACGTTTCCAAGTCAATTTAGAACCTATTCCAGTCATGCAAAAACGTTACCAAGTCAATTTAGAACCTAACCCAGTTAGGCAGAAATGTTACTAAGTCAATTTAGAACCTAACCCAGTCAGGCAGAAAAGTTACCAAGTCAATTTAGATCCTAACCAAGTCAGGTCAGACAGAAAAGTTACCAAGTCAACTTCAGGCAGAAACGTTTCCAAGTCAATTTAGAACCTAATCCAGTCATGCAGAAATGTTACCAAGTCAATTTAGAACCTAACCCAGTTATGCAGAAAAGTTACCAAGTCAATTTAGATCCTAACCAAGTCAGACAGAAACGTTACCAATCGATTTCAGGCAGAAACGTTTCCAAGTCAATTTAGAACCTATTCCAGTCATGCAAATACGTTACCTCACTTAAACCCAGTCAGGTAGAAAAGTTACCAAGTCAATTTAGAACCTAACCCAGTCAGTTAGAAAAGTGACCAAGTCAATTTAGACCCTAACCAAGTCAGGCAGAAACGTTACCAAGTCAATTTAAAACCTAACCCAGTCAGGCAGAAACCTTACTAAGTCAATTAAGGACCTAACTCAGATAGGCAAAAACGTTACCAAGTCAATTATGAACCTAACCCAGTCAGGCAGGAAGATTACTATGAGTGTTCGAATAATATTCTCAAAATACGTAAGTACTGATCGTTTATTATCATATCTTACCTTCCTTGATATGTGTTAAAACATAAAAAATATATTGAGATATAAATCTTATTTAATCAAATAGCAGTGTTTTAATAAAACGATGATATTTCGAACAGAGTTATCGTTCTTGTTCAACCACTCCACAGATGGTTGAAAATATAAACATTGGGTTACTTGATAAAATCATATAGCCATGTTTAATACTTTTGGTATGCAATACCCTGCTTTTTAAAAAGTGAATAGGTGTCTGGTTTGTGTAATAACTTAGTATATCGTGCCATTTTCAAGGAACATTCGGCATAAACTATTGTTGTCTGTTTCACTATTGATGTTATTACTAGGTCAGGCGCGGATCCAAAAATATTTATATTTCCCAGTGTCTTTGTCTGCAATAACACTAAGAATCGATTTTGTACTGAACAGTCAATTCAAATGACGTATTGTTGAGGCGCAAGCGGGGTTTGCATACTTAATATTCTGATTTTAATCGTACAACTGCTGAAAATTATATAAACAAAAGTATTAAGGAATCATTCGTTGAATATTATGAGGTGATAATTTCGGTCGGGGCGTGATCAAATCTATCATAAAGCCCTTCGGGCTTTATTGCATTTGATTACTCCCGACCAAAATTATCACCTCATAATACTCAAAGAATAATTTCTTATTCCTTAATTAATTATAAAAGGAATCTTTAAAAACGGGGGTTTACTAGCTCTCTCTCTCTCTCTCTCTCTCTCTCTCTCTCTCTCTCTCTTAAAATCTTTTGATTAATAATGCAAACATTTAAAACAATATCAAGAATCTACAAGTAAAATTAGTGTTTATTATTTGATACAGGAACATGCTATTTTCATTATTTCACTATTCGTAATTTTTGGAAGGAGAAAGGTGTGGTAATGGGTTCAACGCAATAACATTGGATACAATGCTTCATAACACTTACTGTTCATTTTAATCAAATATTGAAAACTTAAAAAAAAAAAGATTTGTAAGTAAAGGGGTAACCTTATTAAAGGACGAGTTTTGTTCTTGGTTTTGTTGACAAAGAAATTATTGTATCGCATGAAATGTAGTTATATTATACCTCACATGCGCATGCTTTAAAAATTTCTTAATGATAAATGATACTTCCAAGTAATGCATGATATTGTTTGTCATAGAAGATAAAGAATAACTGTGATCCTTCCTAGGGACTCCCATTTTTACTTGTTAACGAAAACAAAACAACAGACTTACTAGTATATTATTTAGATCTGCAAACACACCAATGTTATATTGTCCTATTATAAAGCATGACAGCGATAGCTTTGAACATGGCTAGTCATTTTAATGTTAATCACAAGCCTATACTGTTGAGATCTTTTGATAGAAAATTGTGCAGTGATTTTTACATTGGTTACTCGGTAAGATATTAAAGAAATAAAGATGTTTATACATGGTCTTTTTTCATTTCTTAGCAATGATTTTAAATAATGTGTATGCTTAATGATGCTTATTTATTACTCGTACAAAGAACTGCGAACGCTAACGCCCGTTTCACGCCTACATTTTACATCCAAATATTTCGGAATTTCTGTCAGATATTAAAAACAAAGTTATCTGCTAAAAAGTATAATCAAATACTAATTAATTTATTCCAAAATAAAAATTTGTCGTCAAATTATTAATTTTTAAACAAAAGTTTTGCTTACGGGGGTTCTAAAACCAATTTCATTGAAATTGGTCTCTATCAGTGAGGAAAATATTATTTAGAGGCCGATATGTGCATAAAAACTTAATAATCACATGTTTACGTTGGATAGTAAAGTAAATTTTCATTTTAATTCATATTTGTTAATTATTTTTTGAAACGTTACAAAGCAAAATTCTTTTTTAGAATGTATTTTGGTCTGTAGACATATGCCCCCCCCCCCCCCCGTGAAACAACAAACCCTTTGGTATAAATATGCTAAATAACAATATATAGAACCCCTCAAAAGGATTTTTTGTTTCGGGGGGGGGGGGGGGGAGAGATGTTTTTTAGTTTCTATTATGAAATGAGCTATTTTAACCCAAAATACAAAGTTATCTCTCTTTGTTTGACCAAATCATTTATATTTAATGAAAATATACGTAAATGTTTACATTATTATACAATAAATAAATTTAATTAGACAATTATCAAAAAATGACTTTTAGTTAGGCGGCTGGACAATGCTATCGTTCGCAGTCCTTTCATTTATCCCTTCCTGGGCTACATGACATTTAAATTTTCGCACAAATAACCTTTGTTTCAACTATGCGTCTTTTTGTAGCGAAATTCAACATTGTATAATTTATTTCAGTCAAATGTTTGTTTTTAGGAATTTGTGATGCTGAAATGGTATTCCAAATTTGATTGGAATTCTACGATTTCCAAGTTCATTGTTGAGTCATTCATCAAACTACAATTGTAATGAGTATTATGCTCGCCGGAGAACTGTAAACATACATGAACCTTAAAAACTCTGATAATTTTGAAACTGTTTAATATTTTATCTAGTAACGTTTAGAATTAAATTTATAAAACTAATTTTGTATTGCTGGTGTTTTTTCGCACAAAATACAAAATTTGTTCTGTGTTTTGTTCAGTTCTGCGAAGATGTAATCGTTTGTGCTTAGATATATAAACAAACTTATATATAGTCGTCTCTGAAAAATAAAATATGAAATTTGTTTAAATATAATTATGCTAAATTGCTTATTATCCAAAAATAACCCCGGAAATAAATAAAATGTGTTGGTCGTGGTAGAATGTGTGTGTGTGTGTGTGTGTGGGGGGGGGGGGGGGGTCGCTACTTAGCATGTTAACTATTGCAACAGCAGAACAAAAACATTTCCCATTGATATGATTTGAACATATTTTTATTGTACATAAATACAATTCGGGTTGGGGACAAGTTCCAAAACTTAGACCGCCCTCTCCCAATACAAAGATATAATACAATAGAAATTGATGTGTACATAACATAAATAAAGGTCAGTTGATCAAATGGCAGTTTACGTATATGCAATTATGACATGTATATGATAAAAACCCAAAATTAAAACATGAGTATTGACGATGTTTAGATTTACAATATGAAAAATTTCATAAAATAGAACATTTCTATCAGCTTTATATTTATTACATGAGAAAAAAAATAATGGTAAGTATCTTCGAGCTTACTACACGAACAGAGTGGACTGTTGATAATATTACATAATCATTAATATAATAAATAAATCATTATTGAGTGCACAATTGTGACGAAGTCTAGTATGAATAATATTCAAATATCTATCACCATATGTAAAGAAAATAAGGTTTATTTCTACAAGTAAGTGCATTTTCATTTTTAACAGAAACATGTATTTTTTCCTTTAAAATGCGAATGGGGTCACTTTCACAAACATCCGTTGAAAGCACATTCCATTCATTAACAACAGTAAGAACAAACGAAGATTTATTCAATTGTAAACGACATTTTGGTATGGAGTAATTCTGTGCATTTTTGTATACCCTTGTTTGGAAAAATATCCATTACATAACTGGGTAAAATGTTTCGATCAATTTTATACATTGTTTTTAGCCTAGATATTTTTCTTCTACTATAAAGCGTTTCCCACCCTGTTTCAAAGTAAAGAGATTCCCTAGAAGCAAAAATAGGTAAACCTGTAACAATTCTTGCTGCAATCAATTGTATTTCTTCTAATTTTCCATCGTCACATTTTTTTCTAGAACTTATTTTACCCAACAATTATTGAAGATAAAGTTAAAATCAATAAACGTCTAGATTTTAATAATTGAGTACAATTACCCAGATTCTAGGAAATAGACTATAAACACGAGGCACGATTTTTACTGCGAAACTGAAAGGGTCAAATAAAACCACGTGGTCTAAATTCAAATGACAATAACATTCGCAGTGGTGTTTTTGCCACGGTAAAATCTAAGATAATGAAGAAAGCTGGATATGTACTGAATATCTTTATACATTCGGTTCCTAATGTCTATGTGGCAGAATTAAGTTATTAAGGTATATGTTAATATACAAAAATTCTAAGTTCCACATTGTCAAGAACCTAGTTCACTAATAAAAAACAAGTTACTTTAAATACTAGTAACCCCCCCTCCCCCCCCCAAAAAAAAAAAAAAAACCACTGAAGCAAAAAACATTCGTTCATAATATTTCAATTAACTTTATTGCACTTTTACCTTGGCAGGACTTTCCAGCATTGCAAGTCGTCATGTGATTTAGCACGTTCTTTATTGCTCTACAGTGAGGTAGAGAACATACTGCTGACGCCTCTGACATTTGTCGGCATGCAGCAACAGCACTAGTTGTTGTTGAATAAGTTTACGTTTCTCTGCGTCAGAAAATGGGGGTTGTTGAGCTCCAGTGGCTCCAGGGGTAAGATTGGCACTGGTACCTGGCATCCCACCCATGTTTGTGGTTGGACCTGCCACTATTCCACCATTGTTTATCTGGGGTTGCTGAATTTTACAAACACAATTCGTAAATAATTTGAAAAATGACTTGTTATCCCATTCTATTTTTACTACGATGGAAATCGGCATCCTGGATGAATATTCTATAGAGTAGCCAGAGTTGGTCCTCATCACATTTTGGTCACTTGACCCCACGAGTTCATCATGTAGAGTATCAAGAATGGCATGCATGTTGAATGAATCATTAAAATCTAAAGAAAGATGCGAAATCAAATAAACTTTTTTCACCAACTTACAGATATATCTCCAATTTCTTGAGAAATCAGTGCTTTCAGGTTGGTTGGCAATGGTAGAAAAGTCGTACTTCTATCTTTTTAGAGGTCCGTGTTGCTCTGCTTTAAATTCGTATTTCGCTTTATGGATTTTTGAGATGGTTGACAGTTTGTTATTGTCATTTTTCATTTTATCCATAGTACAGGCCAACACAAATTGTGACAACTTAATATATTGATTCAACGTCACTAGTTCGTTAAACCCTGTGTACATGACTTCATCACTTCCTCTTTTACTTTATAAACAATTAACTCTAGAAAACGTGAACTCGAAGCCACCACATTAACAGACTAGCTGATAATATGTTCGACAGCTAAAAGTATTTGCAGTACTATGGGGTGTGTTATAAATCACTCGACAATTTTTAATGTTAGAGTGTCCTGCTATTGTAAAATTACTACTGAATAAAATTTTGTTTAAATAAATGACTTCAATCAATTATTGTCAAATCTATCATTGCTAGTTGGTCCATTGAATTAGCTTAATCATGTATTTGTGTCTTTACCATTTGGGGCCTGGACAATTCGTAACTCATGGCTAATAACTACATGTATTATAATAAGACTCACTGTATACTGTTTTATGAATATTCCATGTAGATAAGATGCATCATTCATGTATAGACTGTATCAAATACTGCCGTCTGTTCAGTTTCAAATAACCTCACCTAGAGATAATTTTCTCCCAATAATAAGTATAAGCCTGTAGGATGTGTGTATTTGATGATGAATAAAATTGCGTTTTATAACTACTAGTATTTTGTTTCCTGACTTTACCATGGAATTATAGAACCATTCAACTAGTTGTTATTGTTCGCCCAAAACTTTCAGAAGTTTTGAAATAGTTAGCATATATTATCAATATCTAACAGTAACACTTATTAGGTTTGTTACTGACTGTCTACGGAAATATATCGGGCTGTTTAAGTTAAAAAAGGCGAGGCAAAGCCGAGCCTTATTTCGACTTTAAAAACCCGACATAGTTCCGTAGTCAGTCACTAACAATCCTAATAATACTTTACTTGGTCTAGGTCATTAACTTTTTGTAAATGCTTAAATAAATCTATAAAGAAAAGAATCTATAATTTGCTGCTTGCCGACTCTAGAAGTATAGAAACAAAGGTTTATAAAGTTTCAGTAATATGTAAATAAATTTAAAAAAAATTGGGTTTTTTTTGTTTTGTTTTGTGTTTTGTTGTTTGTTGTTGTTGTTGTTGTTGTTTTAGTGGGTTTTTTGGGGTTTTTTTTTGCTTGGTTTTCCTTTCTTTCCTTTCTTTTTTTCTTATTTTATCAATAATAGGGTAAACACGTGTTGTTTTTTATTTCAGTGATTAAGAGAGTTACTTATAGTATAACGATTTCGATTGGATTATACGGGGTTAAGTGTATTTGTGCGGAACAGTTAGTTTACTTCTGTCCAGTTATTAGGAAATTAAAATCATTCGAGGTTTCGCTGCTTTACGTGCAACAGCCCCCTCCCCTCCCTTTGCATTCATTAAGGTCTTCCGTTTCCAACGGAAGACCTTATTGTTTTATCCCTATTATTATTCTTGGTTTTTTTTCTTACGCATTTTTGTGCAGGCGATTTCTCGGAGATGGCTCATTCGATTTTTATGAAACTTTCAGATCCGATAGATGTTCATTCGAACTTAATACATATCTTTTTTATTTTGATGACGTCACTTCCGTTTTTGAGTTTTTGACGTTTAAGCGATTTTTAAAGGGTCAGCTTGTCCTGGAAACTCCTCCTAAACCATAAAAGATATCAAGTTCAAACTTTCAGGGATTATAGACAAGAGATTGTAGATGTGCCATTAGGCATTCATATTTGTCTGGCTCAAAAGACGTTAAAGCTCGTCTGGACATGAAAATTGGGAATAAAAAAAGTCTCGATTTTTCGTGGTTTTCTTTATTTATCTTTTTTCTTAAAAATATTTTGTTACAACGTGTAAAGCAAATAAAGTTTATTTTTACAACAGCCTTCTTTTGATATAAAGAAAAAAGGGCTGGCCCCTTAAATTAGGGGCTGAGAGGGATCTAAAGTATTTCATCCATAGCACTTTACTGAGAAATATTTTGTAATATATTATAGAATCAAAAATGTTCATCTTACATTTATTTAACTATAGATTATAAAAATGTTCTCATGTGTTAAGTCATTAGGGGTTTTAAGGGGCCAGAAGTCCAAAACTTTGATCACTTATATCTCAAAAAGGACAAATATTTTGGAAAGCAATATAGAATAAAAGATGCTTAAAATGATGTTCTAAACAATATTCAACCATCAAAATTTTCTTATGTGGCCCAAAAAGGAGATAAGGGGTCGGCCCCTGAAACGTTCTTTCCCAGATAGCTCAAGAATGGTAGGGAATTTCTAAACACTTGTTGAACAAAATATGTTTAATATCAAAAGAGCATTTATTTGATATCAAGAAAAAGGGGCTGGCCCCTCAATTTAGGGGCCAAAAGGGCTTTGAAGTCTTTCTTCCATTGCAATTAACGGATTTCCGTATGTTGCCCCAATAAGGTGATAAGGGGTCGCCCCATAAAACGTTTTTTTTCCAGATAGCTCAAGAACGGTAACGAATTTCTAAACACTTGTTAAACAAAATATGTTAAATATCATAAGAAGTCTGTTAATTTCTTAATGTTTAACATATAAAGGAAAAATGAAAAAAAATATATAGAAATAAGAGTCTGTTGAAAATGAAATGGGCTTTCATTTGATATTGAGAAAAGGGGATGGTCCCTTAAATTAGGGACTAAAAGGGTTCTTAAGTCTTTAATTTGCAGGTCTTAACAAAGGAATGTTTTGTTATATGCTATAGCAGGAAAAATGTTCACCTTGAATTTTTTTTACCCATGAAAGTAAAAGTTCTCTTAATTGTCAAGTAATTAAGCATTTAAAGAGACTAGAATCCCAAAAGTTTGATCCTTTCCCTCTCAAAAATGAGATACATTTTGAAAAGCTCTTTATAGATGTAGAATGGCATTATGACTCTGCTTCCATTTTAACATCACGTTTCGTTGACGAATATCAAAGTCAGGGTCATATTCTTTTCAGAATATCGCACGGAAGACCTCCTCGTTGCTCGCAACGAGATCGTGTCTAGTTATATTTCTAATTTGATTTAATCTCTTTTATATTGTTGAATGTTGAAAATGCAACCAGAACATTATAAATGTACTTGTTGTAAAATTTAAATTAAAAATGGCGTATTGTGCACAGACGCGGACGAACCAGTTTTTGCATGTGTGTGAGGTTTTAATTTATAAATGATTTTTGTTCGTATGAACTGGTGATTAAGAACATGAATGCAAAAGCAATTGCGTTTTGAAAGTCTGAAAGAAGTTGATATACCGCAATACTTACATGTAAATTAACTCTGGCACAACCAGTTTTTCAGTATATGACACGGTCCTTTCTGCAAGTCTTAATAATCCAATCACCTAACTAGCAATCCAGCTAGACAAGACCTAGAGCATGATTACTACTATTGAAACCGCGAAAATACGTCATATTTTTATGATTTTTCTTGTAGTACAGTTGGCAATGACAATAGTATTTTTTTAATCACGAAAGATTCACTCATGTCTCTTTACAAAAGCCTTTTTCGTTGTTTAAAATTTTTTTTCGAGAAAATTCATTACTTTGGCGAATAAACTTCAGCAATTTAACTTAACACTTTTAAGCAAAAAGAAAAAAGAAAGACCCGTAGATCTTCCGCATATAACGCGACACTTTTCAACAAATTTACGATCATTGTTGCAAGCCACGGGTTTTGTGTCCATTCTATTTTCTCCCGTGGCTTGTGACGATGATGTACGATTTTATATTAAAATATTAATATTTTTACGTTATATTCATTGTTTTAATCATGCAAACCACGTTTGCGCCCCAACAGTACGTTATTTGCGTAATCAATGAAATGTAGTGAACTGTATGTTACAAAATTGATTCGTATTCTTATCACAAAGACACTTGAAAAAGTATTTATATGAAAACAAGTGTATTTCAAGAGAACTACTTGGATTTTATTGCTCAAAAGCCACAATGATTTTTTTAAACTATGTGTAACACACACTGATTCTAGTGTTACCGTTAAGTGTTTTAAAAGGACCGTCTCAAAATACAGATTATTCTATAATAGGATTATACAGAAATTGCAATTCTTCTTCGAAGCAAGTAACTTAAATACTACAATGAAAATTTCCCCCAAATTGTAATAAATATGTGATTAGTAATATCATATTTTACTATATTATAAGAAACACTAACTTATACCGTCCGGTTTTTGGAAGAGATCATCAAGATACCAAAATGCTCAAAATTTCTGCGGTATACACTTTTTGACTTCTTCTTTTAGGGCACTCGATGAATAATGTACGGATATCGAACAGTTTTGTATCATTTTAAACTGTACACTGTCCCAAGTTTCTGCTTCTACCACTTTTTGCGTACTAATATCTTGATAATCATAAATATCTTTGGGCCCAAACTACATCAATTCAGAAGATTATCTGTTTTTACCCCCCCCCCCCTTACAGTCTAAGGTTTGATAACGCAGTCCAATCAAAAATGGTTCTTTTAAAGGCCAAAATACAGACCTGCATATTTACTATAGAAATACATAAGAAGTTATCATTTCCCGCAATTCGAAAAGGATTAAAACAAGAGGCCCATGGGCCATATCGCTAACCTGAATCACAGTTCCTTGTGTCATTCTATTTTGAAATTTTTAAATATGAAAATCTTTAATATTCTTGTAATATACATGTAATTTTACTCCAATTTGACAATTCATTAAATTGACATGGTCATGATTTTGATCATTTTATAATTAATTCCCCTTTTATTTTACTTCTATGTTGAGCTTTAAACCCCTCTTAGGGCCCCAGTATCGGTACGGCGGTCAGCTTTAACAATTTAAAATCTACAATATCGTACGATCTTGGCATAGTAATCTTACACATGGTAGCATTGAAGTTTTTAAGTTAAAGATTTTCAAAAAATTTTCCCTCACATTTATATTTGAATTTTGATCTTTGAGCCCCTTCAGGGGCACCAGATTGGTCCAGAAGTTACGGTTTTAACAATTTAGAATCTACACTATCTTAGAATGCTTTCATGGTAATCTAACACATTGTAGCATTGTAGTTCTTGAGAAGAAGATTTTTAAACATTAAACCTATCTATTTCTATGTTAAACTTTTATACTTTTGGGCCCCAGTGGTCCGGAGGTCACAATTTTAACAATTCTAAATCCCCTATCTTAGAATGCTTGCATAGTTATCTCACAATTTGTAGCATTGCAGTTTCCCTATATATTTCTATGTAAAACTTTGAACCCCTCCTGGGGCCCCGGTATTGGTCCGGAGGTCACGACTATAACAATTTAGAATTTACATTATCTTAGGATACTTACATAGTTATCCCACAAACTGTAATATTGTAGATCTTGAGAAAAGATTTTTTAAAACATTTTCCTATATATTTCTATGTTAAACTTTGAACCCCTCCTGGGGCACCAGTATTGGTCTTGGTCATAGCATAATGCTGTGTGTACAATTTCCAAGGCGTACACTTTTTACTTTTTCTTTAATGTTATTTCTTATGACGTACACCTACAAAGCTTCATTTTATCCTAACGTCATAAAAGCACAAGGCAACATTCACCTACTGAACGGAAAAATAAAAATAAAATAAATGAGATAATATTAAAAATAAAATTTTCCTTTAAAAATCCAAATATTTTCATCTGTATTTTGATTATTTGGTTCAATTTAATAAATGATAATTGAAAAAAGTTCTTTCAAACTATAAATACACAGTATTTTATTATATTGTGCAAAAACGTGTGCAATGAAAGCTAAAGTCGGCCACCTTAAGTCAATTCTATTTCAAAACAATAACTTAAAGGTTTAATACACTGTATTTTACATGAAAGCGCAAAAACATGCACAATGAATAATATAGTCGGAACCCTTAAATGAATTTTCACCAAACTTTATTTTTTTATTCATTTTGATAGAACTCACTTATTCCAATATAAAAATAAAAATATTAAGGCATACGATTTACAATTATGATAAAGTATCTGATATGATATAAAAGGATCCGAATTATATCAATGAAAAGAAATACAATCACCATTGGTTCTTTTAGGACAAAAACGCACCAAAAAAAATAAGATTACAGCTATGAAAAAATCCTTAAAAAAAAATACGTCTTCATTTTTTGACAAAAGCTTAGGTCTCCTCTCTTAGGCAGTTTGACAAGTAGCTCTTTATTCAATTCGGTTGGTATTCCTATTATTCTGGTACATACAAACTTATATATTGCTCACTATTTGATGTAGTTGACTCCTATTTGGTTAAAGCATCCTATTCTTTTTTAGATAAATCCTCTAAAAAGGATACCGGGCTTTCATTTTTAAAAAATTGACGCCAACGACGGTGACAAAAACAACAAGAGGCCAATTGGCCTTAATGGTCACCTGAGTACCATAGCCCATACACAAAATTGTCAAGGAGTCTCATAAATGCATTTAATTGAGTTTTATAATTGATAAGAAGATTATAATAATGTAATGACATCCACCTCCCTGCCTGAAATCTTTTGGAAAGGACTCTTAACCCTATAGTTTAGCACAAGACTTGAAGCTCTTAACAGAGTGTATGACATACTAAAGAAGAGGTGCCCAGATTCCATTCAATTTATTTATCCCACATATGTTAACTTAAAAAATAGGTTTTATGTTTATATGTTTTCATAGATAAACTAAAACAAGGTGGCTTGTATACTTCTTATTACTTTACTATTAAAAAGTCTATTTGTTTATCTTAAAAAATATAAAAACTGTTTTTGTTTCAAATGATAAACATTTTTGCATAACTATTTTGATCATACAACTTTATAATTACATTCTATTTAATGATTTATTATTAAATATGAACAAGCCAAGGAAGATAACTCCATTATGAAGAAGCAAGGGAAGATAACTCCATTAACTATCATAATCCTCTTCCCTGAACTCTTTTCAAATGCTTTCACAATATCTTATCAATAACTTTGATGGACAGCTTCATTATTTTTCTATATTCAATGATTAATTACTAAATATGAACAAGCTAAGGAAGATAACTCCATTAGGAAGAAGCAAGGGAAAATAACTCCATTAACTGTTTACCCCCCCCCCCCCCCACTCCCTTTCAACACTTTCCAAATGCTCTCTAAATGCTAGGTCCTGAACCCTGACTTAGGGGTCATGAATTTCACAATTTAGGTAGAGGAGTTCATAACCATGCATTCAGTTTTTTGCCCACATGTGTGGGAGTAAAGATTTTTAAGATTTAATACATTTTTACTATATGGTCATATTGGCCCCACCCTAGGGCCTAAACCCCTGTCTCAGGGGTCATGAATTTCAAAATTTGGGTAGAAGACTTCATGGACATCATATCCATGCATTTACTTTTTCACAAATATATACGGGAGTATAGAAGAAGATTTTCTAAGTTTTAATACATTTTTACTATATGGCCATATTGGCCCCACCTAGGGCCTAAACACCTGTCCCAGGGACCATAAATTTCACAATTTAGGTAGAAGACTTCATGGACATCATATCCATGCATTTAGTTTTTTACAAATATATATGGGAGTAGAGAAGAAGATTTTCTAAAATTTAATACATTTTTACTATATGGCCATTTTGGCCCCACCCTTGAGTCTGAAGCCCTGACCCAGGGACCATAAATTTCACAATTTTAGTAGAGGGCTTCATTGACATCATATCCATGCATTTAGTTTTTAACAAATATCTATGGGAGTAGAGAAGAAGATTTTCTGAGATTTAATACATTTTTACTATATGGCCATTTTTGCCCCACCCTAGAGCCTGAACCCCTGACCCAGAGACCATAAATTTCACAATTTTGGTAGAGGGCTTCATGGACATTATAACCATGTATTTAGTTTTTATTAAATATCTATGGGAGTAGAGAAGAAGATTTTCTAAGATTTAATACATTTTTACTATATGGCCATTTTGGCCCCACCCTTGAGTCTGAACACCAGACCCAGGGACCATAAATTTCACAATTTTGGTAGAGGGCTTCATGGACATCATATCCATGCATTAAGTTTTTAACAAATATCTATGGGAGTAGAGAAGAAGATTTTCTAAGATTTAATACATTTTTACTATATGGCCATATTGGCCCCACCCGAGAGCCTGAACCCCTGATAAATTTCACAATTTTGGTAGAGGGCTTCATGGACATCATAACCATGTATTTAGTTTTTATCAAATACCTATGGGAGTAGAGAAGAAGATTTTCAAAGATTTAATACATTTTTACTATATGGCCATTTTGGCCCCACCCTTGAGTCTGAACACCAGACCCAGGGACCATAAATTTCACAATTTTGGTAGAGGGCTTCATGGACATCATATCCATGCATTTAGTTTTTAACAAATATCTATGGGAGTAGAGAAGAAGATTTTCTGAGATTTAATACATTTTTACTATATGGCCATTTTTGCCCCACCCTAGAGCCTGAACCCCTGACCCAGAGACCATAAATTTCACAATTTTGGTAAAGGGCTTCATGGACATCATAACCATGTAAATAGTTTTTATCAAATATCTATGGGAGTAGAGAAGAAGATTTTCTAAGATTTAATACATTTTTACTATATGGCCATATTGGCCCCATCCTAGAGCCTGAACCCCTGACCCAGGGGCCATGAATTTCACAATTTTGGTAGAGGGCTTCATGGACATCATAACCATGCAATCAGTTTTTTCCTCACATGTGTGGGAGTAGAGAAGAAGATTTTTGAAAATTTGGCTGTTTTTTGCATATTTGGCCCCACCTGTGGCACCCTGGGGGTGGTAGAGCCACCAATTTCACAATTTACATTCCTCTTACCATAGAGATGCTTCACACCAAAAATGGAAGCAATTGGCCTTGTAGTTTTTAAGAAGAAGTTAAAAATGTAAATTGTTAACGCACGACGCACGACGCACAACGCACGACGCACGACGACGGACGAAAACAGATAGCAATAGGTCACCTGTTAACCTAGTTAACTCAGGTGACCTAACAACGATGACAACATACGCCAGAAAAATAGTTTGAAAAGCTTACATGAGCCTTCGGCTTAGATGTGCTATAACCCAAGCAATTTATTCTGCGATAAATATCACCTGGTAGTATACATATAATATGGGTTAAACGTACCGCAGAAACAAGTGGATGTGGCTAAAACGCTGATTTTTTCTTCTTCAAATTTTGATACTAACTTCCAAATTCATATTCCAATAATTTCATAACATATGTGTTAAGTTTAATGCTTTAAGGCATACAATTATGTATGTATATACAATTTAAGTCTTAAAACTTTCACTACTATCGGGAGAGATCAAACGTTAATAAACTGCTGTTTAATATTTGTTTATCTGATTAATACGCAAGTTTGTTCAGCGACTGATACATCTATAAACTTTGTTATTTTTATTTAAAACTTCAAAAGCAGTAATGTTTCTTACATTTGTAGTATGAATGCATGGGAGTGCTCTTTGTAAAATTGTATTTGATTCTTTCAGAGAGTAGTTACGTTATGTCATGTCAATTCTCTTGAATAAATATTGCCAATTGACGTACACTCGACTCTTTAATTCGGACAGCAATTGCAAGTGCCGCTCTCAATTGATAAAAAAAATCCCTAAATATCACAAGCGCTTTGTTCATCTTTTAAGCAGGTTCTCTACCAAGTTGCCAATCTCCTGGAGTTTAAAAAATAAAAATAATAAAGGTATAGAAGAATTTCTTGAATTTCAAATTCTTATTTGTAATGCATACATACTTGGTCTCTGTCTTGCCCCTGCCTTGTTCCTGTACCATGTTGAAAACGAATGTTATAAATATTTACAGCCAGTGTATAAAAGTACTCCTCCTACAAGAAATACAGTATGAGTCTTAAAAAAACCCCGTAAACACTGTCATAGATCTTGTGAAAGTCAGGCTTACCTGGCTGTTTGCTGTATCATATATATCTCCTTCCACTTTCCTAGCATAGGCAAGTGCAGCAGGGTCGGGATTAGGAAATATTGCTTGAATACTGGAAACATATTTGGCTTGGTTTAAATACGATAATCATATATATGAAGTAGCTGAAATATACAAAACTGATTACTTTAATAAATAAGAACATACAATTTATGTACAAGGTGATTTCTTAGGTCCTGCGTCACACTTTGATGCCATTCCTTAGAACCACTGTTTGTGTTAGCTGCTATCTGCTGGGACTTCTGCTGATCCATACCAGGTGGATTTGTGAACTCTGCAAATAAGTTAATATCAAATTATGTGTTATGGAGATTCAATTAATAAAATCTGTTGCAACTGAGTGCTTGGATGTTTCCTTACCACTTGGATTGCCTGGATTCTGTCCAGTCCTGTCTGTCTTTTGGGCATGCTTCAATGGCATACACACAGGACAGTCATTTTTAGTGCAGTTCTTCCAATGTGTTATTATCTGTCTAGATGATGCACAATGAGCGACTACAAGAAAAATGCAAGTTCAAAAATATACATAATTTCTTTTTACTTGTACATCAACATAGTATAACATTACACAAAAGTATCTAATAAAAAATGGTTGTGAAACGAATGAAGCTACATATTTAACATCGATAGAACCATTGTGTTTAATTTTGTATTTCTCAAATTCCCTCATTATCTAGTAATCAAAGCACTAAACCAATGACAGCTATTAGTATCTCCATGTGCTTTTTTACCATGTAAGTTTTCTTCGTGTCACCGTAAAACAGTAAGCAGCACAATAATACCGGATATTTCTCTGTACCTTAGTAAATTCATCACATCGTATGAAAATGAGTCACTTTTTCAAGGGTTTATCAGGAATTACTCGGACAAACATTTTAAAATGAAAGAAGAGATAAGAAATAATATAAATGAAAATACTGTATATATTTACCCCGATATCTAATTCTGTTATGGATATCTAAAAAGTGAACTTTTCGCCACGGTAAAATAACGATAATAGAAAAAGCTGGATATGTACTGGATATCTTTATACATTCGGCTACTAATATCTATGTGGTAGATTCAGTATGTTATACAAAAATTCTAAGTTCCACATTGTCAAGAACCTAGTTCACTAATAAAGAACAAGATGTTATTAAAAAAACCCAAAAAACCAAAAACAAAAACAAAATTAAAAAAACCACTAAAGCGAAAAACATTTGTTCAGAGCCTTTCATTAACTGAACTGAAGTTTTACCTGGGCAGGACTTTCCAGCATTGCAAGTTGTCATGTGATTTAGCACGTTCTTCATTGTTCTGCAGTGAGGTAGAGAACACACCTCTCCATTGGTCTGCTGACGCCTCTGACATTTGTGGGCATGCAGCAACAGCACTAGTTGTTGTTGGATAAGTTTACGTTTCTCGGGGTCAGAATATCGGGGTTGTTGAGCTCCGGTGGCTCCAGGGGTAAGATTGGCACTGGCACCTGGCATCCCACCCATGTTTGTGGCTGGACCTGCCACTATTCCATCGGTGTTCATCTGTGGTTGCTGTGAATTAATCGAAAAAAATTTGAAAAATGACTTGCATGAGACATTTTGTTTTTACTATGATGTGTAAGCTTATGACGCGACCTCTATTTATAGAATGAACTTACTACGTATGTATTCGTCATTGGGGACATCGGCATCCTGGATGGGTATTCTATAGAATAGCCAGAGTTGGCCATCATCACATTTTGGTCATTTGACACCGCGAGTTCATCATGTAGAGTATCACGAATGGCATGCATGTTGAATGAATCGTTAAAATCTAAAGAAAGATGCGAAATCAAAGAAACCTTTTTCATCATCTCATGCAGATATATATATATATATATATATCCAATTTCTTAATTTCTTAATCCACTTACCTTCATCAGTGCTTTCAGGTTGGTTGGCCATGAAGGAATAGTCGTATTTTATCCGTAGTACAGACCAAAACAAATTTTGACATTCAACGTCAACAGTTCATTAAACCCTGTGTGCATGACTTCATCACTTCCTCTTTCACTTTATTAACCATTAACTCTAGAAACGTGAACTCGAAGCTTTTGGCGCATGCTACCAAAATGTTACAGACTAACTGGTAGTGTGTTCGACATCTAAAAATATTTGCAGCGATATGGAATGTGTTATAAATCACACGACAATTTTTAATGTTGGAGTGTCCTGCTAATGTAAAATTACTACTGAATAAGATTATATTGAAATAAATGACTTCAATCTATTATGGTCAAATCTATCACTGATAGTTTGTCCACTGAATTAGCTTAATCAGGTACTTGTATTTTTACCATTTGAGGCCTGGACAATTCGTAACTCATAACTAAGTTGTGTTAGTACTTTGATTAAAATTGAATCTGACTGGATAGAAAACGTATCTAATAACTACATATATTATAATAAGACTCACTGTATTCTGTTTTAAGAATATTCCATACAGAGAAGATGCATCCTTCTATATTTAAAGCTTGTATAAACTGTATCAAATACTGCCCTCTGTTCAGTTTCAAATTACCTCACTTTGAGATATTTTTCGCTCAGAAATAAGTTTAAGCCTGTAGGATGTGTGTATTTGATGATGAATAAAGGTGCATTTTATAACTATTTTGTTTCTTGACTTTATACCATAGAATTATAGAACCATTCAACTAGTCATTATTGTTCGCCAAAATCTTTCAGGAGAGTTGAAATAGTTAACATATTTTCAATATCTAACAATATTACTTATTAGGTTTGTTACTGACCGTCTACAGAAATATGTCGGGTTGTTAGAGTTCAAAGAAGGCGAGGCAAAACCTAGGCTTCTATCGACTTCAACAAACCCACATATTTTTGTAGACAGTAACAATCCTAATGAGTGCTTTGCTTGGTGGAGGACCCTAACTGTTTGTATACTAATAAATGAAAAAGAGATTAAGATTAAAGGCCGTCTATAATTTGCTGCTTGCAGACTATAGATACATAGAAACAAACGTTTTTAAAGTTACTCTAATATGTGAATGATGTCTGGTCTTTTTGTTTTGTTTTGTTTTGGGTCTTTTGTTTGTTTTTGTTTTTGTTTTGTTTTGTTTTTTTTTTTTGGTTTTTTTGCTTTTTTGTGTTTGTTTTTTGGTTTTTTGTTGTTGTTGTTTTTTTGTTTATTTGTTTCGTTTTTTGTTTTTTTTTTTTTAATTAAAAAAATCTTTGCCGCCATAGAAACAATCTTAAACAGTAATCTGAGGTAAACATATCTTATCCTTAAAGGGACCTAGACACGATTTGGGATCAAAATTTTGTTTCTAATTTTTATGTATAAAATGGTTTGCTTGTGCATTTAGAATGATTCACCAAAGTTTGAAAGTTAGAAGTCAAGTTACAAGCAAGATACAGAGGAAAGAAGTCGTTGTTATGTAAACAAAGCTCGAGTCTTATATTTGTTTACAAATAATGTACAGTAATGAAATTATCATCTCTCTGACAAAATAACTTGTGACAAACAAGATAAACTGATAAAATGTGTTCATAAATAATTTATCAACAATAAAAAACAACATTAGATTATTATTTATACCAATACAACACATATGTAATCAATAACAGGACTCGAGCTTTGTTTACAAAACAAAGAATTCTAACCTCCGTATCTTGCTCGTGACTCAATATTTGACTTTCAAATTTTGTGAAATCATTTAAAACATCCATATTGACCATTCTAGACATTAAAAATGGAAAAATAAAATTTGAAAAATTTGAG
>WFKH01011581.1:13028349-13128349 GCA_016163765.1 Magallana hongkongensis | reverse complement strand
CTGCCATTAAAGCATGCCCAAAAGACAGACAGAACTGGGCAGAATCCAGCCAATCCAAGTGGTAAGAAAACGCATGAACACTGAGTTGCAACAGATTTTATTCAATGAAACTTTGTGGTATACTGGGGTATATGATTTATGACACTTGTTGTTTGAAAATGCAAAATAATGGGGAATCATTGTTAAACTATTTAACTTATTAGTGATAGAGAGTATACACTTTTTTGAAGTGTCCACTGTGCAGCAGACAAGCCAAATTAACCAGCTGCCTGGAGTTGGAACAGCAGCCAACAGAGGAGTACCTGCCACTGGAACCAGCACCCAGCCATCCCACGGCCTCACTGACAGCCAGATGAAGAGAGCCTATGCTGCCCTAGGTCTACCCTTCAACCAGCCTGCTACTGCAGCAGTCAGACCAACAGGTGGATTAAATGATGGTATGCTTTTCATGTTTACATATTCCTAGTTCAAAAAGAAGATTTTCATTAGTAAAATTAAAAGAACATTGTTACTGGTAATGAAACTGATTTTTCAGCATCTGGAATAAGTGCTAGTGGCACAGGTAATCCACAGAATAACTTATTGGCAGGGTTCACAAATCCACCTGGTATGGATCAGCAGAAGTCTCAGCAGATAGCAGCTAATACAAACAGTGGTTCTAAGGAATGGCATCAAAGTGTGACGCAGGACCTAAGAAATCACCTTGTCCATAAATTGTATGTTCATATTTCTTGAAGTAGTTCAGTTTTCGATGTATTAGTTTTATATGTACATGATTTTCATACTTAAATCACTGCAAAAATAATTTCTACTTTGTTTATGTTTTTCAGAGTACAAGCAATATTTCCTACTCCTGACCCTGCTGCACTTAAAGATAAGAGAATGAACAATTTAGTGGCCTATGCTAGGAAAGTAGAAGGAGATATGTATGATACAGCAAATAGCCGGGTAAGACTTTCAAAAGAATCCAGGGGGTGTCAACTTTATCTTTTTTATTTTGGAAAAACTTCTTTTTTACCTGAAAAAATCTTTTTTAGGAGGAGTATTACCATTTGCTGGCTGAAAAGATTTATAAAATCCAGAAAGAACTGGAAGAGAAACGATTGTACCGTATACAGCAGGGCACTGGAGGAGCTACAAATATGCCAGGAGCAAGACAGAGGCCAAGTACGTATTGATGCATTACAAATTAGACATCTTTAACATTTTAAAAACTTGTGTGACCCTTACCATTTATATTTTTACTTTATTGTTGTAGATGGACCTCTAAATGCCATACTGGTTCAGCCAGGAGGTAAAGTTCCAAATGATCCCTATAGCCTGCCTCCACAGACGCCAATGCCAGAAATGTTGAGGTCTCCCAACCCTCGACAGCCTATCAATTCACCTGGAATACGTCCTGGAGTGGACAATTCTCAGAATTACCAAAGTGTAAGTATAATGACATCAGGTTTGGAATGCTTTTATGTAGCTCTGACATCTTTAAAGTATGAGATTAAGAATGACAAGAGTGTATAATACAAATTTCTTTTTTAGATTGCTGGAATGACACCCCAAGATCATTTACAACAAATCAGGAATCGTTTACCACAACCTCCCATCATTCATTCATCTCAGCCTCCACAAGCTTACACAAATCAAATGTCACAGGTAATAATCTTTCCTGTATCTTTAAATACTCATGCATTGTACATTTGGTGTTTGTTTGATAGTATAGGCTTTAGATGACAGTATATCATTAACACATGATTTTTCAGTCACCATCTACCATGACCCAGAGTTCACCAGGCATCACACAACTGACATCACAAATTGGATCATCTGTTAACAGTCTTCTCAATTCATCAGCCCCTCAGCTTACTAGTCAAGTTCCAAATCAGATGTCCCCTGCCATGATAAATACATCTCAACCATTTGATGTAAGTATTTACTAAAATATGAGTTACTGATGCATAAAATGCTGTTAAATATAATGGATATTGATTACTTGGAACCTGCAATTCCATATGAAATATTAATTTTTTATTCTGCTCTTTTAAGTCAATAACAACTGTCACAAGCTCAGTGGGCAATACACAAATAAAGACTGAAATAAAACAAGAAGACGGCAAAAACTCCCAGACTTTGAAGGATGTTTTGATGGCCCCAAGCACAACAGGAAACACTCCAAGCACCATGTCTTCAGCTATGACTTCCTCGGCCAACTCTATATCCACATCAACAGTGTATACACCCTCCACGAACTCCATCGACATCAAACAGGAAGTGAAACAGGAAGTGGAGATCAAGACAGAGCCAGACATTAAACAAGAACCAAACTCAGAGGGTGGAAAACAGGTAAGACTGAGTCCCCTATCATCAACTTCCTGTGAACATATTATATTTAGGATGAACAGTATTGGGAAGAATTCTGCATATACCTAATTTAATTACATATATACAAGACTTTTAGTGATTTACTTCATTCAGTGGAAGTTGCTTTCTGCCCAAAAACGGGTTAAGCCGAACTTTGATGTGCACTTATTTAATTTTTTTTACCAATTTAAAGATTAAAGAAGAACCAGGAGAAAATATGTATGCGAGGAAGAAAGAGGAATCTGGTGAGAACAGCAGTAACAGTATGGACGTGACCATGGATTCCAAGGGCAACTCAGAGGCTGGGGACAATCAAGAGGCCAGGGACAGTCCTCTCCCCTCTGTCTCTACAGCCAGTGCCCCTGCTACACCAGCCACTCCCGCCACGCCCAGCACTTCTCAAACCAAACAACCACGACAAAAGAAAGGTAAGAGTCATGTCAGATGTGAAATTTTAGCCTTTATTGGCCCATGCTATGCAATTACTCATTGAAGTCTATTGGCATTTGATAAAACTTAAAGACCGAACATTTTACAAACGCCCCCTTTTTTACCTGTACAACTTCAAAATGATGCCGCTTGTCAATCAAGTTTGAAACAATAGCACCAAGTTTGATTGACGTGATCGTCCGAGCGTGATCTGGCCAGGTCCGCGGATTTCTGTTTACTAGCAATTAACAACGTTATCTTTGATATTTTCTGCCAGGTATTAAAAGGTGGAATTAATAAATGAATTTTTAACATTACCAGTATTGTTTAACAGAGACATATATAACATATGTTATATATGTCTCTTTTGTTTAATAAAAAATAATTGTTTGGTAATTGAAAATACGCAATTAATATTTGAATCATTTGAATGTATGTGACCTAATAAATTCCACTAAGATGCATGAGCAGCTTCAAAACATATAAAATTTTCTTTTTTAAACAATCTTATGAGCTACTAAAGCTGTATTTACTAGTAATACACTCAATTGGAACTTGTTGCACGAAAATGTCACTCCATGGAAAACGAACTCCAGTAATTGTCATCGTATAATCATGATAATGGCTGCCTTTACATTCTACATTCCTACTGATCATGCAATTTTCTTATACAATTATATTTATTAAAATAAGCCTCCTCAACAATGTCAAGTGCTAAACACAATGTACTGAGTTATATTTTTAAAGCAGAATTAATTTACTGATTTTTTTTCAATTGTACTTTACACACGTGTGCTTGGAGAAAATTCAGACGACGCGTAACATTTCCGTATAAAATCACTTTGTATGGTCATTAGAACAATAAGATATTGAAACTAAGACCAATTCTGACTAATTATTTATTTCCTGTGTATTAATTTGCTTTCTGTGTATAGTGATTAGCAGCGTTCACGACCGCAGGTAGACTGCAAGCCCCGGAGGCTTTCACACCTCTAGAAATTAAGCCCCGCCCTCACCTGAGATTTACCACCCGGTAAAAATGTTCGGCCTTTAAATGTAATTTTTTCTTCAGTATTCAAACCAGATGAGTTGAGACAAGCATTGATGCCAACCCTTGAGAAACTTTACCGCCAGGACCCCGAGTCCATGCCATTTAGACAGCCAGTTGACCCAGTTATGTTGAACATACCTGTAAGTTTTCAACATAACAAGTTTCTGTTGAGCAGTTTAACAAAGAAAAGAATGCATTCTAGATCTTTGTCTACCAGCTCTTGCATGTTGGCTCAGAAGTAGTTTTATAATAAATATCTACAATTCTGATATGTTTTGTGGTGAAGGATTTGTCTAAAAATACAACATCTCATTTCAGGACTACTTTGACATTGTTAAGAAACCAATGGACCTTTCTACTATCAGAAGAAAGTTAGACACAGGGCAGTACACAGATCCTTGGCAGTACTGTGACGATGTCTGGCTGATGTTTGATAATGCATGGTTGTACAATAGGAAGACCTCCCGTGTCTATAAATACAGTTCAAAGGTAAAAATCGAGAGTTTCCATATATTATATATCATATAGTATTAGATCTGATTGTTGGAGAAAGGAATTTAAGAAAAAGTATATATGTACTATATATGAACTATTTTCTGGTTTCAGTTGGCTGAAGTATTTGAAGGAGAAATTGATGGAGTTATGCAGTCTCTTGGGTATTGTTGTGGACACAAATTTGTGTTTAGCCCACAGGTTCTTTGCTGTTATGGAAAACAGTTGTGTACAATACCCAGAGATGCCATATACTACAGTTACCAGAATCGGTAAGTTTAAGGATTTCTTTATCTTTGAAAAATATTACTGTGTAAATTTATATTTTAAAAGTTAAGTTTAGAAAATTGTTTGCAATTGGATTTTTTTTTTGGTTGGTATATTGGTGTTGCTCTGTTACGTGATTGTCATCGCTTTGCTTGCCATTCATATTGCTAATTATTTTGTTTTGTACCATTAAAATTGTTGTTAAAGTTTAAAAAACAACGACATTGAACATCCATTTCATGTTTGAATAATCTGTAACCAATAAAAAGATACATTCTTTGATATACATGTATAACTTATCCACTGCAAGTGTCTATGTCAGATGGATATATATAAAGGCTCTAATTATCAATCAGTAAAATATGAGGATCGAACATATATATTTATGAAATTGTAATGGAATCACTTTATTATTGTGAGTTTTGAATTAAGTTAAAAAGGTGTTCTTAAAATTTAACATTTGTTTGATGTTTTGGAATGATTTTGATACATTAATAAAATGTTTTTTTTTTTTTAATTAAATAAAAGAAGTGAATAAAAAGTTACTTGCATTTTTAAATATTCATATTATGTGACATTTCTTATCACTAATATATTTTGTTAAAAGTCACTTGCAGTGAATAAACCCCTGTATGAAATATACTCATATGCTATTTATTATTAGTATATAGGTAACTATTTTAATCATTATTCACATGCTTGATTAGTGTCATCTTGTGCATTTGATGTTATTGGCTTTTAAGTATAATGTATTTGCATATATGTCACAGAGTTTTATTTTTTTTCCCCCATGTGTATTCATTTTGTCATTCTCTTCATTAGTAGAAAGCTGTAATATATAATGATATATTTTTTTTTTTCTTCTCTATCTGCTTCTGTTGATGTGCCATCGCTGTTGTATCGTATGCAATTCATCACTGCACATTGATCATATCACCATCATTGTTCATCTTCACTGGGACCTACCAAACAGTACAAGACAAAATGGCCTCTTTTCTGACAGATACATTTATTGTGAGAAGTGCTTCCAAGAAATCCAGGGAGATGAGGTGGAATTGTCAGATGATCCCACTCAACCTGTCACGTAAGTTTACACACCATCTCTCTCTCTCTCTCTCTTTCTTGTCTTCTCTTATGAAAATTAAACCTGTCATCTTTTGCAATATTTTATTGCTTAAGTTTTTGGGAAAATTAAAATATTGCTTAACTTTTATTGTTTTTCATTTAGAAAAATTTCAAAAGGTCAGTTTTCTAAACTGAAAAATGATCAGCTGGACTATGAACCTTTTGTGGAATGTGATGAATGTGGACGAAAAATGCATCAAATTTGTGTCCTTCACTTTGAACCTATTTGGCCTAATGGGTAAGTTACTTTTAATAATTTATTTGTCACAACAAATCTTGAAAAACAATAGTTATGGCAATTTCTTACAATGTTTGAACAATTTTAACTGTATCATTTCATTTTATTACAGGTTTACATGTGATAATTGCCATAGGGCTAAAGGGACAAAAAGGAAGGAAAACAGATATTCTGCCAAAAGTAAGCTTCCATAAATAGGGGGAAGTTTGTGAATAATACTAGCAACCTTTAAAATTAAGGATGAAATGAATACATGTACTTTCATTGAAAGACTTGCATGTACACATTTTGTTTTTATCATTTCAGATCTGACCTATTCAGGCATTCCTCCCACCAAGTTGGGTACATACCTGGAGAATAGGGTAAACAACTTCTTGAAGAACAAGGATGCTGGTGCTGGTGATGTTACAATAAAAGTGCTATCAAGTGGAGATAAAGTGGTGGAAGTCAAGCCAGGCATGAAAGCTAGGTTAGTGCCAGGTCACACCAGCTGTATTGGATAGACAAAATCCATGTACTATTTAATGCGTTCCCTTCTTTATTTCACTCCCCTTGGTTTTATACTTTTTATCTGATATCAAATGGAAGAATCATTATAGTGGAGATTGAGATGAATTTTGAGGTGCTTTTGCTCTTTTCATTTAACAAATATATTATTTTTAGATGAGCTTACTAAAATTTTGGTGTAAACAGTTCCATTTTATTAAAGGTTCATAAACTCTTTGTACAATTTTATTAAATTTTGGTTCAGGGATATTTTCCTTCTGTCAAATTATAATTGAATTCTACACAAAATCTACATACCTTAAAGAACTAAATTCAATGGAAAATAAGTCGTATATTACAGTAAGAGTCGTCTCTCTTAACAGAGTGTCGGTATGTTTACAAGGTATCAAGGTAGAAATCAAATACTAAATTAAGGGGAGGCATTTTTCATTCATTTAGATATAAACAATATATAATGAACGGAGAAGATTTTCATTTACTGTATGCTTCAAACTGATGCTTAATGTTTCAGGTTTTGTGACAATGGTGAAATGCCTGAGACTTTCCAGTACAGGGCAAAGGCAATGTTTGCGTTTGAAGAGATTGATGGAACTGATGTGTGTTTCTTTGGAATGCATGTGCAAGAATATGGTTCTGACTGTCCTCAGCCCAACAATAGGTAAACAATTCAAAAGAGAAACTTTCAAACAGCTTTTTGAACAGAATTACTTGTACATAACTTTTGGACGACTGATGTACTTATTTGTAAGTGCACTGTCTACAACCATAATTTTTTTTTTTAATATCTCATTTTCTGTGATTTTCAGGCGAGTTTACATATCATATTTGGACAGTGTCCATTTCTTTCAACCACGTCAATTAAGAACTGCTGTGTATCATGAAATTCTGATTGGATATTTGGAATATGTGAAACTGCAAGGATATTCATGGGCTCACATCTGGGCTTGTCCACCCAGTGAAGGGGATGACTACATATTCCATTGCCATCCACCAGAGCAAAAGATCCCAAAACCAAAGAGATTGCAGGAATGGTACAAGAAAATGCTAGATAAAGCAATCATCGAACGATGTGTCATAGATTACAAGGTAACATATTTTTTTAAATGAATTTTTTCCCATAACGACTGCTATCTACTTATACATGTACATTTCTTTTAAATATGTTAAGTATTGAGTGGAATTTTTTTTGTAACCATAGATATTTTTAGAGATTTGCTTAGAATTTTCAACAATTGTTAAAGAATATTAAAAGTAAATTAACTGCATAAAAATAAGGAAACCTGCTTGCAAGCAGTAATATTTTTCAAAGTGATAATCTTCACAAAAAATCTAAACAGCTTCAAATTCAAGACCATCTTCTTCCTATGTTCTCAGGATATCCTTAAAGATGCCATAGAAAGCAATGTGACCAGTGCTACCATGATCCCGTACTTTGAGGGCGACTTCTGGCCAAATGTGTTGGAGGAGAGCATCAAGGAGTTGGACCAGGAGGAGGAGGAGAAAAGGAAGCGTGAGGAGGCGGAGGCAGCGGCCGCCGAACAGGAGCCTGAGTGTATCGACGATGGCGAGGGCAGCAACCAGGTAACGCTCACCCAGAAAACAGCACACGCAGGCTTTTTCTATGCTGGAGATCCCTATTAAAGTCAAAGAAATTAATATCTAAGTAGAAAAGCTTCCCTTGCAGATTTTGATTCATGAAATTACAGTTTTGAACTTTTAATAGATAATTTTTTTTAAAAATGTACTGAGCTAATGTATTTTCATGATATGATGCAAGACTCTCTCTAAGTCTTCTCACTCTAGAATTAAGGAAACTACTGTACTTTGTTATGCCCCCAAAAAGGTCCTTTCCTCAATATGTATACTTGCAAAGCACATAGAGCTAGGAACTATGCAAACAAAAATCTTAGTCTATCTTAAAACCAAAAATAAGTTGCATCTCAAAAATGTGTGAATTCCTTGATCAACAATTATGCGAATATGTGTCATTATAAACTGAAGTTGATGGCAACATTTCCTTTGTAGGGAGTTGGAAAGAAAAAGGGAAAGAGTAATAGAAATAAAAAGGCCAGCAAAAGCAAGAGCAGCCAGAGGAAGAATCCAAAGAAAACCAACATGCCTCATGGTGGCAATGATCTCACCCAAAAAGTATATGCCACAATGGAGAAGCATAAGGAGGTAAGAGTTAATCGAATAAGTGGTCGGATAAATGAAAATTCAAGACAAAAATATTTACATATCTTTTTGTAGATGTGTGTATTCTAATGTATACTAATGTATTTGCCATACCTTTTCAGGTGTTCTTTGTGATCCGACTTCACAGTCAGGCTTATGCCTCACAGTCACTCCCTCCAATCATTGACCCTGACCCCATGATTACCTGTGACTTGATGGACGGTCGTGATGCCTTCCTCACCATGGCTCGGGACAAGCATCAGGAATTCTCTTCACTGCGGAGGGCTAAATACTCAACCTTGGCAATGTTGTATGAAATTCACAATCAGGGAAGAGACAATTTCGTGTACACATGTAATCATTGTAAAGCCCATGTGGAGACCCGGTGGCATTGTACTGTTTGTGAAGTAAGTATTTTTGTTTTGTGTAGCTTAGAATATGCAATAAACTTTAATACCATTTGTGTAGAATGAATACATATTATTGGATGAAATGCGTGGGTATTAAACTTGCTGTTAGAATATTTTAAAATTTAAATAGATGTAGTGGTAAGCAAGTTTCAAGCTAAATTTCTTTGCCTATATAATTTGAGTGTTTGAATAAAGTCTATTACACCTTTCCTATTCATTGTTCATATACAGCTTTTGCAATATTACTTATTCTTTGTTTTATTTTTATTTTAGGACTTCGATTTGTGTAATGCCTGCTATGAAACAGAAAAACATGCTCATAAAATGGAGAAACTTGGTCTTGATTTGGATGATGGAACATCTACAAGTGATAAACAAGATAATCCTCAGGAATCTCGTAGACAATCTATTCAGAGGTGCATTCATTCTCTTGTGCATGCATGTCAGTGCAGAGACGCCAATTGTAGACTTCCAAGTTGTCAGAAGATGAAGCGTGTCGTTTCTCATACAAAGTGTTGTAGGAAAAAGACCAACGGTGTGTGTCCGATATGTAAACAGCTTATTGCTCTGTGCCTGTATCACGCAAAACATTGTACAGAGAACAAGTGTCAAGTACCATTCTGTGTACAGATTAAACAGAAACTGAGGCAGCAACAACTTCAGCATCGGCTTCAACAAGCGCAGATGTTGCGGAGGCGTATGGCTGTGATGCAAAGGACTACTGCAACTCCAAGTGCAGCACAAGTGACATCTCAGCCATCACCCTCACCCGTGACTGTGACTATTCCACAACAACAACCCCAGCAGCCTGGAATTGGTGGGAAACCACCACCCGCTCCACCCCAAGCTGCCATGCAGGCTGCTCAGGAAGCCAAGAGAATAGCTCTACAGCAGACACTCAATACAATGAACAAGCCAATACCTTCTGTGCCACCGAGTACAAATATGGCTCCCCCACCTATGAAACCCAGTCCTGCACTCTCTGGCATGCCTCAGCAGCCAACGCAATCCGTTGGAATGCCCAACTGGCAGAACTATCAACAGAATAACCAGTCTCAAATTCGCCAGCAAATCCAACCACAACAACAGCTGCCCAGGATGCCAATGCCCAACAGACAGCAGCAACCAGTGATGAATCAACCAGGCATTCAAATGCAACCAAACCAAATCAGACAAACGAGTCAGCATGCACTGCATGAGTTGTTAAAAACTTTGAAATCTCCTTCATCAAACCAACAGCAGGCTCAAGTGCTTCAGATTTTGAAATCGAATCCACAGCTTATGGCAGCTTTTATTCAACAAAGAGCAAAGCAACAGCAGATGCAAGGACAGGGTCAGGTACCTCCCAACAATCCCAATCAGATACAGAACATGGGTCAGATGGGCATGAGTGCTCCCCAAACAACAGGGCAGCCCACCACTCAACAGCAGCAAATGTGGCAATATCAGCAACAGCAACAGAGACTAAGGATGCAGCAAAACTCTGTTCCCCAACAGCATAATGTGCAACAACCACAAACAAATCAAATGGGACAGTTTCAAGCTCCACAACCTTCATTTCAACAACGACAACGGATGTCCTATCCGCAACAGTCACAAGGATCATTCCAGGGGGACGGAACACAACACATGCAACAACAGTTTAATCCGCAGCATAATCAACAAATGATTCATCAAGTTCATCAGCAGCAAGTCCAAATTAGACAACAGTTTTCTGGTGGAAAACCTGTGAGTCCCCAAATGTCAGCCAATCAGAACCCATCCCCCCAGCAGTTCATGCAGCAAGTGAGATCACCCACATCATTACCACAAACTGTCCGGTCCCCCCAACCAATCGCATCTCCTCATCAGCAGCTTAATCCATCCCCCCGTCAACCTCAAATGTCACCTCATCATGTCATATCCAATCCATCTCATCCCGGAGTGCATGACGCTAACCAAATGAACTCAGAGACAATGTTGTTTAGTGGTGGCATGTCCCTCCAGAATCAAGGAGCAGATTCTGGACTGGGCTTGTCACAGGACAATGAGGTGGCTCCTCTAACACCACAGGACCAGCTCTCAAAATATGTAGAGACCTTGTAGGACTAGGTCAATAATCTGTTATACGCCTCTCAAAACTGCAGATGCAAATAGTATTGTACAAGGGAGGATGAAAATCCCGTGTGCATAGTACTTGTTTCTAGAACAAACACAAAAATATAACAAGAGGTTTTAATATATTTTAATGGTACAAATTGTTGAGTCAAGCATGAATGTGATGTTTGATTGTTGTTTCAGTTTATATATATGAATTTTATTATGAATACAGAGAAAACTTTCATCCACTATTCATGAGGAACTTGCATAACTCATGTGACATAGATTTTAGTCGTAGCCTGCCATAATGTTTTATTTAAGAAATTCTAGATCAAAATCATCATTCATGAAATAAACTTGCTGTGTTATTAAAATCATGTTACGAATATAATGTAAATTAATGTTACTGTACAGCTGGTGAAAACCTTTCATTGCTTTTTTGTTTTCTCTGATGTGCAGGTTTTCACATGAATGAAAGAATTATTATATTTTGTATGTTCCTTAAATTATGAGTTGGTGTAGAAGTACAATTTTTGTGCAACACATTCACAGCTTTATGAACATTTTCTTGGTTTGTACATTTGTATTGTCTTCAGATTTTTAATATTGATTACTCTGTCATGTTGAAATGAAGGAACCATTGTATAAATACAAAAATCATAATTATCATTGTTTATTTTATTCTCAAAAAAGAATAGTTACCTTTTTATTTTATCAGTAATGTTGCTTTAAAAAATGCTGTCTTAATATAGACATTCCAAAGTCAAGGTGTAAAGGTCAAGGAAAATCTTCAAGGTCAGTTTTTCACAATATTGACAAGGTGGTACATGAATCAGCATTGAATGAATAAAGGAACTTGTGTTGCCACCTGCTGGAGATTTTGAAAGATTTAAACAGGAGTTGCCAATCAATAATTTTCCAAAACAGTAGCGAATCTTTGAACAGTATCTTTGTACCCACCTAAAATTCTCGGATATCAGTAAAGAGTTTCAAGGCTGAAGCAGTAGAGATTTAAAATGTTACTCTGAGTGAACAAGATTATGATCTTTGAGCCATCTAGATACTGAATATCAAACTAATCTGAGATTCCCGGATGCCTATGCATATGGGCCTTTACAGGGGAAGCCCTATAAATTTTGTACTTTCGTTATGTATGATCTTCGTACATAAAACATAAATCAAAAGAAAGTCAACTATGGTATCAGCCGTTATACAAAGGTTTGGTATGTATGCCTAGCTGACTTGTAATGGAAAATATATGAAATGTGGAGATTTGTGTAAAATCTTGATATTGTTTAGAGATGATTCTAATCCCTTTCCTCATTCATGGAAGCTTTGTTTTATACATTGTCAGTAAGCTAATATAGATGTTATATTGTGAAAAAAGAAATAGGCATACAAACATTTAGAACATTATTTTTAATTACGTATTTTCCAACACATATGACGCTACCCGTATTTATTTCCCATAAGAGTTATCGAACATTGCAGAGGATATTCACGCTTTGTGAATCTTGGCCGTGATCCATAAAATGTGAAATTACACAATGGGCATAGAGGAACAGGAACAAGGAAGTTAAACACTTGTGTATCCTTTTCTTCAAAAAGCCTTTCTCCTTTATCCTATTATAAGTTGTATATACGGCCATGAATTTACTATAATACGTAATACATATATGTATATAGGAATAACCAGATTCTTGGAATCCCAATCATCAAAACCAAACATGCACATTTTCCTTATCTAATAAATGGAAGACAAACTATTTATGTTGCACTTCAATATCGATGAGGCATAGGAATGATGTCGTTTGCCCCAGACTGTTCTTCTAACTGGATATCTCTGCCAGTTTTGAATATTACTGCAAAGAGATTTTAAGATTTTTCCATTTTATTTGATTAATTTATAACATCGACATGTGAGCATACAAAACAAATATCACGTTGAAAAGGGCATGTTATTTTTCTGTGTTAGACTTGCTTAAGTCTATATGTCGTTGCTTTTATATTATACTTTTTGTCAATTTTTTATGCTTGTTTAAAAAATATTAATACCTATAAAAATATTGTCAATGTATGTTTGACATCATCCTGTAGAATAAAAGAGAGCAGAATTGAAATTAACTGACGTACGAACGAATTAAGAAACTTGAGCAAGTCTATGCCAACATATATACAGAGGTGCATTCGCGATTGAATCTCAAATGTAAAAATAAAGATTGGCACTAACAATATTTGAAAGACAAGTCATTATGTCTAGATCTACAGACACAAAGGTATTTTTTAGGAGAACGGGGAAGGAGGGCTATTGTTTGATGAACAGAAAGGCGCAATTACATAGAGTTATTGAGTTATACGAACTCTATGTGGAGTTTAGAAGTCCAATAACACAGTTTGTTGGCAATGCTCAGCAGATAGGGGATGTAGGAGACGAGTCCATGGTACCTGTGATCATGTAACGCCACTCGGTACGTAAACAGGTTATGGCGATCGTTAGATAGAGAGGTGAAATCAAAGTCCTCAGAGAGCAAAAGGTTCAGTCTTTGATGCAAGCGGTCGATTTCGTCTTTCAACATTGGTTCTCTCAACCGACGAATACTACTGCAGAAATTGCATATTTTCTTGTACAGAGCGTCATTATCACGTTTCAACATCAGCAGCTCTTCCCAGAACATCAGAAATCCAAACATTTTCCCCTGGCTGCCGTCTCGTGGCGTCCCGTTGCTTGGTAACTGACCGGAAAATCTCATGACCCTCTTGTAGTTCCGGATTGTGTTTATTTCACGTGGTAACAAATCACCTCCCAAAATGTGAATCAACTTCATTGAGTCTAAGAACGACTGCTGGCTCCGCAAAAACCAGTCCATGTAGCGCATTTTCAGCGAGTTCAGGCGACCGACATGTTTGTTTGCCTCGTTCTTTAGAACTTCCAGTTCCATCATTTTCAGCTCGAACTTGCTGAAGGCTTGATTGCTAGAAGAGAAATTAGAGTGCTTTTACAAACTAAGTAGGCATGGATATCATCACCAAGAAACCGTTTACACTAGCATTCTTTAATTGAAAAATATTGTAATCTTACTTTTATTTGCGTGCGAGAAATTTTCGCGATGTTCGCGAGAACCTCGTCGTCGCGAATTTTTCTCGCTGCGAACTAGTCATCAAATCTTTTTTTATAAATTATTTACCAGATAATCTACATCTTGTTCGCAAAACTTAGTCGCTGCGAACCAGTTTACCTCCAGTAAACTGGGAAATAAAGTCGTCGCGAATAAAAGTTTACAGTAATTTTCTATCAATTACAATGTAAATATAATATAATGTATACAAAATAATTGTTGTAAAATGGTATAAGGGTATATGTTTTAATAACAACAAAAAATCTAATAATAGCAAAATATGTGAATGGTGTTGTATAATAACAACATATGGAAATGTCTTAATATATTATGATAGACACATCCACCAAGTATTTTAAACTTTTGTGTTTTACAAGAATGCCAATTCTTGTTCATATAATATGGAAACTGTCTTACCAGATAAATCCGATGAATTAAAAAGATAGTGCACCAACTGACCTAGTTTGGCGATGTGGCAGAGTATACTAGTATACCGGCTCTTCCTTTTATATAACTTATAAAAAATCTGTTGCATATTTTACACATTTTACATAATTATACGTGGACACCGTTGCTTCTAACGATGATGGATAAAATTATATTAAAGAAAAGTGTAAATTGATTATTTAAAACTAAATAATCGTTCTCTGCTTGTTCAAAGGGCATTTCAGTTGCAACCATTGCTGAAAAAAATCAACAATATGCATGTTGTGTATTTTTTCCGGCAATTATCGTTTATGCAGTTTGCTTATTGATTTTATCCAGTTCTAACAGAATCTACTTAAGACTGTTTTGATAATAATTAAATACTAATTACTGTATTAAAACAAAGAGGGCACTTATCAATTCTACCCCGACCAACATATTGCACGCGGAACACGAGTTTAATATTTCACGCTTCTTCGTGAACTTTTATTGAATTTTGTAACCGAAGAACTTTTAGAACATCCGAAATAATAAATAAAACAATTCGTTAAGAAGATACAATAAATGAAATATCGGTATAACACCCACTGCAATTTGCATTTTTGATGAATCAAAAGAAGCCAATATCACGATTATTATTTTAAAAAATCAATATTTTCAGTAACACATGAATAAATCCTCTTCCAATTTTTTGTAAATCGTTATTTCATACTTACTGATAATCTCTGTAAGTCAAAGCGACCGCCATTTTTATTCCGATTGGCTTGTTCTGATGTAAATGTGCGACAAATTCTGAAATGAAATAAAATCTGTGTTTAAAACTTGAACAAATATATTATTTGCCAGCGCTGTGTTATCTATCGGCCATTCAAAAAACTTTAATAAAGACATAACATGTTTTTCAGCCAAACAAAACTCTTTAGCCCTATCGGAAAGTGTCATCGAAAAGTCAACACCGCATTTTATATAATAGTTTAATAACATTGTCGTCCTTGCAGAGTTTGAAAGTGGGATATTTTTCGAGACTGAAGCGAGATATAAAAAAGAACAAGAAATCCTTGAATATACCAAGGAAGGCTTTGATTGCATAAAGTCGAGAGGTACACTTACGATATCAAAGAGAGTTCCTCACACTCGCCCAGTCAATGCCATGCTGCATGGATTTACATCAAACGGATTTTGGCTGTGGTCAAAGTCAGATTGCCAATATATGGTGTCCTTCACAAAAAAATTACATAAAAATTCATCTAAACCCCTGGTACAGTAAATAACATGTTATATATATGCTAATACATCATCATCTGACAACATCACGTTAAACCAATTTACATTTGTTTTTAAATATCGGTGACCCTTTTTTAGACGGACAAAATGGTTCATATGTTCTAACTTGTTAAACACTACACCTGATTCCCTTTCATTTAATTCAATGGTGGTTTATCAAATCTCTTTAAAATTGAATTATTTTGGGACCTGTTGGGTAGTAAAATACATTTAAAATACCGGGTTTAATGTCATCTAGAAAGCTTGGTGTCATTAAAGTATATGGTTTCTCCAGCTTATTTGAAAATGGAATTAAATAACGATTTTAAAGGAAGTCTTGTAAATAAGAGGTTAAAAAAGTTTCTCCGGCATTCACTTATAATTTATGCGTTCTTTTATTATAATAGCTGGCTTATCGACAAAATGTACCTGTTTGTGTAAAAAAAAAAAAAAAAAAAAAAAAAATCACTTGGCGTCCAACACGGATATATCGGCTGGATTCTTTATTGCAAATCAATTCGCAAATCAATTTTCGATAAATTCAAGAAAAGATTTGAAACTACTCAATTCGATTTTTCTTCTTCAATAAATGTAAAGACGGATTTGATACTACCAAAATTAGTTTTGTTGCTCTGTTCGGTTATTAAAAGTTTGAATGAGTACATTATATGACGAATGAAATTATTCGCCTAGAACACTGGTATTAGCTGTATAGGAAAGAGTATTAGATGGTTTTGTATCTAAAATATCATTGATTTCTTTCCAAGTTTTAAAAAAATCGAACAATTGATTAGAATCGTACAAAAGGTAAAATGTGTATGCAGGTAACATTGTATTATGGGATTATTGCAGGCTTTATAACTAATCCAGATTAACTTCCTATTCATGAATTTCATGATTTGAAAGTGGGTCACATTATAACGCACATAAATGTTTCAGTCATTGTAAAAATATTTTCACATAGAAATAATGAGTATCGACCATTGTTTGTGCATTGTAAGTTCAAATGTTCCTGTGAATTGGGTCCGCAGTAAAATCAATAGATAAAAATGATCTTTTGTATATAATCCTGCCAATATACATTGTATTTCAATACTTATCGCCTGACGATGAATTTCACTTATTCGCTTGCAATAATCTCAAACTTGAATATTTACGTACATTTTAAAAACGACCCGAGTTCGTAGAAAACGATTCCTATACAACACTTACACTAATTAAGTCACTTCCTCAATTGTATTGGAACTGTTTTAATCTTAACCTTTGAAGTACTTTTTAAAAACCTTTTTTTTTTTAAAATAACTTTTACACGACAAGCAAAAATAATTACACATTTCAGCCATGATTGACTTACTTGCGACCGTGTGTATTAATCCATTTTCTCGAGTAACTTGTTACACTTTGGGTTAAAGCCCCCTCCGTCCACCACTTTTATTTACAGTAACTAAGTAAAGGTCGGGTATATCTTCCACGCAGCACTGTGGAACTGCGCACTGGGAGTAAAAGGTAATACCGCCTAATCGACAGCAGTATTTACTCAAGATTTCGATAAGTACTTGAGCTTTTCTGTACACATATATTTGCTTACTGCATCACACCCCCTTACATTAAGGAGAGTCGCACCTGTTCATTTCCGTTTGTTTGTTGCTTCAAACTGTATCACATTACAGTGATTTAGTTAATTAAAACAATTCGCGAGGACTCCTAATTACATTAGATAAAACGTTCATCAATAATTCAAATGTTACATTGTTGCACATCGGAGCTGTCGACGAGTACAGAATTGGTAATGCCAACAGGTTCAGTGTCATATCCCGACCTAATTTTAAAATAAAAACAACTTTGTTAGTTGCTATGTAAATTTCACGCCATTATCGATGTCCACGGGCACCTGTTCTAATAAAAAAAAGATGGTTAAAATCAATATTGTCCACTACTTTTCATTAACAAGTGTACTGTAGATATTTCTGTGAACAGGTAGATTGCATTACCACAGGCACCTGACGTTATATGTATTTTCTCAAAATAAAAATATATATACCCTCAACCTAATAAGGTACATATTAGGTAGAGGGTATATTTTTTTTATTATGAGAAAAATATATAACGTCAGGTGCCTGTATGCATTACATCGTAATTTTTTAACGTACAATAGAATCAATAGAATTCTGAACAGCAAATGGTTGATAACGTTTGATCAGAACTCAGTATGACGTTAAAAATGAAAGTTCGTTTGGACGTCATTCTCTTACGTCCTAGAGACGTCATTTAAAAGACTTTACAGGAGTTTATACAAATTAAGTGAATTATGCATATCAAGAAATATAAAACAGTCTTTTCCAAGTTCCCTTTCCGTCAATTTTGTTAGTTTATATTTATAAATACATGCACAGACCAATCAGTAAAGAACAGTTAACATCTTAGGTAAGGGGAACAAGTCCAAAATTTCCTATTTGTCGTTTTCCCTCTTTTTACACGGAGAAACTAACAAGAATAAAAACAAATTTCGTAAAGTGGTTTCTATTGTGTGTTTCTATTTTTATTATGAAAAATACATGGATACGGACCTTCAGACAGTCTATATAGAAAATAATGACGAATAGAATTGTCAAATAGTGACGGAAATAGGAACCTGGAACAGACTTTAATTTTGAATTGGATAAAATCAGACGTACCTGGCTGGTCTTATGATCATTTTATTTCAGATATACTATTTTCGCCGAGCAAAACTGGTTTTTTGTTTAGTCAAAGAAGTAGTAAACGACGTTGGTATGATACTACGTTTAAATTAGACGAAATCAAACGCATAGCTGACGTTTGTAAGACGTCAGCTTTTTATCAAGGAAAATCAGATTCATTTGGTCAGATTTACTCCAATTATGTTTAGACGTAAATAGTTTCGAATTCTAAACATCCTGATTTCTGGCTGAAATTTTAACCTTTAGGGAAGGCAAATATTAAAACATCAAGCAGAAATTTACGTGACGTTACTGGCATTACGACAAATTTTCAACTATGATACGGCGTTGATATTTTTGCCTGTAGCACATTGTGCTGACGGTGTCACTTACATCTTTTTTTTTGCCAGTAAGTATTAAAATTGGATGGCAACTTGGCGGACTGGATATGTTTTTCATTTAGTTTATTTCTAGTACCCCCGGTATAGCATCACCAGCAAATTTAAATGGCTTCGACTGATGGTGATTTTGTTTAATGGATTATAAATTATATTTTACTGGTGGTGCTTTAAAAATATTAACGTGTTTTTGTTTTACGAATTTCATTTTATTGACTCTATAAATACTAATAAAAAATCATTTGAATAAGATAACTCTTGGAGAGAGAATGACTCTGAAGTAGGCGCCAAGACAATGCATTAATATATTTCACATCTTTGTTTTTTAATGTTGAATTGCATTCATTCTTAGATTCAAAAACATGTTTAACATAATTAACATTGACACATAATGTCATAATTCTATTTTTAATTAAATTACTCTACTGTCTGTGCATATGTTTCTGTGTACCGTATGCCATGAATACACAAATGCAAGCACGTCAACAGGTTCCCATATTAAATACTCTCTGACAAAACTAACCAGAGAGTCAATATCAATAAGGATTATTTAAAAATATTCTTCTGATTTGAAAGGGGTCTGTTCTGTGTTGCTGACATGTGCTGCATCAACATGCACATTTGAGGTGACCGTGATTTATACTCAGAATTGAACACTATGTATTTTCGTAATTGTTTTGAAACGTATAAAAAAAATTCAGTTTCTCAATTTTAGGTTATCAGTGATTAACTTTATTAATAAAGTTTTCGCAAGCGGTATCAAACAATAAAACACGCTGTTTTTCCCTTTTTTATTTTAAGATAGGGGTGGGGGAGTGTAGTTGTTTGATTTTGTTATACTTGTATGGCACGCCAAATTAACAAAAAAAAAAAGAGCTGAACATAGATATACAGTTGATAAGCTAGGTGATCGAATGTAAACTATAGTACAGAATCCGTAAACTATAGTTAACCATATTTAACATCTGTAAACTATAGCTTACGAATGCTTATCTAAGTTTACTTACTTACTTAGTCCTCTTCGAGCTTTGAGCACATAATGCCTTCACCGAGGACCTCCATTTCTGCCTGTCTGCTGACATATGCTGCATCATGCCCCAAGTTCATCCCTGGATCTTTCATCTCTTTCTCCACGTACTGACCTCCGCCATGTCTCCTTTGGCCGCCCTCTATTTCTTTTTCCAGGTGGAGTCCATATTAAGGCTACCATTGATATCACTGTTGTTTCCTTTCTCAGGACATGGCCGATCCGCTTCCATCATTTATCTTTTATCTGGTCAGCTGTTTGAGTTCTCCGTTGCTGATCTTAATTGTTTGGCCAGAATACATGTATATCTTTAGAATCCTACAGTGGCATCTTGTTTAGAAGGTTTCTAGTTTTTGAGTGACCTAAGTTTGTCTCTCTGTATTTTTTAAAAAAGTTATGAACAATAGATTTTGCTGATAGATCTGTAAACTATAGTTTACATTCGTTAACAATAGTTAAGAGTTGTTAATCATAGTATCGCAAATTGTGTAACTATATTTATCGGGTAACGCTAATTATGATTTAGAGTTGTTGACCATAGTTTACAAATTGTGAAACCGTAGTTATCAGATAAACTATGTTTTGCAATCGCAAACGATTGTTTCCAGTGTTAATTGTAGTTTACATTCTGAAACTAGATTATCGAGTTTAACTATGGTTTACAGTTGTGAAGTATAGATTAACGTCGTTAACTATTGTTTACGGTCCAAAAACTATAGTTTAAAGCCGAAAAAAATTGTTTATCAATGTGAAACTATGTTTAACCCATTTTTGTGAATTTGACGTGCCTTGTATTGATCAACATCCATATACAGTAAATTCGGTTATAGCGAAGTTCTAGAGTAAAGAGGATCTACTTTGCTATACCCGTAATTCAGTATACATGTACACGTATCCGTATGATTTTAGAAAATTGCGCATGGTGTCTGTTAAAATTTTATCGGAGAGACGGAGACGTATTAAAACTTCGCTATATCCGTGATTTCGCTATATCCGAGTTCGTACTAAACGGGTTTTAATGTAATTATGGTTTTGGGCATTTCATTTCCTTTCCATTGACTCATGGGCTATTTGCTTTTGTTCATCTGGCTTTCTTACTTGAATTCAAAATTAAAATTAGGCCTATATCAAATGTTGCCGCGACTATCGTATTTTATTTAAAGAAAAAAAGTTCTGAGTAAGTTTGATTTTCTAATATCGTATCCATATTTTTTTTCATTTTTTGCGTCTCCTATGAAATTTTAGAACAGTTGCCGTATTTTAAAGTTATTTTCTCATCGTTGACAAAATTTTGATCATCATGATGAATATTCAATCAAAAGACATGTAACATATACCCAATAACTGCAATTTTTTCATAAGAATCAGTCAATATTATGTTTGATTAGTCATCTAAAAAATTAAGAATAGTGTGTGTTTCATTCTGTTGTACAGACGTCCGACCGGAAGTGAACCGAAATAGGGGAGCCACGAATAATTAGCGAACCTCTTCACAAAACAGGAATCATCATGGCGGACACTTCACCGACTCTCACTGTAGGAGGGGACAGAACGACGGGACAGTCTGTTAGGACACAAAATGGTTTGTGTTTTGTCAAAAATAGCGACTGAAAGTTTCTACAATATTGTTTTGTTTTTCTTTATTTCGTGTAGTCACATTGTGAGACAATACGGTTATTGTTTATATAGTTCTCATGGAAAGCACATGGCTACGAGAATGTTCCACATGTTTGGACTAGTATATAGGGGTTGGGAATTGTAAATTGAAATCTAAACGAATTTTATGATTGATTCTGAATTAGTTGGTTTCTCCAAAAAGACAAGAACTTGAATGCAGATGTACGGAAGTAAAACTCATTGACAAATATTTTGTTTTATAAAAACAAAAGGGGGGGGGGTTGAAAAGTACTGAAATTATTATTATCATAATATATGAATACCTGAAATGTGCATCTTCCCAATTAAATAATTTCAATATATGTTCAGTTATAACGTAGTAGACAAGAATAAACTCTCCCTCTGTAAATGTTTTCATCATTTGTATATGATTAAACAGTATTCCTTTCTAGAGTTAATAGCTTAAATGGATTGTTTTATAACGTGCGAGTACCCATTATTGCCGAGTACCCATTATTACCGATTGTTATAAAAACAACAATATTTCGGTTATATATACGTTGTTTTTAGTTACAAACCAAAATAAATAAAAAACACAATTTTTAAGACACTATAAGAGTTGGGAACGAAGAAAATTTACTTCAAACATCTCGGAACTCACCTTAACAAAAGTAAGCCTATGAAAACATATTTGTATCTGTGCGATGACACATGCCAATGAATGTTTGACTTGTAATCCACTTTGATGACAGGGCATTTTTTGTTTAGGTCTAAATTCGAAGAATATATACCCCCGTGTTATGATATTTGATAGAAATAAGCAAGATACCATTTTTACTACACAATATTTAAGAAAGAAAACCGAGCGTCTGCTTGCTTGTACAACGCCATTTTGTCTGCAACCTGAGGCGGATCAAAGATTTATCCCCGCGCACCTGCGGTGTAACGTAGAGGCATTGCTATAAACTTTCACACACATTATTTTATTTACTGGACATACTAAAACTTATTTTAAAAAAGCTTTTAATAAATAAATAATGCGTTTCTTTATTTTTTTAATCATTTGTCTCGGGACATGTGAAGCACACCTTCCTCTGTTCGTGTGCATGTGGCCGCAGGGACATCGAAAACAATATTGTTTATAATATGATTGAATTGCATTTATGATATAATTTTTCATATTATTTTCTTACATTTTATCTTGTATTGTTAGATTCTTTTAAAATTTTGACCTCTTTACCGATTAATTACTGAAAAATGACGAAAAGATATGAGCGGCAATAATGGGTACTCGACTTCCTGTAAATTGAAGGTCATGGACAGGGTTTATTTTTAGTCAGAAGTAAGTCGATATTGATGAGAATAAAATAAAAATAATTACTCAAATTAAATATATGAACAATGCAGAGATTTGCATTGAAATTTTTACATGACAGCTTACATAAAGAGAGTAATGGAGAAAACGTGTGTATTTTTCGGCAATAATGGGTACTCGCACGTTATATCAATATTGCTTGATGTAGTGTTTCAGATTTGACAATATGTGATTTATAAGGTATCATTGATTTAACTTTATGAAATGAGTTTATTCAGAATATTTATAAAGACTCTTTACTTTCTCGTTGCAGTTCTTGCAGCTAGTTCCATTGCAAACATTGTCAAAAGCAGTCTTGGACCAGTTGGTCTCGATAAGATGTTGGTCGATGATATTGGAGTAAGTATTGAATCATGATAAAGCTTACAGTAATAATTACTTTTACTATGATTGGATAAAAAAAAAATGATGTAAGTGGTTGACTGACCAGTAAGATTACATTTTAAGGATGTTACAATCACCAATGATGGCGCAACAATCCTCAAGCTGTTGGAAGTTGAACACCCAGCAGCAAAGGTCCTTGTAGAGTTAGCAGAACTTCAGGACCAAGAAGTTGGCGATGGAACCACTTCTGTTGTAAGATATCATTGTATTCTCAGTAATTTCTTAATGTGCATCAGCCAAAATACAGAGTACTTTCCACCAAGCTTATATAAAGTAACTGATTTAATTTATGATAGACATGCAGCATGTTATTGTTCAATTTAATTATTTAATACAGGTGATCATTGCTGCTGAACTTCTAAAGAATGCAGATGAGTTGGTAAAATGTAGGATCCATCCAACCTCCATTATCAGTGGATACAGACTGGCATGCAAGTAAGCAATAAAAAAAGGTCATTTTCTACATTGCATGAAAATCAAGACTGTAGAAACAATCCCATTTTATGCCATTACTTTTTAAAATCATCTTTAAACTTATTAAATTGATAGGTTTTTCATGCATTTGGATTTTTGGGATGCTTTTTTATGAAACTTATTTAAAAGTCACCTGATACATAGTATTAAATAGGGGATACTTCTTGGAAGTATCTCTTCTATACATACTCTCCCATTTATTTGCTGTGCATACTTATTTGTGTGTGTAACAGTTATACGCATGGGAAACAGCAACATGACAAGATTGTGCCAGGGCACTTGTCACTGTCAAGACAAATGCTGTGAAATTTTTCTTGTTACATTTTTACATTCAGAAAGTAAATATGATTTTAAAAAAAATTATATACAGGCAATTGTGTCTCACATGAATTTTATATGAAATTCATGAAGTATATATGGTATGATATTGAAATAAAGCCAACAAAAATTCGCAGAATTACATGTGAAATTCATTTGAATGCTCTTTCCACTTGAAATTCATGCAAGACATACATGTAAATGGTTTTGTTAGGGTCCTCAAAATCGATTGGATGCAAATAGCTTTTAGTTTAATACATTAGAAAACAAAAAAAATAATTTAGATGTTATCATTTATTCTAGGTAACTTTTTATTTATTAGTTTAGGCCAAATAAAAAAATATGTGTGGTTCCGGTAACATCAAAAAAAAAAATTTGGGGGTTGTTTGTGGGGGTTACCAGTGCGGCGCACTTTTTTTTTTTTTTTAGAAATGTATAGTATGATTCTCTTAGTACTGCATGTACCTAGTACAGAATTGCAGATGGCATTTGTATTTAGTGAGATAAATATACTAAATTAAGATTGGTAGGGAGCATCTAGCTTTTATTACCATGACACAAATATTTTTAAATCAAAAATCAATAAAAAATAATTTCTGTTTATAAACAACATGAACAAAAAAGTATTATATGTTTGGTATTAATTATATGGCTGGGACGATTCAGAAGTCATTCGATTTGGTTCTAATTTGATTCAGAATGCTATGATTTGTTATTTTTTCTATTTGATTCAATTAAACAAAGGTCAATCTCAATATCCCATTTTAAATTTTAAAAAATTATTTTTACCTTGCAGATTCCATAAAAATTCAATTTAGGGACTAACTTAGAGCAAAATTTTAGGGAGATTCACTTCTATCTAACAGTAAAATAGGGAGAAGCTTGAGAAATTAGAGAGACTTCCATTTCTTGACAATAGCATAATGCTAATAATGATATACAAAGTTTAATTTAAGTCTTTAATAATATAGATTGGATTAGAAACAAGTCAATAAAAACTAAAACAACAATAAATTTTTTTTTAAAAAATTATCCAATTTGTTGAATTTAATTTTTTTGATGTATTCATACATTTTATATATGAAATGTTTTGCAATTGTGTTAGCTTAATGACAAATAAAACCAGTCTTTGTATTTTGGTGTATTTTGGAGGTATTAGTCCAACCCTTTGACCCAATTACAACCGTTATGCAGAGGACCTTCAAAATAACTGTTAACATATTGTTTAATGATTATTTCAGCATTAATTTGGAGGTGTTATAAAATAATTACAAGCTACAAACTAATTATAATAAAAACTCTAAACGAAATAAACATCGGTTGTAATTTTCAATGCACAGTTTGTGGTTGCAACACCCGTATTTACAACCCCTATAGACAAGACAGTCGCAAGTTGTTTATCACAACAGGTGTTTACTGAGGCTGTGAAAACGCCTTCTGAAATTGATAATTATCATTTTATTGCCTATGGGTTTTATTAACTCAGAATACAGGGTGACTTCAACATCTCTTTCGAAGGAAATTCCGGCGAAGTTGCCGATCAAAAAGCGAGCATGTCACCCCCTAGGTTGGTCCTAATTTATTTATTGTGAGGTACAAAAGGTACAAACAGTTCTTGATTTATCTTCTTTTCAATCAACTGATAGGAATTAAAATTTTCCCATACTAATCTGAGGCCGTCATTGCATTTGGATCACGCTGAAACTAAATCTGGTATTGGAGCCGATGACGGAAAGCGGGGAAAATTCCGGAAAAATTTGAAAATTGGCGAAAAAATAGTTTAGGGTCGGGGGTAAAAAATAGGGACGGTCGGGTGACCGGAACCACAGGTATTTTTTTATTTGGCCTTATTGACATTAATCTTGGTCTGATACATATATGTATTTTGAAAGCCCAATCAAGCACATTGAATTGATCAAAATGCTGGTGACCATTTCTCGTTAATTTCTTTATTTCTTACAATGCAATGAAATCAAGACAACTCAAAAACTATTTGAATTTTTTCAATCACTGTAAGTTGTCTTAAAACTGATCAGAAAATAAATGTGGTTTTTTTTTACACAATCAACTTTTCACTAAATCTTATTACATGTATTCACCTCCCTTCAATGCAAAATATTAAGTAAGGGATGAGAGACCCCCTTCCCCTCCAATACACAATACAAAGTTTTAGATAAGAGATGAGATGTAAACTTCCTAGGAGTATCTCTTCTGTGATACTCTCCCATTTATTTGCTGTGCATGCCCAATGTGTGTGTAACAGTTATACGCATGGGAAACAGCAATATGACAAGATTGTGCCAGGGCACTTGTCACTGTCAAGACAAATGCTGTGAAATTTCTCTTGTTACATTTTTACATTCGGGGTGCTTTTATCAAGTACTTCTATTAGTTTATTTTTATTAATAATGCTGTTTTGTATACACAGGCATTTGTGCCTTGTATGACTTCATGCAAAATATTACTGAAATTCATATGTGAAGTGGATATGAGACATTACTGAAATCAAGGACAAAAAATTATTACAAGTTCATGTGAATTTCAATTTAATTGCTCTTTTCATAAGATGCAAATATGGCTGTTAACTGTTTGTATACTCGCCTATACATGTAAGTCAGATTTTTGGGGATAGAAAATCAAGTGAAAGTTTTGGGTCCAACTTACAAACACGATCGTATGATTTTAGCAGAAGAAAAGTAAGCAATAAAACTTCATTTTTTGGATGCCAACAACATTGGGTTTTTTACTACTGATTGGTAAGAATGGTGTAAACTAATATACCTGGTATAATATATCAATAAATTCTGGCAAAGTCAACTCCAAAAGTATGTGAGATGTACCTCTAGGCAAGTTTATATGGCACTGTAATAAGCGAAGAAATGCCTGACCATTTCCCATTTATTTGCTGTGCTGCTTTATAGCATTTAACAGTTATACGCATGGGAAAAAGAACAGTCAGGATTCTTTTCCAAGTCCACTTGTTGTTTAGCAAGTGCAGTGAATTTTCTCTGATACAATGACAGAAGAGGTACATTTCAGAATAAGGAAGAAATTAGAGGAGCAATATGTTTTCAATTGATAGTTTGATACATGTCTTTATTTTACAGGGAAGCTTGTAAATACATTCAAGAGCACTTGACCATCAATGTTGAAGAATTAGGAAAGGAATGCATCATAAACGCTGCCAAGACGAGCATGTCTAGTAAAATCATAGGATCGTATCCTTTCTTTACAACCAAGGCACTGACATTGTTAGGCAGGGAGTTTTAAGATATGCATTAAATAGTGATTAAATCATATTTAAACAATAAAATGTTTTCTTTTGTTATTCATGCGGGATATGAAGGTGGCGACATTGCTGAAAAAATACATAACCCGTGGGTTATGTAAATTTTTTTCTGCAATGATTGCTACCCTCATAACCCGCATGAATCATCAAAGAAAGCATTTTATTGGTTATATTTACATCTTTCTTTTAACAAATTAATAAATTGATTGTAAAAAGTAAGTTAAATTAGCTTAATTACTGTTAATGTACATCAGTACGTTAGGTAAAAAAAACAGCCAAATCTTCTCGTATGGGAATTTGAGTCGGACATCATCATGATTATTTCGTGCAGTCCATGATTTTTCTTAGGTCGCTGTAGGTTTCGACCAATTGATAAAAGGGGCGTGTAGATTTTAGTCCTGTCAGTTTCAGTCGCCATAGGTTTCAACCAATCGATAAACGGGGCGTGTAGATTGTTTCTATAGAGCTATGAATTAATGATTAGTTTACGTAAAAAATAGAGGGAATCATTCTCGGTAGATGTAAATATTGGTCTATGAATTTCTTCCAGTGTTTCAGCAAACAGTACTTTCCTTAACGTTGCTTCCAGTGAATCTGATTTCTTTTCTAATATGGTTGTGGAAGCTGCCAATGCAATCAAGACCTCTGATGGTAAAGGAGGTTACAAATATCCAATCAAAGCCATCAATGTTCTAAAGGCTCATGGGAAAAGTTCTAAAGAAAGTGTCATGGTTCATGGATACGCCCTCAACTGTACTGTAGCCTCTCAAGGTAAAATTGTGAAAATAGTTATGGTATTGAACAAACCTGTATGGTTACAACTTGATTTGTAAGACTTCAATTTCATTTATATTTTGTTTTCATTGTAGCTATGACCAAAAAAGTAGTAGGGGCCAAGATAGCTTGCTTAGACTTTAGTTTACAGAAGACAAAGATGAAAATGGGTGTTCAAGTTTTGATAGAAAGTCCTGATCAATTAGACGGTGTACGACAAAGGTAAAAATTTTTTACTGACATTCATACAGCTTACATGTATGTGTAACTTTATGGGAGAATTTTTATTTAAAAATTCACCTCAAAAGATAATTTCTCAATAAATTGTTCATTACAGAGAGTATGATATTACAAAGGAAAGGATAGAAAAGATTTTAGCTGCTGGAGCCAATGTAATTCTGACCACTGGAGGAATTGATGACCTGTGTCTGAAGTACTTTGTGGAGGCCGGGGCCCTTGCTGTCAGACGCTGTAAGAAGGTGGACCTAAAAAGGATCGCTAAAGCTACAGGAGGTATAGATGATGACTGAATAAAAGAAGGTTTTGTGCTTAAGAATCTATATTAGACAAGGATGTGAAAGAAACAATGCATATTGCATATATAAAATCATTGTACCATCTAATATCCATGTATGCGTAGGATAATAAAGAAATAGTTTGTAGGAATTTGTTTCACCTAAGGAATTTGTATGAATTTATCTTTCAGGTCAGTTAGTTATGACCTTAGCTAATCTGGAAGGAGAGGAGTCTTTTGATGCCTCCATGTTAGGAAATGCAGAGGAAGTTGTTCAAGAACGTATATGTGATGATGAACTCATTCTTGTGAAAGGGTAAGAGCAAACACTACTTACTAAAGAAAATCGTACACTTGAAAAATAACTTGACTTTCAGCTTTCAATTAAGTTGCATTTATTTTAACAAAGTATTTCATTTTCCAGACCCAAGGCTAGAACAGCAGCTTCTATTATACTGAGAGGAGCTAATGACTTTATGTGTGACGAGATGGAGCGCTCTGTCCATGATGCCCTGTGTGTTGTGAAGAGAGTCCTTGAGTCCAAGTCCGTCGTCCCCGGGGGTGGAGCAGTAGAGGCAGCCCTGTCCATTTACCTAGAAAACTTTGCCACCTCTTTGGTAAGATTTACATATGATTTTGCTGCACAATTTTTAATCTGTTTTGAGAGAAAAAAAGAAGCCTTATTTTAATTGGAATGTTTCTTCATAACAATTTTATACTAATTAGTAAGCCTTTGACTTGTTGACAGGGTTCAAGGGAACAGCTAGCTATAGCTGAGTTTGCAAGATCTTTGTTAGTAATCCCTAAACAGCTAGGAATAAACGCAGCCCAGGATGCTACAGACCTTGTTGCCAAATTAAGGGCCTACCATAACATGTCTCAAACAAAGCAAGAGCATAAGGACCTCAGATGGTAAGCTTTTTACAATCAGGACAGTTGTAAATGTTAATAGTTTATAGAACCAAATTTCAAAGATTGATTTAGAACATAAACATTTGCAATATTTACAATAAGAATAATTGACAATGTTTGGAATTTATAGATACAAATTTCAAAATTAGTATGCCCTGTATTTTGGAAACAATTTGAACAGAATGAATGGCCTTTGCAGAGTGTAAATGGTATATTTTGGTATGTGTAGGGTTGGCCTGGACCTGTATCAAGGCACAGTAAGAGACAACAAGAAGGCAGGAGTACTGGAGCCCGCAATGTCCAAAATCAAGTCCCTCAAGTTTGCCACTGAGGCTGCCATCACCATTCTGAGAATCGATGACATGATCAAGCTTGTGGACCAGGAGAGGGGGCGGGGCAAAACCTACCAGGACGCTCTCAATGCCGGCGAGCTGTAAATCCATGAACAAACCTTATCTGTATAAAAATCCATGAACTGATGAACAATAGAAAATTTATACCTTTCATTTTGATTGTGCTTGATAATGAAAATAATAAAGTAACTTATTCCTAAATGGTTTTCTTTCCTGGTTTCACAAGATGCTTGAGAAATAAAAAGTGTGATCATATTATAACTATAACAAGCATATTGTTTATTAAAGAGGCTTATCAGTTGACCAGTATAAAGCAACATTATGAAAAAATGGTGATAATAATAAGGAAGTTGTATCTTACTTGGTTATTTCCTTTAAAACCATGATCAACAATGCAGAGTTAGGACAAAGTACATCCATCTTGTTATTTTATTTAACAAGTTTTGAAATTGTACTTCATCTACTGTAAACTCCAAGAACTGATTCTTTGATTGTTATCTGCCTCAGTGCCAAGTTTTACCCATAATGAATTACATGTATCTGATATCAGAATAACAAACCAAGCTAGAGAAAAGGGAAGACATTTTAAAATTTTCAAAAATTGAAAATAACATCGATAGGGACCAAAACCACCTTTTTGTGGGTTCTCTCCTTTAATGATATAAATCAGCAAGAGTGTATGGAGCTGGTCGCTCTTAGAAGTGTTAAATAGGAAAGACAATAGTACCACATAAAAAAAATAATTTGTCGTAATTACAAAAAAAAGATCTCGTAACAAGTACTAAAATACGAGATCTTTCTCTTGATTTCGAGATAATTATCTCGTACTTACGAGAAAAGATTTAGGACATTGATGTCTAGTTATATTGCGAGAAAAAAATTATAGTTGCGAGATATTAACACGTTCTATATAGTATTTTGATTCAATTACGAGAAAAGATATCGAGAAAAGTTCTCGTTATAACGAGATAATTACCTCGTAATTACGAAATGACGATTGTTTTACGAGATACTTAGCAAGCAATACAAACTAAAGCAATTACAGGTATATTGACCGCCAATTTTGGGGATTTTCATTCAGTTTTTGCAATACTTGTTTTATCAGTTTATACCTAAGCTGTCGTGCTCTGAAAATTACTGAAATAAACGAACCTAAGTCATATATAAACATTTACATTGATCAGTAATTACATATGTCTGGTGGATCAAAGTGTGCGAGTCGTGAATTTATTAGCCTGAAATTTGATAACTATTAATTCTATATTTTTGTTTCTATTTCTCTGTTGTTTTCTTTTACAAATGTACAAACAGTCTTTCTGCAGGAATCTAACCAGGATATGCTGTTTTTTAATTAAAATGCATTGCATTTTGATAATCGGGGATACTTCGCTGTACGCTATGAGTCTGTATGGTGAAACGTGGTCGCTTCAGATACTGATAAATTATAAGTAGGCTAATTATCCAATTTTGTCTTTGCTTTTATTTAAAATAAATAATTATTGATATTTGATAATCTAGCTTTCCTTTTCATTTTAAAATATGTCAACCTGTTGGGCGGGGGGTGGGGGTGGGGTGGGGTGGGTGGAGGGTAGCAACAGCAACAGTGGTGATAAGCAAGTGTCTTTTTGTTTGGTGAATTTCTAATTCTTGTAAAATTATACAAATGTGCTATCTCATGCTTATTAAAGAATCATTTATGAAAACAACATATTTTTCTTCTAAAAAAAATTAACATAAATTCTCTTTATTTCAATCCGGAATATTGCAGTGTTTTCTTTTACTTTTACCTCTCCCACTCGGAACACAACTTGCACATTAAAAACTCAAGAGGATTTATTTGGGTCGTCCCAGCAACCCAATCGCGTCAAAGTGTTTCAAAACATTATGTGAAAACCAATTTTTAAATAATTTTTACCAATTTTGAAATATTCCAAACACCGAAAAGGAACAAACATGTCTGCCAGGTAATTAGAAGGGAACAGTAAAATGTCTTTATTTGTAAATTGAGTATTTTTTGAATTTGAATTTTAACAAACTGCTAGAATTTCCTCGGTTCCTTTATTACATTGATTCATTGTAAACTATTATGCTTTAGCAATCTGATAAAGATTGATGTTTTTGTTGTTGGTTATATGGTCTAATAAATGCTACAAGTATGTTGTCATTGATTTTCAAGACATATAACTCCTGATGTTAACTCATTTCTGTAGTGTTGTTCCATACACTCCCAAAAAGAAGTCAGATGCTTTGCCATCCATAGATGCTACCAATGAAATACAAGATCCGTTGGATTTTTCATTTTGTCGATTAAACAAAGTAGAGGGTAAGACAATTTTGTTTGAAATTCGGGTGTAGCCAGGGGAAAATTACTAATACATTGTGACAGTATGCTATTATTTAGACAAGAGGTCTGAGGACTATCTAAGGCCTCTAGTAGAATTTGTCCATACTTAGTTTGTTTCTCTTGTTTAGTTTGTTAGAAAGAATTATTGACTTGAGGAAATTATAATGAAAATGATAATCTTCTGCACATATTTGTTTGCACTGATAATTCAGGCTGTATGTTGGGTAATCTCAGCATGATTTGTCGAGACCGAATAATTTTGACTGACGTCTCTTCCGAAGAGTCTCGACGAATCTCGCTGAGATTATATGTTGGGCAGAGTCCTGTAAGTAAGTCCTATTGAAGAACATAGTTCATTAGAAGCTCCTGAATTTTAAAGAAGTCAAAAGAAATATTTGTGGTGATTTAAAGAGATGAAAATAATTCTTAAAGCTGTTTTAGTCTATAACTGAAAGTGGTGTCATGCATATTATTTAAGAATTAGTATACAGATTTTGTTGACAGGTGAACAGTGAGACACATGTCTTACATTTAACTTTCTGAAGTCTGTGTTTGTGAAAACAAAACCCATCTCATTCAGTCTTCTCATTTATTGTCTTTCTATGGATTTACTGATTTCTTAATATTCACCAGATGCCTTGGATGAAGAGCCTAGATTGTCTCCAAGGAAAGATGCCTGCACAGCAGATTCTGGAAAGTCTTTAAGTCGCTGTCTTCGATTAAACAACAACAGTCTTCAGAGTATTGAACGTCTTGGGGAAATAATTAATGCCAAGTTTGAAAATCCAAAGAACATAGCTTGGATAGACTTGTCATTCAATGAGCTGACAACTGTAGACCCTGTAAGAAATGTTCATTTCAGTGGTAATAATTCTGGATGTGTAAATACAGCTTTAACTGAAAGTCCTTTTCAGATACATGTATTGAGTTTGATTACTTTTGCAGGTGTTATTAGAGTTTACTGAGCTTCAGATTCTATATCTTCATGGTAACCAAATAGCTGACATTAAAGAAATTGGCAAGTTGTCTGGCCTTCCAAAATTAAGAAAAATCACACTCCATGGAAACCCATTGGAAAAAGCTAAGGTAGAAACATTACAATTTGAAAATTTGAAAATGTGTGTATGTGGGGGGGGGGGGGGGGGATCATGTTTTCACATTTTACAATGACTAAAACACTGACTTTATTGCCCAGCAAAGATCTAAATAAAGAAAAAAAACCAATTTTGTATACCGGTATATATCTAGTGTTATAATGTGTAATATTATGTTTAATATGTTGCAGGGCTACAAGTTCCAAGTGCTGGCAATGGTACCTCAGCTTCAAGCAATTGACTTCAGTCGTGTAACAAAGTGTGACAGAAAAACGTCAGAAGTCTGGAACAACTTGAACAATGCTCCCAAGAAAAAGAAAGAGAAAATTGATGATGACTAAAAGTGAGGTTTAAAGGGTTCTGTTTATCAATATGAACATGTTATTTTGTACCAATTTTCCACCCACATATTGTTTTTTATTTTGTCCTTGAGGCACTATAGATAAATAAATTGTATATGTAAACAACATACATTACCTGGTAATGTAGGGATAACGTTTTATATCTTGCATTTATTTGATAGATTTACAATGGCATTTTAAATCATATTGTAAAAGTTTTATTGTAAAAATATTTGAAGAAAATCTATGTTTTTGGAGAAGGCCATATTGATTACTGTGATAACTTCAGTTTGTTATTTTATTGAAAGTATTGAGTTGTGTTAGATGTTGTTGATGATGTTACCTGATTCATGAATAAAATCACAATGTATATTCAGTCAGACAGCCTCATGGATTATTATGTACAATGTACCTGATCTTACAATAACATTTTACTGTGATGACTCCCTGCAGATTAAAATATACTGTAGAAGCAGACATATTCGTTGAGGATTTAATTTCGTTATTTTCGTTGCCAGTATAAATCAATGAAATTAAATCCATGACGAATTTTTAACCCAAGTATTTATGAATACAAAGAAATTACGATATGACGAAATTAAATGCCAACAAAATTTTATTTAGTTTAAAAACGACGAAATTTTGACCCAACGAAAATATGTGCTTCTACAGTAGTTCACTTTTGTTGGTGACTATCACATTTATTGTTTCTTTGATCTCAGCAACATTTGTAAGCCCTCAATCTATGTTTGATAAATATTTCTTGTTTAAAATCTTTAAAAGACATTTGCAAATTTAGGCGTAAGTTAATTGAAATCTAAAATAAAGGTTTAATATGGAAACATAGCATTACAATATTGTGAGAATGTTACATTACTTGTACTTCTTTCAAATTTTTTATCAAGTTTTTGGAATCAAGAATCCTGTAGATTCCTTATTTTATGCAAGTACTTAATTGATTGTGCCTTTTTGTATCAAAGTGCAAGAATATAAAATCTGTTTAACTTTTCTAATAATTCCATAGATGATGGTTTACAACTACTAGTATAAAAAAATAAAAGCAAGAATTAAGAGTCTGCGAGAGGATCTTTTTGTGATTTTATGTGGATATTAGTTCTTTGCATTTAATTAGGAATTTACAGTAGTTAAAAAATACATCAACCAATTTATTATGTATCATTTATTTTAATTTCTATTGCTCATTTGCTGAGTTGTAAGAATGCTAGAAGTGCATTGTTTACAGATAACCCTAACTACATTTTGGAATTATATAAATTAATTTACAAGTACAGTACTGTATAATGCCTTTTTAAGTTGCTTTAGTAAACTGAGCCAATGCTTGTTTGCCACTTATTAAGAAATATGTAGAGCACACACATAACATTTTTGTGTGTAAATTTTACAGTATGCCATGCTCAAAATATTTTTTTTATTAAGCAAAGCTATTTTGCCTAGAACCTCTGATAAGGGAGATAACTTTCTCAGAATATCTGTAAGAAAAGTATAAAAAAAGTATTTTGATTGTAAAGTACTTTTATCAACATAAATATCGACAGGTGTTCCATACTACCTTAAATAGAGCAAGGAAGCCTCTACTGATATTGTAAAATGTAGCCCCTATGTCAAAGGTTTTGATGTTAGGATGGGCTCTACTGTGCATTATTTAAAGGTGAACATGCATTATTTCTCTATGAAGACTTCTAGTCTCCACCATGCGTGGATCTAGAGGGACGGACCCCCTCCCGGGGGGATTTCTGGATCCGCACATGTCCACTACTGCATGGGCATCTAGCTAGCAAACTGAGTGCATGATAAGGATAAGCACAAAGGCTACTACCAAAATTGTTATCCCAGCAAGGGTGTTTTCTTTTGGTCATTGAAAATTTTGAAAAAAAACCCACCAAGTTTTACCGACTCCTAGACAACTAGCCAGTAAACTGAAAACATGGTTAGAATGAGAAAAGGGGGTAGTTGTGGCGTTATGTTGGTCATGCTGTAAATATGTAGTTTCTTACTCTTCAGGGGTGTGCAATTACAAAATTTGGCCACTATCCCAGGGGCTAGTGGGAGTAACAAAGTTACTAGCCCAAGATTCAAAGTTACTAGCCAGACTATTGTCGGACATGTCGACATATCATTTTATGAAAAACCTAAATTTTACATGTTTTCTCCTAATACTAGTATATATTTATTAATATAGTTACTTAAGAAATTTATAATATCTCTATAATGCATCTCTCTCTCTCTCTCTCTCTCTCTCTCTCTGTAAAAGATTTTTAACAAAAAAAAGCCAATGAATACATATTAAAGAAATACCAATTCAACACAAAAGTAAAAGGGAATCATTTTACAGTGATGTCACTTAAAAACAGCTCCACAGGTAACTATCCAAGCCATGTGCAGTTAGGCGTGGCTATCTGTCTAGCCACTGGTCAACACTGTCGGTAAAACTTCAAAGAGTGAAACTTACAGCAGAGTGTTTGTAGAAGCTTCTTAGCACGAGAAAAAGATGCGTAAGAAATTTTTAGACTATCATGACACAAAAGAAGCAGATTTTATGCCTCTGTGATAGCAATGACCATACACTTTTCCTGCTAGGACATTGCAAATTTATCGGCTTTTGTTATGATTTACTAGCCCGATGGGCTACCACAGTTAATATTTTTGCTAGCCTGACCTCTAAAATTGATAGCCCCGGGCGTCGGGCGATGGTAATTGCACACTCCTGCTCTTTAATCTATAAAAGAACTTGATTGGATAACTAGAAAACTTTTTTACACAAGTACATTGTATCTATTATTCTAACCATGGATAAAACCAGACACCAACGAGAACGATGGGATTTCAAATAATTTAAAATTATATGCACTTAATAAACATTGAGATATTGAGGTGTCTTCCCACAGCTAAAATTCTGAATTTTCTATGGGTGACTGATTTTAGCTAAGTGGGAATGGTGCACAGGTAAGGGTGTCAAAGATCAAAGGAAATTAATTACAGGTGAGTTATAGTCTGTTCTATTATTGACCTTAGGTAAATATATAATAAAAAAGAAAAAAACCCAGATTTTTAAGATTATTTCAATTTCAATTTCTTTATTGCGAAAGACATACGTCTTATAGCACTTATTATAATAATAAACAATACACACACAAGAGTATTTAGACAAGAATGGACGGTCAGTTCTTACATATTGTTACACAAATTAATGTTTACAAAATTTGTATTTGGAGAATGATATACAGATTACTGAAAAATACACACAGGAAAAACACTTATATATATAATAACAATTTAAATCACCAAATGGTTGAATAATAAATAGTTCAAACCATTCTGAGTGTAAGGGCTTTGTAAATGAATTTTCCTAAATTACATAATTCTTTGATATTGTTAACACTTAGTAGCTGTATTAATTTGTACATGGATGGTTTACACCAATAATACTTTTTTATCAGTTTTGTTCTTAATGCTAAATACATTGGACATACAAGTATAAAATGATATTCGTCTTCAATATCTGTAATGCAAGTTTTACAAAATCTTTTGTCTCTTGGTATATTTTTATGACGACCTGTTTCAATAAGCAGATTATGCGAGGACAACCTCATTTTGGAAATACATTTTTTGTACAACTTTGGTATTGATTTTTCTAAATAATACTGTAAGCAAAAATTATCAACTAGATGCTTGTAAATAAAACATTTTGTTTCTATTTGCATCTTGCTATGCAACGTTTGAATAAAGTTGTCTTTAAGTCTTTTCCGAATGATTGGTAAACAAATACGACTGTTTAAATTACTTTGGTCATTCCACATGTAGCCAAGTCCCAAATTATTTAATTGGTCCTTAATAAATTTGGCCCAGCTTTGATAATTTTGCTTTTCGTTTTCACAAATACAATATGACCAGTCATAAGCAGCTCTTAATATACAATTTTCAGACTGCAATAATTTAAACCAGAACTTAAATATTCGATAAATACGTATGAGATACAAAGGTAGACGCCCAGTCTCAAAGTATAACATAGTTATATTTGTAGTTTTACGAACACCAAGCACAAAGCGTAAAAACTCAAGGTGGACCTTTTCAATATCTTGTCCTTTGTGGGAACCCCAAACTTCACATCCATAATTTAAAATGCTACACACATAAGTATCAAAAATAGAAAACAAAGTACAATGGTTTAAATAAAGTTGATTAATTGTTGATTTAAGAGCAAACATGGCTTTGCGACCTTGCGCCGCTAATTGTTTTTGAGTAATAGAAAATTTACCGTTATAATTGAACACAACGCCTAGGTAAACAAACTGGTCCACTATTTCTAAATTTTCACCGTTATAAAGCCATTTCTCGTTGGTGCGGTTATTCCCACCATTTCTAAAAATAACAACTTTAGTTTTTGATACATTTACATCTAAGTTCCATTCACTTGTATATAACTGTAAAGTATTCAACATGCTCTGTAGTTCATCAATTGATTCTGAAAATAATACCATGTCATCCGCATACATAAGAAGGTAAAGACTTAATAACTGCAGGTCCGTAGAGGCAGTACCTTTTTTCATAAATTCATTTTCAAGATCATTAACATATAATACAAACAACATGGGAGACAACACTTCTCCTTGTAAAAGACCAACATGATTTTCAAAGAAATTAGAAATATGACCTGAAGATTTAACACACGTTCTAATTCTAGAATACATTGAACGAATTACTGCAAGTAGCTTTCCCTGTATACCGTAATACTTTAATTTTCTGTACAATTTTTCCCTATTGATAGAGTCAAAGGCCTTCTTATAATCAACAAAACAACAATATAACCGTTTTTTTTAGATTGAAGTGCTTGTGAAACCAGGCAATGAAGTGCGAAAATTGCTTCTGTAGTACCTAACATAGGTTGAAAACCGAACTGCGCATCTGTGACAATACTATTAGATGATGCCCATAGTATAAGTCTACGATTTAATATTGAGGTAAACAATTTACAAAAACAGCTAATAAGGCTTATGCCTCGATAATTGTTGGGGTCAGCTTGGTCACATTATTATGTTATGTTGATTATGTTAAAAGAATTAATTGAATGTAATATATGGAAATTGTAATAATTAAAAAAAGGTTTGTTTTATGATTGATCTTACTAGGTAAATTTTGAGTGATGAGAAAGTAATCACACATATCGTTGCATAAATGGGGCATGGTCACGATTTTGGAAAAAATTTCTAGGTATTTCTAATGATCAACCAAACTTTGAGATCAGTGGTAGAGTTATAAGAAAGATACAGAGCTCACAATACTTTATTATGTAAACAAGGCTCAAGCCATGTTTTCGTTTACATTGGTTCAATATACCGTAAAAAGTTTTTTTTCAGCATTTATAACTTATCTTGAATATCATACACATTTACTGCCATGTGTTGTTTATTTAGGCAATGGCTTAGTGTAAACCATAGTTTATAATGAATACAACATAGAACAAATATACAATGATAGATAATTAAGCAAGGATTCGGACACAAGTAAACACTTATATTAATCCGTTTCCTTAGATATAATTTACAAGTTTTCAATCATTGATGTGCCCAGGTTGGAATGTCTTTGTAAACATGTTTATGAAAAATAAAAGGCTAAACTAACAGTGTGTTTGACAAAATGCGTTAAGGGGAAAACATGCCAGGTGAGTAAAATAACAGAATGGATGTAGGATGTGTGATAAATTTCTGTTTGAAAACGTTTTGATGCTAAAATAAATTTGTGAACTGCTTTGAAAATTGTTTCATTGTTTGCTGAAGAAAGATCTGTATCCGCATATATATAGTAAAATATTGACATCAGTAGTAAAAGGTATGGCATGTCAAACGTTGCAATATTCGATCATTTCCATTTGTATTGTATAAATATTCATTTGTATTGTATAATTTTCTATTGTATTCTATGATTTTCCATTTACATTCTATAATTTTCATTTGTATTCTATAATTTTCTATTTGTATTGTATAAATATTCATTTCTATTGTATGATTTTCTATTTGTATTCTATAATTTACCATTTGTATTCTATAATTTTCCATTTGTATTCTATAACTTTCATTTGTATTCTTTAATTTTCCATTTGTATTGTATAAATTTCTTTTGTATTTTATAATTTTTTCATTTGTATTTTATAACTTTCCATGTGTATTCTATATATTCCATTTGTATTGTATAATTTTTCATTTGTATTGTATAATTTTCTATTTGTATTCTATAATTATACATCACAAATGAAAAATTATAGAATACAAATTGAAAATTATACAATTATAATAGAAAATTATAGAATACAAATTGAAAATTGTATAGTACTAAAGGAAAATTTTAGAATACAAATGAAAATGATACAATACAAAAGGAAAATTATAAAATACAAATAATAAATTATACAATACAAATGAAATTTATACAATGCTAATGGTAAATCATACAATACAAATGGAAAATTATACAATATAAATAGAAAAGTATACAATACAAATGAAATTTATACAATGCAAATGGAAAATTATACAATACAAATAGAAAATTATACAATACAAATGAATATTTATATAATACAAATGAAAAAGATCGAATATTGCAACGTTTGACATGCCATAAAAAGGTGTAGTATCCAAGTGCAACATTATTGCATTGGGTGAACCTTGCATTGGTATAGAGGGCCCCATTTGAAAAAAGATAGTGTTCGTTAGTTTCGGGTTTACCGCATGTGCAGAGTGGGTTATTTACTATATGTATATTGCGACAGAAAAGGTGATGTTTTAAAGTGCTGCATTTAATTAAGTATAAGTCTGGTATGAAGATTACTATCTCTACGATGACCGAAGTAATGGTAATTAGGAATAATATTGCCAAGTCTATTGAATTTATTTTATTTATTTTTTTATAATTATTATTTATTGTTTTATTTTCTTTTCTTAATTTATAAATATTAAATCTTTCAATAATTGATAGTACATAAATTGAAATTTTTATAACACTGTAAATCCATATTATCAAGAATATCTAACAATATATATATCACAGGTGATTTTTATACAGGTAGTTCACCCCTAAAACAGACTATACTCAGCGCTCACTCAGGTGTGAAAATCACAATTTTAGCTAGGTGGGAATAAGAATTTCAGAATTTTAGCTACGTGGGAATAAACCTAACAGGGTCGGATCCAGGAATTGAAGTTAGAGGGGGTGCCAGTTGTAGGCTGGGGGCCTTGAGGCCCCCAGTGGGTTCAGGGAAAAGCCCTGGTGGGGGCGAAGGCCCCGGAAGCTCCTGGATTCTAGAGATTTTGTAGGGTAAAAATGAAGTCTTTTAAGTTATATAGACTTCTGTGATATTTCTTCTCGTGATTATACTTAAAAAGTAATAAACTTAATTACGACCTGCAGTAATCCCATCAAAAGCCTCTGCCTTGCAGAAATATAAGAAACATTTCCTTTTTTCCTTAGGAATGGCTGTAAATTAAACAGTTCAATGAGACGATCGATGTAAATGAAGTTTTAGAAAAGATAACCGTGCCGGCTTGTATTATAACAAACATGGAAAAGTCGTTAAAACACTTCAATTCAATTCAATTCATGTATTCTCATATTGTATAAAAACAACATAGAGAAAACATACAATACAAACAATATCATACAAAAAGCAAGAGTGTATACTGTACATATCAACCTGGAGAGTTGACTCTCTTAATTATTTGTTATATTGATGTATTTACTTAAGTTATTAATAACAGCTATTTTTTTTTTGCATGAAAATAATTCAAGAAACTTGAAAACACTTGGTCGTCTAAAAAAGTCGTTTAAAACACTAGCTATAGTACATATGTATAACCTATCACTCAAAGGTGGTTGATTGGTCACATTTGAACCCACGCGGAGCGTGACTAAAATTGTTTTTTCCTTTACGTAACACCATTGAACCCACAGGTTTTCTTTATACCACACCGTTGAAATTAGTCTGATGTAGAGAAATCCCTTGAGTTTCCAAAAAAAAAAAAAAAAAGATAATTAAAACTCACAAGTTGTTCATTTTCTTTGCCAGAAGGAGTATGATTTAATATAACTTTATTTTGACCATTTTAGGGGGCGCACTGGCGCCCCTTTAAATCCGCCACTTTTTAATGGATTTAAAAGCAGTGTATAATAGGGAATGTATATATTGCAACGCGGACTAAATTGATTTAAACTTGTTAGATACTTGTACGGTCTTTCCATATGGGCATGGCATACCTGAGGCATGGACCCCTCCCCTTCTTTCAATATCATTTTGAAAATGAAAATAAATCGATCTAAGGATTCACATATGAAAACTACAACTTACGAATGTTAATTGCTCACGATATTAAAACTATGGTTTACAGACATTCCAGGTGCCGAATTCACAAATTGTGATTTAAACACGGTTTAAAAGTTCATAGTTAACAGCTAGAATTATAAATTAATATATATACGTCCCTGATAAACTACACTTGTATATGTTTTACAGAAGTTAACGGCGGTAAACTAATTGATCTATTGAATCTCATAACCTTTATATATGAATATATAATATATATGATATCCAAAATAATAAATAACTGTACCATAACATTACATGCATGGGTTGCATATATTTTCATATTTTCTAGATAAAATGCATATGATTTGATGTATTACAGAATTATGTGAAGTTAGGAGATTGTCAAGAAAAAAACCCTAATGCAAAAAAAAAATAATAATAAAATAAATAAATAAATAAATAAATAAATAAATAAATAAAAATAAAATAAATAAATAAATAAATAATTAAATAAATAAATAAATAAATAAAAAATCCAGAAAAAACCTAACTGTATTCTAGCAACAAATGATTGACAAATCTCTCTTTAACTATAGTTAACATTTTATAATTGAAGTTCTAAAAAGGCATGCTATTTGAAGATTTTGGTATGCATACAATAAGTATACATCGTTGGAACGAATTTTTGAAAGAATTATCAGATATGATGATATTTTTATTTTTTAGTATCTTATCTGTCCTAATATGGGCAATTTACCCGCCTTATTCCCCCATCTTCATTTAGCTAACCTCAAAGATGTATACAATACATATTTTTAGGGTTAAATTTTGCACAGTACAAAAGTCACTAATGAGTTAGGCCCGTCGTACTTGATTAAAAAATTTTCTTATCTTTTATCGACATTCAGAATATTTCGCGTACAACTTGTTTCCAACCAGCAAACCGGAAGTGCGTTGTTTTACCTGTAAAATTAAAAGTTTGCAACTTTTTGAGGTGATGTATAAATGAACTTTTATTGAAGACTTACCATGGACCAGGAAATTGTTGGTAATGGAAGAGGAAGCGAAACAGATACGAACATTGAAATATACGAGGAGCTAGATATGAAAGTAGAAGCGTTTGATGCATCGTATCTTGAACATGAAAGTGAACAGCAGGTCATGGTGGAAGAAAACAGTATGTCCTTTGCAGAACCAGTTGAGCAAAGAAAGCATTTTAACGGTAATAACAGACCAAGGGGACAGCTCACAATGGGACAAAAACGCGAAATGTGCATATACAAAGAAGAAAACCCCAAATGCACCATGCGACATATACAAGAACACTTTCAAGAAAAATGGAATCACCACATCGGACACTCCACTGTACATGACATTTTGAAGTTCAAGTCTAAATACTTAAGTCTCCCAAAATTGAGAGAAAATTGCCGAAGACTAAGGAAAACAAGAAACTTTGATATGGAAGAGAAACTGTACAAGTGGATTGTGGAGAATAATATGCGTGGATTAGGAATAACTAACACAGCAATCAAAGAGAAAGCACAGTCTTTGGGAGAAGAATTTGCTGTGGATGAGTCGTTTTCCTACTCAAATGGCTGGTTACATTGCTTCAAAATTCGATATGGTCTAAACAAGAGAAAAATCAGCACAGAAACCAGCCCAGTGGTTGTGGGATCACAGGTTGATTTCATGAACCAGCTCCTCATGGAACTTAAATTCTATGACTTAAATGAAATTTATTGTGTTGAGGAGGTTAAGCTTATTTATAACTTAAAGCCATATCAACAAACAACCTCTAATGCTACTGTTGTGGTTGGTTTGTGTTCAAATGCAAATGGGTCCAACAAATTGAAACCATTTGTTTTTGCTAAGCCAATGGATGCTAGGTTTATTGGAGAAAGATTTCAACCCGACAATTATGCATGGTTCCGAGTTGCCCCTGATGGGGATGCCAATTCCTTCTCTGATTGGATCTGTGAATTTGATGATCAGCTAGCTGGCAATAAAAAGAAAGCTCTCCTTTTACTGAAATTCTCAAGACAGCATGAAGAAATAGAGAATGGACTTCGAAGCATCAAGCTCATGTATTTGCCAAAGAACATGAATGAAGTGAGCATGAATAATCCATTTGATGCAGGGCTTCTTGATGAATTCAAGACAAGATACAGAGGGAACAGCCTTCAGCATTTTCTAGAGCAGCAATCAAAAGGAGAAGAGGGAAGCCTTGGGTTACGTGATGCTCTACGATTTATTTACGATTCTTGGACCTCAATTCCCCCACAGACCATTCTAAAGTATTGGCAGCAGTCTAAGCTATTGTCATCTGTTGAAGTATTGAACATTCCAACAAACACAGGGGATAACGCAGGGGATATGGCTCAACTCTTGATGCGAAAAATCAAGGGAAGCAACAAAATGCCTGTTGAACAATATCTTAGATTTGAGGAGATGAATCAGAAGACGTTACAGCAGGATGAAACAGCTACTGAAAGTAATGGATTGGATAATGGTGCTTCTAGTGACAGTAGCAGTGTTTCATGTTCAGAGGCAAAAGAGGGACTACTGAAGTGCATCAGATTTACAGAACAAACAGAAAATGCTACCCAGAAATTACAAACTATGTGGAATATGATGAAGTGGTTAGATAAGCAGCAATGAGCCTGAACTTTATGCAACTCAATTTTGTACACATACATTCCTGTAAATATGTTACATTCCTGTATATAAATTCCTGCATTGATGTTAATTAAAGTTTTTGTTGTTCTGTAATCTGCCTTTTCTCGGTGATTTTTCTAGAGTAATTTACTAATTACTGATAGTTATGATTTGAAATACTTTAGATCACTTTTATTTCTTGAGGTTTTCATTTGAATACAATTGGAGTTAATTTGAGAGACATGATGTTTTGCAAATCACTGGTCAGAAGTTATACTTAGTACATAAAGGTTTATAAGCAAGAATTTTATTACCATATCATGAGTACAGTCTTGTTGCAAAGTAAATTAAAAAATTTGCATGTAACCTAGGCATCATTGAGATGGTGACTACCACTTTTTCAAAGGGCCCTGCTTTAATTATGGACATTAGGATGAAATCATTTTTAAGGACTTTGCGTTGACCTAAAGCTCTGACTTAAGAGTTAAGTTCAAGATCATTGCTTATCATTAATTCAGCTAGCTCTCTATGGGTTTATTATAAAGCAGATAGGGCTAAGGGGAGAAAAAAGTAGGGCCCAGATGTACAAGGATTTTACAAAGAGGTCAACTATGCTCTCGATTTTTGACTTAGAAACTTGATTCAAGGTCACTGCACACACCTTACCTATAAGCAGTCTTTTGGTAAAGTATGAACAAGATTTAACCAAGAAGAAAGAAATTAATGTCAGATAAAATGATTTTTCACAGAGATCAGCAACGACCTTGACATGACCTGGAAACTTGGTTCAAAATCACTGCTCACCCTTTACCTATAACCACTCTTTATGAGCCAAATTTAGCCAAGTGGAGAGAAGATATGCTGTATATGCATGCAAATACCATTTCTTTTTTAGTCATTATTCAAAGTTCATATTTTGTGTATTAAAAAAGAGTCGTTAATTTTAACACTTGCATTAACATTGTAAATCACCTTAAGGTGTAGAGAAAGCAACATATTTTCATGAATGGCTACAAATGGTCCCTTTAAGTAAATTGATTTGTGGGCCTTGTCACTTGTATACTATATGCAAAGTCCTTTTTAATATCAGCTATTAAAAACAAAACAACAATGTAGCATTTCATTAAAATATTTTGCTTTATTTATGCAAAATATAATTGTTACATACAAATAATGATCATCCTGAGTATCTAGTACAGAGTGTTACCATGGCAACCTAAACTGAGTAAATCAGACTGGTGTTGTCCACATACAGCCTAAACAAAATACTGTGCATTCAACCCAGGGTACAATAGGTAAAGCCTTACAACCCAAACCAAGACATACAGAGAAACCCTCCCCAGCCAGGGGCTGTGTTACACGACCGATCGGGGCAGATTTAGCAATAATAGGGTATAACAAAGCTGATTTAACTTTTGACAAAACAGGGTTACATAGTTTTGAAGAACAAGACACAATGCTAAAGATCTCAAAGGTTAGATTTTTAAACAATTCTACAAAAGTCCATTGTTCAAATGAGATTCAACTTTTCCAAAACACCCACTAAACTGAAAATGGAAGTAATATTGTCTGTGATTTGCTACCATTTGAAATTAATGCCAGTGAACTGGTAGAGAGAAATTTCAGTTAATATAACAAATGTATAATGATATGAATGTATAAAACAAAACCACATATAACAAGAGCTAAAATGAAATAAATATGATCATTTCAACATACTAGGTTATAGTGTAAATATATAGATAATACATGTATATAGATATATGGTTATATATTAAACATCTAAAACAAATCACAATCACAATTTACCTTCATGTGTATAGATAATCTACACATACATTGTACATTGAGAACTACACATTGGGTAAAAATATATCTAAAGGTATTGCTATAATACGTTCATTTCAATGTTTTCCTTAAAAAAAGAAAAATTTTGCTAATTTTTTTATTTACATGCTTAAAAATCTAAAACAAAATCTTGGAAGAAGTGTATAAGCTAAAATCAGTACATGTAGTAGTAAGATTATAAAACGCATCATTCTTTGGTCTCACAGAATCCACAAATTTAAAACAATCTTTTTTTTTTTTTATCAAAAAGTGTATAAGATATCAATAAGAAAGTTATATCATTTTGATTCAAACCATTTAAGTAACAGATGTACATATAAAAATATGAAGTGTACCCTCATTTCTCTACATATAAATATCACACACCTTTGATTATAATATCTGTTATGGTAAAAATACCAATATTGCAACAATTTGTTCATATAATAACATTTCAATATTCACTTCACAAGAGAGGGGTCAGTGATAGCGAGTTCATTCACAGATGAAGATAGGGTTTTTAACCAATGGCATCTTGCATAGATAGTAATTGCACAATAAATTATGATCGCACAGTTTTGAATAGAAAGGATGAGTTACAGACCCCAGTGAGGAGTGACTTGATAAGTCTTTACCCTACAGTGAATGACACCTGTCAGTCAACATCTGATGTTGACCCCTCCCCTTACATGTCAATCATGCATCACTTCCATTGCTGACAGCTGTCAATCCCTAATGCCCATGACAACAGATCCTGTGGCTATGCACCAAAAAAACAAAGAGCATTTATCTGCTCAACTGGAATCTTTGTCTCTTCTAGGAACATGTGGAATGATTTGATCACAGCTTGTTCAGCGCTTTTACAACCAAAGCAATCTTCTCTATGTTTATTGTGTCTGAATATTATTTTGTGTAATCATTTCATACTTCTTGCCCGACTCTATCGTCCTTCAGAAATTCCTCAAGGCGTGTTTCTTCACTCTGATTTCCAGACATTTCTTTAGGGATGACAGGAACAGTCATGGAGACATTTGTGAAGAAAGCCATTTTTTCTCTGAAAATAATTAAATCTTATATAGTAAGAGAATTCAAGCTTAAACACTTACGAGTGTGTTTTTTTGTTTTTATTTTTCTACTGGTAAATAAAATAGATAATGTAGCATTAAAATGTAATACAATGGAGAAGTTGTATGTTTAAGAATTTATGATACAAAGAACACATGTAAGACTAATGAACGAAACCAACATACCTGAAGGACTGAGTATTGGAGTGTGGGCTGTTTCTCTTCAGTCTCTGTACGTCTCTTGTCACCTTTTTCATCATCTGCTCGGCCCGTCGGTCCTGTTTTGATAGCTGCTTACTGTCTTTGTGGGCCTAAAACACAAAACCACTATATTCATCATTTAATACCATGCACATGGAGTCTTGGTAGATGATATTGCAATCTATAATACATGCAAAACTTTATCAATGTAAAATTGTTGACAATGATATTCTTGTACAAAGGGGAATTAAAAAAGATACAAACTTTTCATGCTACATGTACATGTATACATTGAAAATATCAAACTTTGGTATAAGAGCCAAATCTATGGTTAATTTGATTTTACGTCTATACAGAGAACTGGGTAACAAATGCATCAATGTACAGATATAACAGTATGTACTGATATCTCTATAACACTACTGTAGTGATGAGTGTACACAACAGTATCATGTTATATACATGTACTAATATATGTATAATAAATTATACTTTTGACTACTAATTTCTGTTAGTACATAAAGCTTAACTATATGATTCCAACAAGAATTACATGTTTATATCATATAAATACAATGTATAATCTGTGTGTTTAGTTCTGTCTAATAATCAGTTTGATAGATAATGTTTAAGGTTTCAAGATGTTATATTTTAAAACCTCTAAAACGGATAAGATATCTTGTATACACATGAACTGAAGAAGAGTTAATTTAAGATGCCACACTGAATGGTACTGGACAGATTGTTAAAAGCTTTCAAGTACTTGAGGATTGCACATTCTAGTGGACATGATTATACTCATGCATAGCATGCTTCTGAACAAGTGAATCCTTACTGATCTAACAGCCTGAAGATCTCGCAGCTTCTGTAAAACCATCATAAACTCTATTTATCATTTTCCATTTAGGCCTACTCCTACTTCCTTCAGTTTAACTCATTTAATTAAATTATCATACACTAATCAAGAGTATACAAGACTTTACCATGCGATCTGCTTCAGTCAGAAGCTTCTGGAACTGTTCATTGTCAGCGAGCCATGAAGGTAGCTCCACTTCTCCTAGAAGTATATATGTAACAATACATTTTAATGATATCACAAGTCATATTTTTATACTATTCTTTTTATTCTCTTTTTCTTCACATTTAGAAATATCATGAACAGGGGTAATTAAGGTGGAATGCTACACCAACATTTTATTTTATGGATCGTTAAAGTATCATTTCTGAAACATGATTTCGTTGTTTAAAGAAGAATATGTGCCCTTAATTATTTTATACAATATTTTTTGGTGTTTTTATGAGAATGTGGAAAATCTGTTTTGATTGTAGGTAACACACTGTAGAATTTTAAATTTTGTGTGAATAAATGCATGATATTAAGATTTAATAAATCATATCCAGTATGACGTTTTATTTTTTTAATAAAAAATTATTTATGAAAATAAAAAACATGTTTTGTTCATATTTTTCAAACCTATGGACAAAATCTTCGACAGAGTCGCGTCTTATAGAGAAGAAATATAAGACAATCATTTAAAAAAAAAAATTGAATGAAATTGGCGAAATTTTAGAAATACAGTTGAACTTCAGTATCTCGAACACCAATATTTCGAATACAATGGATATATCGAAGTGATTTGTAAGTCCCAACCACTTATACATTAAGTAATTTACCCTTGATATCTCAAATACTCAGATATCTCGAAGTTTTCAACCAGTCCCATCTAGTTCGAGATAACGAGGTTTGTATTTTCAAATTTTCAAAATTTGGCCTATCCCGATTAAAAACAAACTGATCCTGATCTAAATTGCAATAAAATTAATTTCTTCATTTGCAGCCAAGAAATTAATTGAATTTAATTGATCAGTTAATTTACAAACCACTTTACAGTCAAACATCCTAGTTTAGGGGGGAAATTGTTATATATTTCAATTTTCCATCGTTCCAGTTGGGATCAATTTAATTTTGATCGGGTGTGGTTCAATTTTGAAAATTAGCAATATTTCTTAAAATTCGCCAATTTGATTCAATTTCTTTTTAAAAAAATGACTGCCTTACATTTCTTTTCTATAGTACACATTTTCAAATTGACAACATGAAGAAATGTCCACATTTATAGTATACATTTTACCTATTGTTCGAGTGTAATTTCTAACCTTTAGCTTTTGCATTCTCCAGAAGTAAGTGAAGCTCTCTTAACCTCTTAATCTCATCATGAAGCTGGGTGAATTTTGTTTTGGAGGCTTGTAAGTCAAGCTCCAAATCAATTGATGTTCTTAATGGAAGTTTTTCCCCTCGAATACCATGAACTGTTGACTAAAGTAGACAAAAAATTTATTATAACCTCAATACAGAATAATCTTTGAAAAATATTTCCCAAGTCATAGACAGAGTTGTCTCTCTTGTCACATCTGAAACTCAATCTTAATGTCACTTAGTGCAAGAGTTATAGAACTATCCCTAGCCATCATAGCTTAATGTACATGTATATGAAAGAGTTATTCTTTCATTCAGCATTTATACAGTCAAACTTGTATTAAGCAGTCACCTGCGGGAGGCACCCAAAGTGACCTCTTAACAGAGGTGACCTTTGAATAGAGGCTTATGATTTGCCAACATTTTATACCTTATTGAAACAATTATTGGATTTTATTTCAATTTTATACTTAATATTTAGCACGATGTATCAAAATGATAGATAAAGTAGTTGAGTTGGTGTTTTTTATAGTATCTATTTTATTTATAAATAAGTACAACTTCATAACAATGCAATTGTTTATTTTTTTTTTTAAATTATTGAAAAAAGTCATTACGTGGTAAAGCCTTGTCGCTGACATTTTCACAATAATAACACTAACTATTTTCATGTGTACCGTATATTTAGAAAACAAACACTGTTAATACAAATGAACAATTTATTTTTTAACCGGCCGTATCTGAACTCAAAATCATATTACCGGACAGTAATAAATCGAGCAATTTTCTCTTGCCTCGCCACGGACATTTTTGACACCTATTTCATTCATGTTTATAAAACAAACATTGTTAATACATGTTTGAACAATTCACTTGATTCCCTTTCGTATCTGATCTGCCAGTTATGTATTATAAATACATCGATTAATTTTGTTTCTCTCGCCTCAGGCGTATAATTATTGTTAACATTTATTACCGACATTCGGAAGCCATGTTTAAAAATCCCCGGGTGTAAATCATGTGACCGATCAAAATGGCCGCCTAATGCATGTCAACTGTACAGTTTCGGATCAAAATACGATGACCGCTGACCGCGTTAGACAGGTGACCGCTCTTTAGAGTGCAATTATATAGGATTTTTCATCGGGAGGAAATAAAATGACCGCATACGAAAGGTGACTGCTTAATAGGGGTGACCGCTTCGGCAGTTTTGACTGTAAATTGAAATAAGACATTGACTTGAAGAAAGTTATAAATCTATTCCTATTCCCTCATGGACATAACAAAAAGATTTGCCAAAATGTGCAACAAGTTCACTTACTCTTTTCCATCTCATGCTTCTTCGATCCAGTGAATTCCTCTGAAATGGACCTTTCTTAAAATTTGACATTGCACTATCACTGTCACTTCTGTTCAACTGCAAAAAAGGGAGACCAACAAAAATCAAACATCTGATGCCAATTACTCCACAAAAAATTTCATAGGAAACTAAATCATTTAAGCTGATTCTCTTCCTCATCATTGATCCCATAAAAATCAACAAAACACATATCTGTTAATACACAAAAATTAAATGTACATGAATTCATTTGACAAATTTTCATTACAAAAAGAAGCTCAAAAGAAGAGTAACAGAACAACACAATGAGTTTGTCACTTACACATAACAATTATAAAAAATCTGGCACTTAAACGAAACAATATACTAAGTTTGACACTTACCCTACACACATACTGGCTGCCAGGCCTACAGGCGGGAGAGAAGGTCTGTGACCGCCTGATGGTACTGCTCCTGGGTCCCTCCTGGGGCCTCCTTTTGATGGTGGGGCGGTCCGAGTACATGGACACGGTGTTGGTCTCTTTGTCACAGGTAACAGCAGCCATCCCATCCTCCTGGTCCGTGGAACTCCCGCTGTCGCCCTCTATGTACACAGCATTGTGGAGCTCCTCCATCACCTCATTGATCTTCTCATCATAGTCCTTCAGGGGAGAGGCAGAAAAGTTTCTGATTACTTTCATAATTATCATACAGTTTGTAAATCATACTGAAACCATATAAACTTTGGGGAAAAAATTGAATATTCTCTGTTTGTAAATTCTGTTAACCTTTGGTGATGTTTAAGTACTAGGAGCTCAAAAATCTATTTCAGACTTGCACTACATCTGCTGCTTTTGCATTAATAATTCAGTTATGATCAAGGCTTGCTTGTATTTAAGCAAAACTTTACTCTTTAAGTGACTGAAGTCATGATGTTGAAATCAGACTATGCAAGGCAATTTTAAAGTTTTTATTAACTCTACCTGTAAAAGTGGTTATTTATGCGTGGGGGAAATTTACACTACCGGAAGATATGCTGTAAGCTTAAAACCGCATAAAATACCCCCGCGCATATGGTAGAAAAATCAAAACATTAGAATGGGAAATCATGTTTTCGCATATTTATAACACACGCGTATTGTTTGACCACAGAAAATGTGTACTTAACCACCAGCATAAATAACCACTTTTACAGTATATCAGCAAATTAAATAATTTAGGTGTGCATGTTTTTTTTAACCTTTTTTTCTTGGGAGCATCTTTTACAGATCATGTGTTATGTTTTTAGCAATCTTGACCAGAATTGTTGTGTACCCAAACAATGTTCAGTATGAATGGTTCTTATTCTCACATTTATTAACAACCTGTTCAGTTTGACTGTTACTTACAGCTTCGTTCTCTACATCTTCTTCCTCTCCCACGGCTCCTTCCCCACTCCCTACCAGTGGCGCACTATGGTACAACCTCTCCATATCATCAGGACCTGTCAATCAAAACATCATGTCAATAAAATTAATATACACAAATCAAATAATTATACTGTGACAGCTTTCAATGTCCACAATCTGAGATTAATGAAGCAATCCATTAAGGAATTCAGAAGCTTTTGCATTTCTTCAAGGTTGAATTTGTGACCCCCCCCCTCTCTTTATAGGCCATTGAATAAAAAATTAATTGAGCTTAAGTGAATTGTGAATGGGATAACTTATGATTATTTACTGGTAAACAGATGGAAAATCTGAGTGTGGGAAAGTCTAATTTTCAGGAAAAGCCTGGCAGATGTTACAACAGTAAAACATATTTACCATGATTGCGAGTGAGGGTGGAAGTCTGGGAGGAAATGACAGTAGATTCATCACTGCTCTCTTCCTTCAAGGACATCACCAAGGGGTGCCGGATGTGACTGCAAGTTACACAAATATTTAGTTACACAACTACATGTATATCTAATTACACTCAATAAGTACTGACATGAAGAGGCCAGATTACAGCATGTCTAAAGAACTGACTGATATACATGTTTATAAACTTTATTAGCACTAGAAAAGCTCCAACCCACACACATGATCTATTGCTGCAACTTATTAACAGAAAGAAGACAGACTTCAGCTCAGTGTAATTTGCACTGATTCAACTGAATGTTATTATCTCTCTTCTCTTTTCTCTGACAAAACATAAACATTGACAGTTCTATATCTGGCAGTCTCTGGAGATGAGGGTGTGGGATTCTCATTGCCAGACGGCAGCACATGCTATAAACCCTTCCTGCAGACAATGTAACAGCTGTATGCATCATCTACAACTTTTATGACTCTCTTGTATCTAATGAAGGCATCAATGGAATGAAATGTGATTTAAAACTGCTAGACATGCAACATGTGTTTGTTTGAATTTTAAGAAAGATACCAACACTATTAAATTGAAAGAATTCTGACATGTAAACTTCTGATATTTAAGGTTATCTGGAAAACGAGTGTTTTAAAATAACATGCACAAATGAGTTTTAAAATCTAAGCACCAATGAATCTGGCTGAGTAAACAGTAAAGTAAAATGCACTTTACAGTTTACACAGTCAATACCAGCTCAACTAGCTTGAATAGTTATGCTGTGTACCTGCTGTCCTTAAGTCCTTCTGTGGGAGTCTGCCTATCTTCTGATTTCTGTAACTTGGCTGAGGACTCCTCTAATAATTTGGTCACATCCTCCTTAAAAGTGATACAAAAAGAATCAGTCAATTGATGGCTTTTCATAATAAAGCAGCTCACATCATAAAATTACTTTACTTAGTGCACTTTATTAATAGCAAGCTATCTTACATTTTAAATATCATATAATGTACATGTATGTCAGATGCATACACCATGCCTGATTTACCTAGCAAGTGCCAAGAATTTTTTATACAATAAAAATGGTACATGAAAACAACAAACTGTCACAAAAATTTCTTTAAATATCTAGCAAGGACAAAAAGAGAGATTTATTTTGAATTTTATGCTACTGTACCTTCTGAGTTTCAGGTGAGGTGACTGGAGTTTTATCTTTGGTGGTATCAAACTGTTTCTGAGTGGAGTCATTAGTGTCAGACTGCATGAATTTAAAGCTTAATACATTGTACCACTTCTGGGACACAGACTTAGGATCAAAGTCTGCTAGGCTAACCTGTGCACAGCCCTATAAAAATCATAAAAATATAGATCATACTGGGGTCTGCATTAGAATAAAAAATAAACTTGTTCTGTAAAAACTGATTTAATGAATGGTACTCACGAGACATTCTTGATATGGTAAACTCCATATCTGGACTTGCAGTGTCTTGTTAATGAGTAGTTGTTCAGCGATTGACACCCTGAATTCCTCACAGAATTTGGGGTGTTTTAATTCTGTTGTGGCCTTTGTTGTCCATGATGCATTTTTTATATTGGGGAGTAATGCTGCCTTAATGCACCTGTAACACAATTTTGTTTTACTATTTTGAGAAGTAAGTTCAGCAACTATATCAGTTTTTATCATTTTTATTTCAAATAATGTAATTAAATTTCAAACTTAAATTATTTTTAACCAACAAGTGAAAATGTCTAGAACATAAATAATAATCATTGTGTTCGATTGGGAAATTGAAAGTAGGGAGGGAGCTTACACATTGCTGTTCTGAGGGAAGGCTAGTGCTGAGAGATTCCTGGCCTGCTCTATACCAATTATCAGCTGACTGTCAACACTCTTGTATCTGAAAGTAAACAATCAGTCAGGATCAGGGAGTCTCCTACCTACATCAGAAACTATCTGAACAGAAAGGTAAATCAAAGCACCGTCGGCATCAAAGAACCAGAAACGGGAGATAAACAGAGTGCAAACAATTGGAGGGCTTACTTGAGCTTGATTTGAATCTGGGCGCTTTCCAGGTTCATTTCAAACATGTCATCAATGGCATCCCTGAAACAATACATACATAATCACCTAACAGACAAGATTAACATCTTAAAGCATAGCTATTTTCTTCACAATCAATAAGAAACCACCAACATTGTTTTTCTTACAAATGTTGAATCAACAGAAATTATTCTCATTCATGGCCATTTAATCTTCATTTGAAATCTAACATATGTTCTGATTTCTTTCAGACTTTGCACTAGACACTGCTATTCAAGCCTTTTCATTGAAATTGCAATAAAAAAATCTAACAACTTCCTACCTTTTGTTGGTGACGTTCATGGAAGCCTCGAACACCCCGCTGTCACCAGCCACTGACTCGTCACTGACAGCCGCTGACACACTTCTGGTATTGCCACCTGACAAGTTATTGCATACACCGGAGCTACTTTCACTGATTGGACTGAGTGGAGGGTTCGACACATCCATGATGTCTGCAAGCTGTGACCTTTTGGCACTAATAACACTATCGTTCAATGATTGTCCTGGTGAGGGATTAGGATGCACCAACGATCCTTTGTGGGCCTCTAATCGAGACCCTGTAGAAGGCAGTCCATTCATGGGGTCTAAATTTGATTGATCTGCTATGATATTGGCACCGGCACTGTATGATAATGGTGGTTGTTGAGGGATGTTGTAAGTGGTCACTTTCCTTGGCAAGCCGCCAACATTTGTCATATGTTGATGGTAGGAGGGAGGTGGTCCTACTTCATACGGGGACACAGGGGGTGAGGAAGCAAGAGAAGACGAGGATGAGATATCAGTATTACTGGCCATGACACTTTGGAGATAGGTATTGGTGGCTGCTGCTGTCACATCAGATGACACCTGCAGTTCATGAATGGGGGATATGCTGTGTCCTTGTAACAGTTTTTCGACCCTGCGGTGCAGGTCATGTAAATTTGTGTCAGGAGAATGCTGCTGGCCATAGATATCCAGCATGTTGAGGGAGTTCAGTGAACCGCGACTGCATGAAGACAATGAACCTAACGAACCGAGGCTTGATCCTGATGAAACGGAGAGAGTACTGAGTGACAAGCTGAAAGAAAAGAAAACACATATTTTTAATTTTTTCCCTTCCCTGCATTTTTGCCTTTTCCTTTGATGTTTATAAAGGTGTTGAGCGAAGCCAATATTGATAATGAAAGCTGACAACAGACCTGCGTAACTGCGACTCTAGTAATGAAGTAAGCCTGGTGGTCTCGGCTAGCTCTTGCATAATGGAGGACTTCTCATCATGGAGTTGGAGTCTACAAAGTGATTCAAAAGACTTAACCCACTGCACTCTAATTTCTCCTGTTTCCTTCACTATTTCAACATCATTCTCTTAGTTTACATTCAGTTTAATTGAGTCCACACATTGTTAACATATTCTCTTTAGGTACAGTTGGATGCTGGAGATTGCATTGGGGGTTCACCTGCAGTGTACTTTAGTGTGGGAATTTGCTTATTAACAACAGAATCTATACACACCTATCTGCAATTTGTTTGTTAGAAATTTCCACCGCAACATTCAAGTCATACTCCAGCTGACTTATTCTTTGTTGAATGTCCTTCATTTCTCCCGCACTGCGACCTTTGGGATTAATTCCCTTCAGCTCACGAAGAAGCTGCTCCTTTTCTTGCAACAACATTAACCTAAAAAAACCCACATCATCAGTACAGAATCACAAAAAAATAAAACACAAAGAAGTTGGGTATTATTTTTATACATGATGTCAATGGCCTCACAGTTTGTGCACCATGTTGATACACAATGTCTACCGTGTCCACTTTACTCACCTGTCTTTATCAGACTCGTTCTGACCGGGAATCATCTGGTCCTCAATATTTGCCAGCTTGTACTTTAGGTTGGAAAGCTTCCTCTTGGCTTCATCATATTGGAGTCTTAGCCTAGTGATCTCTGTGATATACCTGTTGCTGCCAGGTCCGAGCTTAAAATAGAGAATTTTAATATGAAGTACAGTGGACCCCGCTTAATATAATAGTTATTTTGTCAGGAAAAATTATTATATTAACCGGACTATAATAATAACCGAACCCAGCTAAATTCAATGTGTACAAGTATGATGTGTGCCTATTCACGTCTTGTATTATTACTATCTATTTCAAGGCAATGTAATTTCAACAATAATTAATGATTTCTTCTAAAACTTATCTTTTAATGCTTCAAAAAAGTTAATTTTACTGATAAAGTTAACTATTACAAGCGTGAAAAATTGCAAGATCCACCAATATGCCTCCGATGGGTTGACATGCTTTCATTTTGTTTTCTTCCTGTACTTCCGGTTTTGACTAAATCTAATAAGGCATTCATGAGACAATTCGTTTTTGATTATTTCTTTCATTTAAAATCAAATAAACCACAAAGCAATGCAGAATTTTCTTATTTTCTTTGATTTATTTAGCCCATTCTTCCTATAAAATAAAGGCATTTTAAAAAAGCCTTTGTCACTACTTAACTGCAGTACAAATCGTCAAGTGGGACGTGCAATATGCTAAGGCATATGTCATGTAAAATTTCCCATTTGTTCCCCTAAATTATTTTACATAAATAAGAGGAATTCACTTATTCAAACTGTAAAAAACTTCAATATACAGGGATGTCACTTGACAGGTGCATAGGTAGAGTACCCAAGCCACGTGCAGTGAGGCGTGACTAATCCTGTCTGGCCAGCACGGTCGGTAAATTTCACAGTAATTTGGGAAGTCAGTGTTTATACAAGGTACTCATGAGGAGCTAGCTCGTGAAAAAGGTGTGAAACTCAATTGACAAGCGTGATCTATCTATTATATTAAGCGGGGTGCACTATTTAAGCTATTATAATAACCGATGTAAAATACAATGATTTATTAAGAAATGGTTTTGTGCTTTGAAAAACTATTATATTAACCGAACTATAATATTAAACGGGTATTATATTAAGCGGGGTCCTCTGTACATGTAAAAACCACTAGAAAACAAACAAATTCTTCTCAAAAAAAAAGATAATAAAATTGAACAACAAATAATATTGTTGCAAAACGTGAGATGGGGGATGGAGGGGGTACTTACCTCACCCCTGAGGTCGGTCTGAGAGGCAGTGCTGGACTTGAGTGGAATGGACAGGGTGGACACATCGGGGGAAGACCCACCATGTTTGTTCATCAGGAACTCATCTTTTAATCGGGACAAAGACTGAAATTAATTTCAACGGGGTCAGTAAGAATGTTTCAAAAATCATCCAATAGTCAGCATTAAATAATTATAACTGCCTGCAAATCTGTGGATTTTTTAAAGTTATTACGATTATGTAATTTAAACAAAAGTTCAACTAGGAAATTCAAATAAAAGCAATATTGTATAATTTTTGGTTATATTGTGACACCAAAGGAATTCTGCATTGCATAATGTTGTATTTGCACTCCTGACTAACCTGTGGGAGACAGTGCAAGGGTGTTCACATTAACTACATCTCCAAAGCAATTAGCATCACTGAATGACTCAATACTTAGCTTCTGTTGTTGCCAAAATTACAAGCAAGTTATTCCCATACTTATGCAGCACAAAAATTGCTTGCAGCTATGTTAGATGCTATGATTCATAACCAGAAAATTGCAATTTAAACAAGGCTTATGTGAAAATAATTAATTTTCTTTCTCATGTTTTACTAAGCATATTGAGGAAAATAATTTAAGTGTTCATTGATATTCTAGCAATTTCTCTCTTATTGTGATTTTACAGAAATTACTGGCAAGGTATCAAAAGTTATGCAATATTGCTGTTCAGCAAGAGGCATTGTGCATTCCTGTTTTCACATATTGTTCAGTAAAATCTCTTAACTTGAACATCCATTCATATCTTGGTAGTCTTCCACTAAAATAATTTCTAACACTCCTTTTTATCAATTATCAGATATTGAAACAGATATTATTACACCCCTGCCAATCTGTAAACCTTTCAACATGTATCTCTATCTATGCCTAGCTAATCCAGTGGAAAGTAAGGCAAACCAGAAGGATTTACAGTATTCCATACTTTCTCTCAGTGGTGTTTGAACAGGGAGGGGATGGCAGACTTAAATAATTTTTCGATTGTTCTACAGGTGTTGATTACAAAGATATTATTACTTCATCATAATCTGCAGCAAAACGTATGAATGAGCAGTGCATGACTCATCCTTTCAGACTGAACTCACTTCCCCTCTGCACTCCTCAGCTTTTCAAACAATTAATGCCAAGGTTAATAGGAATTTAACAATTTCACAGTGGGCTTTGAAATTACCTGACTCCCATCCATGCAATAGAATTGTCGCTTTTGGAGCATTTATTAAGATTGAAAACATTAAGAAGCTCCTAAAATAGATCTTCTGGAGCTTCTTTCAAGAAACTGAAAACTTTATGTAGTGGTTCTGAGCATTGTTCAAATGGAGCTTTCACTTAGAATTTGAAAACTACTGAATGAGGTTGTGTTACCTGCATAAGAGTCTGTCTCTCGTGTTCTCCACTGGACAGAGAGTTCTGCAGCTGTCGGATCTCTGACATAATAGCATGAGCCTGGTCCACATTGTAGAACCCTCCCCCACCTGACAGCTTCTTGTCCACTCTGTAAAATACATCATATTTTCTGTACTTTGGAATTGCAACACAATGTGGTATAAATGTACTTTACTACACATTAATGATCTTAAAAATGTTCTATATGCCAAGGTCATTGATGGTTTTTTAAGTCAGTGTGGATAGAGTGCTAGCTACACTACAGAATGATATTTGATACTTTGACAAGCCAGGGTTGAGGGATTTGGAATTTGGTGGTATGTTTTATGTTTTTTTCTGCAGAGAGTGGATTATCCTCCTCGGTTGTTATTTCTATTTTTCCCCGTCTAATCCGTAAGGGTCATCCCTCCTTAGTGCTAATGCCTGCTTCTCCGCACAAACAACATTCCACAAATTCTTGCCCATCTCCAATTTTACTTATGATGGGGATTCTTTTTTCTTGGACAAACATGAGTCTCATTAGGAATGATAAAGACCCATTGTACAGGACACCATTTAGTGACCTTATCAGATTTCCTCCAACATTTTTGGGGGGATCTTCCACAGTAATTTCTTCTTGTTAGCTGTTAATTTGACAAGAGGTGGAGGATATTTCACAATCTCAAACAAGATAATATATCCCTTTCCTTTGCTAATTTCTTTTGATGGTTTTCCTAGGCTGGATAATTGATTAGAGTAAACATTCAGAAACAACAAATAATAGAATGATCTGATAAACTAACATTTGCTAAGAAAATATATAAAGTAAGATTGGTTGAAGTTTGAAAGGTGAAGTTCATTGTCTTACTGGTAATTCCAAAACTAACATTAAAAAGAATATTAAAAATTTACCTCCCCCCCCCATTAAAAAAAAAGGAAATTTCCATTTTTTAACATCTAATTAAAAAATCAAATAATATCTAATACTTTAAAAAGTTTTCCCTATCATTTTATTACAAAGTAAATGTTTAAATGAACAAAACCTTCCATGATGATAATAGATTGGGTGTAAGTGCTGAGAACTTGAAAATGTAATGGACTCAAGCCATATGTTGCAAATTTAATTTCCTCCAAACTGCAAAAGACTGAAAGAAGAAACTGCAAAAAGGCTGTCTATAAATTTGGGATTGCATAATAAATTGGTGTGTCTTACTGCGTGAGGGTTTCCACTCCCTGTTCCTTGTATACCATCTCAGCCTGGATCTGTTCTAACTCGCGCTTCAGCCTCGCTACTCTATTCCTGGCCAAATTGACATCGGACTTCAGCAAGTCAGGGTCATACTTTGTGCTACCAACGCTGGAGTTGGAGTTCACTGGAAAAAAGACAAAAGAGACCATAAGGAGTTTTTTATCTTCCCAAAAATAGGGTAGTTGGGTAGATGAAGTATATGTTGACACTTACAACTTGTCCTTGATGACTTCCATCCACTCAGAGTGTCATTCAAATGTTCATATTCATCCTTTGCCAACTGAAGTCTCTGTTCTTTGACTGAAAATATTTCTCTCTTGGCCTGCGAGATCAATTTGTACATATTTAAAATTCTAAATTTCATGTTTTAGAAATCCTGAAATTTACTTCATACAAAAATAAATAATTGAATTCATAAGTTTCACTTATATGAGGTTAAAATTTCTTTTGCTAATAGGAATAAATCACAGAGAAAGAAAAATAGAGGGATCCGTTTTTATTGACATTATTTCTACAAGCCGGGCCACCAAAGAAGACAGAGGTGTGTGAACATTAAAACAGGGTCGATTTACAGCCTGTACTGTACTTAATGATGTGCAAGTTGTGCTGAACACCAAAGAGATAATTCATGAAAAAGGAAACCCATTCAATCAATTTAACCTGTAAAGGTGTATGTCACGAAATCATTAATGTTACACTAAAATGACAACAATCTATTATATAACTCATCCATTTTCTAGGTCCTGCTATGCATAAATTGTTGCAAACAATTCGTTTTGTATGTTGACAGGTGAGTACAGGTGAGAGTGTTACCTGGAGGTCATCCTGCGCTGTGACCAGGTATTCTTTCAGCATCATCTCCTGCTGCTCCCTCCATTGTTGTCTGGGGTCTTCTAGCTGATTTGTTTCTATTGTTGAATAAAACAAACTTTTATTACACCTGAGCCTCAAGCTCCTTTCTGTAAGTAAACCGCTCCCAAATATTAGATGTAGATGCTACTGAATCTATAAAAAAGTCCCAAGATCTTGTTAAACATTTAGAATATTTTCTTTATAAAGTGATGTCTCTGAATGCACATAATCAATATTATAGAATGATTTATTATTTTTCTTCTTTTGCAAATCAAGTTCAGGATACAAATAGTTTTAATTGTCATGTGTCAATGAATACATCTTATACAAGCAAAAAACGTTTCTGGGTCAGCAAAAAGGAAAGGAATATGTTTGCTACTTGCAGCAGAAAAATCCATATTCACAGCATGTCACAATGAATTCTAATTTGCAGTACTAATTACCATAACATGTGATGAAAATAACATTTAATTATTCATTGTGCTACTCAAGCATTTTTAGCACAAATATCAAATAAAATGTTTTGAATTCTAAATAAGGAAGCAATTTAGAACTCTTACCAGTACACCTTTAATATGTAAAATACCATACTTACACAAAAACCATATCATAATAGGTCATTCACACAAGGTTTTAATACAGTAATTATCAAATTATGTAATAGTTCAAGTTAAGTCCTTTAATTCCGTAAGACAATTGCCTCATAGGTTTACATAATAATAAAAAAACATAGGAACATGATAAGTACATACATCATAGAATGACAAAAGATAGTATATTAATTATAGTAAGTACATATTCGTTTCATATTGACATAATAACTACACATATTATGTAGTTTTTAAATATTGAGATCTATAATAAAATCCTAAGCTTGAAGTGCCTTAGTTTGAAAAAGTATTTATGACAAAGTCATGGCAGTGATGTATGATGTTTAGAAGGGAATACAGAGGTTGCCTGTGAAAAAAAAAGTCATCGATTGTTGGTTAGTTCGTTTGTATTGAAGTCTGATACCGAGGTCTGAAGGTTCCAGTCTCCAGTTGAAAGATCATTTATATAAGTACCCCCCAAAAAACTAACACCTTAAGCCAGAAGCTAAAACTGAACCTTTAAAAGTTCACATCCTGAACAAGAAATAACAATATCAGTACCACACACATGAAGAAAAGAGACTTTGTGGTTCTTTCCCTCTCTTTTACAAATGTCTTCCAAGGGAGACCAAAAATGTGGTTCAGAAAGATATTTGGTATGAAAATCAAGTACAGAATTCCATGCAATCCAGCAATGGAATTGGCAATTAACCTATGGTAGTAACATACTTCTCCAGTATATACTTTTAATAGACCTCTAGAATTGGAGTGACACATTAACATCTAATAACAATCTACGATGACATGTGGTATTACACAATTTCTGAGGTACATAAACTTTGTATTAGGACATAAAGGTTACATATACCATGTAAAAGATGCTGGGCTTTTCTAATCCACAAAAAAATCAGCAGAACTGAAGTCTGAAGACAAGATATTCAACTAATGACAAGAATTCCGAATAAAAAGATAAGTGATTGGTGTTTATAGATTTGTAGCTGCTCAATCTGATTAAAAACATCCAGGGAGATTTCTTCAAGTGTAAGTGAGTGCAGCAGCCGGCAAGTAAAAAAACGGTAATCATTCTAGATCCTCATGACTTCCCATGTCATCACAACCACATAACACCAGCGGTAGCAGCGGTTCACCCAGAAGGCAGCAGTCTTGTCATTGACTCGAGCCAGACCCTCTATCATAAACAACAATTCCAAATATTCTCCCTCCATTAATATCATCATAACACAGCAGTACACCAGATCTCTCTAAACTTTCAAGTTTCAAGTTTGGCCTTGATCGATCAGAAAAATGTATAACTTCATGCATAATGCAGACTTATGAAATTTCATACATGTAGAGGTGGTATTGAGTGTAAATCTATCCCTGTGGTATGAATTCTGAATTCTCTGAGTTTAAGTGAGGCCTCTATCATATGATTAGAGCCACTGAAGGATCCTTGCATATTTTCTAATGGTCTCCACAGGAACCCAGTGTAAATGAAGTGAAGGATAGCTATTTAATTGATGCTGCCATATGGTCTTTGTCAAATTTACACTTTGAAGGAATGAACAGAACAGGACATCAGAATATTTGCAGTCTTACAATTTATACGTTCTTGAACAAATCATCAAGATTTAAGATTTATAGTCTAAAGTGTACAGAATAATTACAGTACGGTAACTCCACAACTATGACTATTCTGCCTCTGCTGCTCATGCAACTTTCCTTTATAAAGATGGACCAACATCTATATGCAAGTGACGTAACTAGCTGAAACTTACTATATTCAATTATACTTATTTTTATCAAAATAAAATGAATAATCTGATCATTTATATGTCTTGTTGCATAAAGGATACTCAGCTTTTTATACCACTGTAACCTAAAGAGCTTTTTTTCAAAAACATAACTTCTCAGATGACACATTATTACTCATACATGTATTAAGAACAACTCCAGATTTATTCATAAGACACCAAAACCAGTATAAAGTAGTTGTATCGTATGTATTAATCATTAGTACAGTATAATATGGAACAATAACATGTCTCAAGGCATCATTATTACAAAACACATGGCAATAGATGACTACTAAACCTCAGTATCACTGTAAATTGCGAAAGGAAACACAGGGCAATTATGAGTTGAGCATGAGGGCAGGAAACTACAGGTCACAAGCATGATGCTGTATGGATACTTGGTTTTGATTAGTAATTAGTAATCCAAGGAGTCATTGGTACCGCTAAACAATTCATATATCATATAAAAATATCTCTCATAATATCTGCAATGGCTGAGGGTGGCAATACTCTGTTATTTGTAACATTTCACAAACATTCAGCATTTCTAACAAACAAAATATTAAGCATGTTCACCAATATACATACTGAAGGTAAGACTAATTCTAAACCCTGCTGCAATTCCCCTACTAAGACCCAGAGTACTTATTACTTGACCTCTAGGAACTGTCTGATGTACTTACGTTGGTTGTGGTTGATGAAGTAAACTCCTATCTGTTGGTCCATACACTCCTCCCACCCATAGGGAAGTTCATCTCCCACACAATCAGCAAAGGACTGGGGCTTGGTGTATCTACAGAGAGTCCAAAGAATTAGTTAAACTGACAATCATCATGTCACATTGGGCAGTAATGCAAAAACAATAATTGCTTTTCTTAAAAAAAAAAATAAAATACTAAGAAGTCTCAACTAATGGATATATTTATTTTTTTTTTTTAATTCTAGAATAAACATTAAAATGAAACAAAACAACCATGATAGACTCTACTTACTGGCCAAAAAACCCTTATGAATTTCTATTATTTCTCACATAACTCAACATTTTTTATTTTTTTTTGGGGGGGGGGGGTGGGGGGAATTTGGAAATAAAAAAACTCAAATGAGAAAAAAAATCTTCTTTTATCTGTTAATACACTATAATACACTAAACACTCAATGACACCAATAATGTGTTCCAACATACATAAATTTCTCATTCTCATTCAAACTGGGGGGTATCAAAAAATTGATGAACTAAAACTCAACAAAATAAATAAAGAGATTTTTTTTCACATACATACATAAGCAGGTAAATTACAAAAGTACCGGTATCTTCGTAATTTATATATTTTCTCAATTAATTAAGGACAAAATTCTAAAAAATATGTGGGATCTTTCAAGTGCTTTACATGCCTTGAACTTACAGCTGCCCACTCAATATACTAAATATAGTCAAGAATAATTCAAGAAGTTTTAAATTTTGACATTTCTCTTATTTTACTTCATGGCCTACGGGCAATTTTATACTGGTGTGCAAATGCAAAGAAACAGTCTATTTTGACTCAGCTCTTCTGTTTGTTCGTGTAAACTTTCTTTATTCTCTGTAATCAATCTTTGACATATTTGGAATTCCTTGTAGTTAGCACATTGATCCTGCCAATAATTTGTGATAAAGGAATGCTGAATTGGGTTATAATGCCATAAACAATAACTCTGTAACCAGTTATTGTACATTGAACAAGGAGCCATCCACTCCTCTGGTTCTATTCAAATATTGACAATTTACTGCAAATTAAAACCTTGCCGCTCACTGCAAGCAAATTTGTATATGTAGTTGACACTTGTGTGAATACATATTTTGATGCAATGTTTGAGGTTATTCTATTATAGTGTTTTCTTTCAAAGTTAATGTTAGGAATTAAAAATGTTTATTCAATAATCATTTCCAGATAACTTATCTGTTAGAATTTAGACCATCCCTAATAAATTTCTGGCATTCTTGATTTTAAAATGTACTACATTGTGATAACAATAAATCAACATTTTTGTGGTAAAATAGTATCAACAAGAACAAATCAAATAAATTTATCAAAAATAGATTATTTATCTATTAGTCGTGTTATCTTGCATGGCTTGAATTAATAAAAATATCCAATAGCACTTCAACATTGTAATATACAACTGACATCCTTTGTTACACCTCAAAATAACTACAAAAGGAAAACTCAAGGGGAAAAAATTCAGTTTAATGACCTTTTGTATAAATAAAATGTTCTTTCAAATGAAAATAAGAGTACTGATGTTTTTATGTGTGACTTAAAACAAGGGAAATGTTTCATTTACATGTATCAAAAGAAAACATTTCCCAGACTGATCAACGGGTAATTAAATCAAATCTCCCCACTCATCTCTTCAAATTCCACTTGTTAAAAAACCACTCGAGCCGAACTTCCTAAACAATCCAAAGAAAATCTTAGGCACTGTTCTAAATCCCAGTTTTCTTTGTTACTTATATTTAATACTCTGATGTGCTTCTGGCCTGGATTGAGACGCCCGGCTTAGAACACAAAATGAATTCAGACACACATCATGCATGTCAGAGAAACACGAGACATTATTTAGAATTTTAGTGCATTCATAGGTACAATTAATATCTCTCTCATTAATAAATTCATTTCACTTGCATGAAGCTCTTACTGTGGATGGGTCTTCAATCTAATTAACATTCTTTGGACAATAGGAATACATAACAAAATTCCTGTCTGCACTCTAGAGGGAGGGGATTTCTTAATACTAATAACTGAATAAAACTGATACTCTTTTTTAACATTCTATTTTAGTACATGTGGAAATCTGGAACCATAGTATACAAAAATTCAAACCCAGCAACCTTACGTTTCAAATAAGAAAACAAATAATTTCAAGGACAATTTAATGATTCAGAAAAAAATATTTCCAGTATATTTCAAATACAGAAGTATAGTGCAGCTCTAGACAGAATTTAGGTACATGTTGAGTATGTAAAAATAAGAACTGTTCATTATCATTTAATGCTTTTTAGTGCAGTAAAATGTCAATGTTTATAAAATCAATTATGAAATATTTTCTGGTACTAAATGCGTAGAAAATCTTTTACTAAAATGTTATAGAATATAAATCTAAATGTTACTGAAAGAAAATATGTCAAAAATTCACACAACACCAGCTTTGTAGCCATAGGCTACGAAAACAAGGTAAACAGCTGAGAAATATTAGGAAATTGTAGAATAGTACCATTACATATCAAGATCTACACATTTGATATTTAAAATTTAAATTCTACAAGTCATTTAACTCAAACTGTAGAAAGAACACCCTGCTCTTAATTCTTAATTTTCCTCCCTCAGTCAGAATCTTCTAAGCAATTTGTAGGGTCAAGTACACAGAACCATAACTGTTCAGTTAATGTTCTACCACACCTAAATGTCAAGACTTGACTTTGTATGTACAATTATTTTATTTCACCACAAATTCCAAATTATATCTTTTTAAAAAATGATCAGGCCAGGTGACAAATTCCATCTATTTGTAAAATGCCTCACCTTCACTCACCTGTTCAGTTGTAAACTTTCAAAAAAAATATTGGTAACATGTAGTCAACTTAAGTAGAATCAATCATTCAATGTTATGGACATGTAATGATGAACAAAGCTAAGAAAGATCAAAACCTATTTGTCTTATTCTAAGAGAAACAAATGATCATGTTCAAAAATTGATAATGAAATTAGACACTGGACGAGTTTATCTTAGTTGAATGTGAAATACATCTGGTTTTTGCCGTTAAATTACATGGCACGTGCCTGTATGTGTATATGTTTAGTATAATCTATGGAATTTGTTTATATGCTTCCACTATTATAATTTGTATTAAAAGTGAGAGTCAGTTATAATTCTGATGAAAAAAATATGTTTGAGCCAATAAAACAAGGTAACCAATACATTCTGTCAGTGGCCTTATAGACTTTAAAATTAATAACACAGAATCCTTGCAAATTACATGTTAACGTCCATTTGACCAGTGTCAGACAGCATGCCACTGCTGTCAACATGTCACATACAAGTTGCTGATGGTAATAAAAATGTTTTAAGTCCGATACTCCATGGAGAAAAAAAAATATCATGGTACAGCATGGTTTATGCGCCCTAGCCAAGACAATAAAATTGATGAACATACATGAGAAATATGCCGTTTTACGTTGCTATCGCTGTTGATAGATTATTATTGTTTTGTACAGTGTACTGCTCATGAAGTTTTCCATCAAAACAATGCAATTTAAAGTATGCAGTTCACGAGTTACTTCCCTTATCGGATAGGTTTGTCAATGCATACACTGCATATTTGTAATCAAAGGTGCATAGAAGTAAATTCACAATGAATGTAAAAGGAACAACAACCCAAATCTGTGGTGAAATACGTAATAGTTACATGACAAAATGAAAAACAGCAACATACATGGTGCTTGCTTAACGATACAAGAAAAAACGCCAAGAATATCTCACCTGTCCCGCGGGTCGACCCAAGTTGTTTGACGGGTATTGTGGTCTATAAAGAACTTTTTCCCATCATAATCTAAACATTCCTCCCAGCCTTCGGGAAGGGGTATTTCCCCCTTTCCTCTCTTTGGCATATCAACCCAGTGTTTTGCTTTGCACAATCCATAGACTTGCACGTCTAAATCCTAAGCGAACCACCATTTTCTTTTGGCAATTAGCATATGTGACGTCAGACATTTTTTTTTCATGTATCAACCAATCAGGATAGCATTGGATTCCCGCAAAATGAATAGGGTTAGTATATTGATTGAAATATTATATTTTCGAAAAAGTAAATTGTTTGACAATTATATATGTTTTGAAATGGCATGCAGTTGTTGCAGTTACTTTAAAACAAACACAGGTGCATTGATATACCAGAATATGTATTTTTATGTGTTTACTTTTGTGTTCGCTTCAATAGGAGAAATACAGATGAGGCTGAGCAGAGATCTACCTGTACATGATTTCATATGCATGCACCAGTCTTCAAATCAACTCAACTAGCGTGAAGAAATTGAATTCGTTAAATCTCAACAAGTTTATTTACAAGTTTTGTTGCATTATAATTTGTCAGCATCGCTTCAGCAGTCTTTTACTGAAATTCTTTAAGTACATGTTTTAAATTAAGTAGGCCTTATGTTTTATTTTATATACAGTATCATATATTACGCGTCATTTTAATAAATTTTCTGCTTACACTTATTTGAGAACTTACGTACTTACTAATTATTTGAGCACTAACTTACGTACTTACTAATTATGTAATTTTTCAGTAAAATTACTCAGTTATTAAAATTGAAAGATGTTACTAAATAAATTTCCCATAACTCAACATGCATTAATTAGCGTCGGGGGTTGGTGGTTGGTGGTTGGGGCTTAAACTTAGACGAGTACCGTCAGCTTTATTTCAGTTCAAGTTAATCCCCCCCCCCCCCCCCTCAGATTTTGTTTTCCGGCGTAAGGTCAATGTCTTTATATAGTGTCCGTACTGCATCTGTTGGAAAATCAAATATCGGCTATATATATAGTATAAGTATCAGTTCTCGACCAAGTCAAAATTTCGCTTTATATTTTAGCGTCAAGAAAACACTGTCTTCCCCGAAAATATTAAAGTAATTCCCTTGAAAACAAAAATCAATTGTTTAAAGCAAATACAATTTCAAACGATGAATGGCTCTTATAGATTTTCGATGGTGGGGAAAGTGAAGTTTGAAATGAAAAAAAAAATAATCCTGTCAATAACCCAGGATAACTTTTCATAAATAGTCTGGCGTACTAAATGTTGAAATAAAAAAAAAATAAAAAAAAAAAAAAATAAAAAAAAAAAAAATAAATAAAATAAAATTTAAAAAATATATAAATAAATAAAATATCTGAATATATAAACAAGAATAGTAGGGAGTTTGATTGTTGACTGGCGCAAAATAAGGACGTCGTGATAAATAGAAAATAAAGCCAGTGCAAAAAAGCAATTTATATCTTAATAACCTATGGAATATTTGCATGCAGTAGGAAATAATGTACATGTATATACAGATGATTCATACATGCAATGAACAATATGCATCTCAAGAAAATTAGATATTAGACAGCTTAATTCACTCAAGACCTTCACTCATGCTATCACTTCTGACGATAATATTTCAAACTCAAAAAAACCTCCACCATTATATTTTTCTTTTGGAGACAGTATTCAAAATATAATCCACACTAAACTTGGTCATGACTGCATACTATAGTGTGACTTATTTAAATATAATATTGTTGAAAGCCCTTTATGTACATGTTGAAAGGTTGAAGACGCATATATCATTATTTTTTCTCATGTACTAAATATGCTGAAGCCAGAGACGAGTTATTCAAAAATGTTTTAGCATAGGCGATTTAAATATTGTTAATACACATATTTTGCTTTGGGGAGATGACAAACTTAGTAATTCTGTAAATAAACACTTGTTTTCCCCAGTTCACATTTTAATTAAAAAAATCCAAAAGATTTAAATTGCGTATTTACATTTGTATCAAAATGTGCTAATAGAAACCTTACCTTATTGTATGTAAATTATTTTGAATCCTTATTTTTATATATACACGTGACATTATATTTGCATGAAAAATTTGTTTGTCAATTATTGTAGGGAGAGGGCTTCATAAGTTATAGAACTTGTGCCTAATCCCATTGTAATTATATTACAATAAAATAAGTTCAAACCAAGATAATTAGAATAATCAATTTCTATACACTACAACAAAATGTTAAAGATAAAGTAGGTTGAACAGGTAAAACGGCTTACTAGTAAAAATACTCAATCCAATACACAGTACAGTACACTGCATCGTCTCGAGCCACGGCCCAGAATCCGCATAGCGGGAGAGGATTGAACATATTGGCCGTACATGGTTTGCGACGATGAGTACACTTGGCTAAAACATATAGTATCTACATGTATATATCAAAAAGTTTTAAGCTCAGTGACAACTATAATTTACGGAAGTTGGAATTTCCAACTTTAATCTTGGAAATATCAACTTTAAATTGGAAAATTCAACTTTAAAGCTAAAAATTTCAATTAAAATTGGATTTATCAACTTTAAAGTTGGAAAATCCAACTTTAAAGTTGGAAATTTCGAGATTAAAGTTTGAAATTCCAACTTTAAAGTTGGAATTATAAAGAAAAAAAATCACAACGTAGCACTAATATACGCCTCCGTAATAATTACATGTTCAATCTGATGAATTTAATCAATATTATGAAATAACTTTATACCGTTAATTTACAGAGTTAAAATTTTTATAATACGTCCATTCTCTTGTTCATAAACAAGAGACGTATACGTGCCTACGTATAGAGCTGTAGTGTCTATTTAAGGAAGGAGTCTCATCTGGTTTTCGACTTGTCAAAAGTAAATTTGATTAATGTTCATAAAATGAAGATGAAAGGAAATTAAAAGATCATATTTTTCTTTCTTTTTTTTTACTATTATACAACTTGGCATAGAAATAGTAATCAAAATTTAGAATCTAACCGGCAAGGACTGTATTTTTGGAGGAACATTGGGGTAGGAAAATATCACGTTTTTGCAATTCAGAATAATTGCTGTAGATTCATGAGTTTATTTAGAATTTTTAAAACAATAACATTAATGTTGAATTTTCTCCACTAATGTGAACTAATGATAAGATACTTGGGTTTCAGAATATGATTTGCCTATCAAATTACATTTTTATTGGCTTTTTAAGAGCTCATTCTATTAATAGATTTGTGTGAAAAAATCACTAAAATCGGATTTTCTCTCTTATTAAATGGTCAATATATTAGATTTCCTGTCAATTTATATCTTTATGTAAAGTCTGCATAATATGTAAAAATCAGAAATATTTTAATATTGGAAGCATAGAAAAATAATCAAAATATCTTTAAAATTTAAGAAAATTAGAGGAAATGCGATTAAACTGATACAATCATTTGGTTATATATAATATGTTTGACTGTGTAAACATTTCATGAATTTCTTAGTATAAGAAGTATGTCTGATAACGAGAAGACTCCTTACTAATCATTGAAAAGAGAAAATATGTGAGGCACCCTCTTTTGGTATTTATTGTCATGAAATCTCCTAATCAAATATAGTGATATAACCTTGACGTGATAGGTGATGTCACCTGTTCGAATCGATGATATAGGTGATTATATAGATGGTATCACCTTTTAACAAGAATAGATATGGGTTACCCCATATCCAAGATATTCGACTTTTAAATTACTTTAATTTTCACTGTGCTCAGCCGATCTCTAAGTTAAAACCACTGAACTTGTTAAGGAACTGGCGTATATAGTTCTTCATGTCCGTATTAAATACTGCCACCCGTCATTAGCAAACAGTGCACGCATCTGTGCTTAAACAGAGTCTACACGAATGCGATCAGAAATATGGTGCAGGTGTTGCGTAACCATTCCGTTGTTTAAAAAGAAAAGAAAAGGAATAACACACACTCATACACAACAAATAATTAAAAGAGATTGTGTGATAACTAATGAACAATAATCATGAAAGTAATATAATTATTGTAATAATATAAGCAATATTCATTAGTGAAAAAATTGTCAATCGAAGAATGACCTATATTTATGGCACGCCAAATTCACAAAAATGAGCTAGACATAGTTTCACAGTCGATTTAGGTTTACTAGGTTTATCGACTGTTAACTATAGTTTACGAACCGCAAACTATAGTTAACGATTCGTTAACTATAGTTTTCATCTGTAAAACCATATTTAACGGTTGTAAACTATAGTTTACGAATGATAATCTAAGTTTTTCTGTCTGCAAATAACGTTAACAATAGATTTTGCTGATAAATAAAGATTCACATCTGTAAACTATAGTTTACATTCGTTAACTATAGTTAAGAGTTGATAATCATAGTTTCACAATCGTGAAACTATATTTATCAGATAAACTATGTTTTGCAATCGCAAATGGTTGTTTTCAGTGTCAATGATAGTTTTACACTTCTGAAACATAGATGATCGCGTTAACTAAGGTTTACAGATGTGAAATATAGATTAACGGCGTTAAAAAAGTTTCACAAATGATGAACTAGGGATATCGACTGTTAATTATAGTTTACGAATGCTAAACTATAGTTAACAATAGTTTTTTGTTAACTATAGTTTACGAACCGTAAACTATAGTTAACGATTCGTTAACTATAATTAACGATCCGTTAACCGTATAGTTTTCATCTGCAAAACCATATTTAACGGTTGTAAACTATAGTTTACGAATGATAATCTAAGTTTATCTGTCTGCAAATAACGTTAACGATAGATTTTGCTGATAATTATAGATTCACATCTGTAAACTATAATTTGCATTCGTTAACTATAGTTAAGAGTTGTTAATCATAGTTTCACACTCGTAAAACTATATTTTTCAGATAAACAATGTTTTGCAATCGCAAATGGTTGTTTTCAGTGTTAATTATAGTTTTACACTTCTGAAACTTAGATGATCGCGTTAACTATGGTTTACAGATGTGAAATATAGATTATCGTCGTTAACTATAGTTTTCTGTCTGTAAACTATAGTTTACTAACGTTAAACCTAGTTCTTCGACTGTGAAACTATGATTAGCTCATTTTTGTGAATTTGGCGTGCCATATATATTTTCGTGAAAAAGACTGAGGAAGCAGCTAGCGTAGGAATATGAATACTTCACATTTACATTTCTTGGGGTGGGGAATTTTTTCAAAATAATTTTACGTTAATTTTGTTTTCTTCCACGTATTACATATACATCGATATTCTAAACATTTATTGTAATGTTGTATCTGCTGATCATGAACAGAATTATATTTTTCAGCGCAATTGTGTAAAGAGTACCTGACTATAGTAAGATCGAATATATTAAAAACAGAGGTGATATCATCCAATCAAAAAAAGTGATATCACCTATTCAATTTAAAAAGCGAGTTTAATCTGGAAAAGACACAAAGTGTTATCGTGCAGTGTGCTCCATCGCAATTTCAAACAAACAAACAATTTTTTAAATGTTAAAGGTAACGAAACAGTTTGCGAAACATAATATGAACGAGTTACTTAAGACTCTCATCACCGGAACTCCCTCCATAACGAAATGAAAGGGAAGAGAGGATGAACGATAATACATCTTCATAGCACATAAAGCCAAAGATGGAAAGTATTGGGGAAGAAAGGGAACAGATTGAAGATGATATTGAGAGACTCAATCTTGCTTTGCAAGTGGAGGGTTCTACTGTCGAACTAAACGATGAAGAGGAAGAAGAATTGGATGATATCTTCACAAATGAGGATAGCATTGATCCTGATGGTAAAATTGAATAAGTTGACAGTTATTGAGGTGCAAGTTATAAGAATGACTCAGTTACTGCTTAGAAATCCCATAGAATCAACATACATCTAACACAGTCCCTAAAACATTCTACTTTTGTATTCCCAATTTTTGCATTCACTCCCAATTCAGAGTGTGGGCATTTTCAATCCACTGGACGTTTTGACCTGCAACTTTTCGACCTGAGAAGTTTTGACCTAACGTTATAAATGTAAGAAATGCAATGCATATGCTGGAATATTTTATTGATTTGATAAAAATTGCAAATTTATGCAAATATATTGTTTTACAATTTCACTATCAGATTCATTATACTCTGTCCCAAGATATCCTCGAATCACATTTTGTTTAATTACTCGATATTTATAAACACCTCAGGGTTCAAACGATGTTCATTTAAAAGTATGAAAAATTTCCAAATTTCTCCTTTGAAACGCCCCCTCTAGCTTATCAGGTTTCAATACATGGCTAAAAAATGTTATGTCTACGGGGATTTTGTATTGCAACAGACCCGGATGATAACGTTGAAAAACTGTGGGAGGTATTTCGAGTGACTTCCGAATGGGGAAAAGATGTCAACATTCCCCATTATAAACCTCCGTAAGAAATTGGTGTTCGTTCCTGTGAATTTTTCCGGGTGAAAAATGATAATGTGTGAATGAAATTATCTTGGAAATTTTCCTTTTCGTCTATTTCAATTGCACTTCTTTCAGAGGTATGTGTATTTTTATTAAAAGTCGTCCAAACATGCTGCATAAATATCTTTGGACAGACTATAGAAACATACACAGTTGGATCCGACTATCTATTTATTCATTAGGCTATTTTTAAAAGGTGGTGTGTTCAGGCTAGACATTGTGATGTCATGTTAGTAAAGCAGACATCATGTACTGGACAATTTCCCTCAAAGTAATAATGCTCCAAACAATTTGCCAAGAAAATAGCTTTAAACAACTAGTTACAAACCATTTTTCAGAATCAGCAGAATGTTTTATTTATCTTTTTAATGCAAGACATTCTTTAAATACATTTTTACATGTTCTTGCAATGACATTAGTAGCCATATGCAAAAATGGAATTGTGGGTCAATTCTGACAACAGAAAATTTGGTACATCAAAGGGAGCAATAGTTTATATTTTCTCTTCGCCCAGGTGTTGTTGTTACAGCTTGCAGTTCTTGCCTTGTGCGAGCGAGCTGCACTTGTTTCATTACTACACATCAGTAGAAAAGATGAGCAGATGTAGATTCCTAATTAAACATGAGGAATTAATATCCACATAAAATCGCGAGAGGCACATCTCACAGATTTTAAAATCTAGCTTTTATTTTTCAGACAGATGTAAACTAAATGAAACTATGATAAAAATTCGACATTTGCGATGTTATATTCTCGCAATTTGATGCAAATTGATTGAATCACAGAATTAAGTACTCTTGTAAAATAAGGAATCTACAGTATTAAATTTCATATTCACATGAAAATTACATACACATTTGAATTTTGGTATCACTGACATTGGTATCTTGAATTCCATAGTTTTGTCGAAACAAGTTTGAAGTCCAAATTACATATTAAAACTCTATTGTATATCTTTTGGAAACCAGCAAAAAACACTCCTCTCTCCCCCACCAAAATCTTGATAATGGTTGATATTTTTGTTTCAGATTATGAAAGCATTAAGTCTATTCACTCTGTGGACTCTGAACCAACACATGTGGTAATTAATATTTTAAATCAATGAACTTTACATGATTCCTTTTTTTGACTAGAGTTAAATGTTTGGCTTAAAAATTCTGTAAACGACTTTTAAGTTTTTATGTTACTTGATCATTCATAAAAGCAAAAGTTGTGTTATTTCAAAGTTAATATACCATATAATTATTCAATATATTTCATAGGTGACCAGTGAAATAGACCAGTTGTCTGGGATGTCAGAAATAAGCCACCTACCAATCAATGCAGAAACCTGTCTTGCACTCAACAGAACATATCAAGAACTTATTCTTGAATCACTAAAGAAAATTGAGTTGGCACTGAATGAAAACAGAGAAAAACAGGTAAGGCAGAAAACTTTGGTGTTGAAATGAAACAAGTCTTTGGTTAATCACAACGGTAGGTAGTACATTGCTATTTAAATTTTTTTTTTTTAAATACTAGGTACTGTGGTTTCATTACTATTTGTCAAATACCAATTTTTGTAGATTCCATTGTAAAGTTAATCCACAAAATTAAATGTTCATTGAACTGCAGTTTCTCATAACATATCATATTGATAAAATCTTTGGCATGAAACTTAATGTCCTTTAAACTGTGATTTTCACAAAGCCCACAGAAATTTGTGTCCACAAATATAACTTGGTAAGGAAAACCACATTATTTTATTATTATTCAATCTTAATTTATAGAAAGTGTTGGAAGAAGGACTAGAAACCAAATCTAAAGGAGCTCCCAAGACAACAGACAAGTCCACTACAAATAAAAAGAAAAGCTCAGCAATGTTTTGCAAACCTTATTTCAAAGACAAAGACCAGAAGGTATTTACGGTAGATGTAAGGGTTAGTTTATCAATGCGGATGACGAGTCTTAATTCAGATAATCTAATAAACATATTGTAATTTCAATCTTTATTCCTGTTGTGAATAGTATACAATCAAGAGAAACTTTTGAAATCAATTATTCATTCAAGTAAGTTACATTTTGAAGAGATAAGAATAGTGAGTGACAACTTTGTTTATGATGAATCCGGAGGGATTTACAATTTTTATTAACAAACAATAATACTGGACACATGTTACCGGTATTTAAAAATATTGAATGAATAACGTCAAATTAAAATACTTGTTCTACAGATTGTTTTTCTCAGCTGCTTTTTTAGTTGGGTGTTAATTGTGTTCAAAATCATGGTATCCTTGATGTTGTATATGGTACTTATTCAATTGTAAACTCAACATTACAAAAGAAGTCAGACACTTGTATCATATATGTTTAGCACATTCTGGTTTCACACTCATAGGTAGCTCCACATAACACTGATGTTGAAATGAAAAAGATGACTCAGGAACATAAACAAGATGTTTCTCCACCCCAGGCTTGTAAGTAAAAATTAAACCTATAAAACATGTACATTTACAGTGCATATAAATATTCATGCATTGTGTGTGATGAATTTTAAAATTAAATCCAACTTCTTTTGTCGATTAAAGCACAATTGTGATTTATAGTCTATGCATTTTTTGTATAAAGATTATTGAGTGACATTTTATTACTACCAAAAAAAGTCAGTTCAAGCACTGAATTCAAAACTTGCCATATAAAAAAACATTTTAAGTTTTTTTTATCAGAATGGTAACAATAAAGGGCAATAACTGTTATTCCTAGTTTCTTATCAGAATATAATGTTCGTTAAAATTACTCTATTACACAGAATCATATCAAAAGTGTAATACAGGTAGCTTACCAAATTTTCAATATTGCAAACATGCACATGTATTTACATTTCAAAGCTTATACAAAAGGGCTTTAAACACCTGTTCACATGAATTTGATTGAATTTTAGAAATCTACACAACATATTACCATAGTTAAATAAAGGTTCAGATCCATTTCTTGAGAGTTCTTTCCTGACTTAATAAAGAAGATTAGAGATTGTTTAAACCCATCACTTCTTTACCCTAATTGGATAAAAGTAATTTTTTTTACCTAAGGTAAATCTTTTGAAGACTGCCTATGATGTAAAAGAGTAAGAAAGAATAGGAGTATAATATCAGATATGTGCTAAATTTTACATATACCATAATAAATGCTGTGGTAAAAATTTTTCAGGGAGCATTGCCCAGAGATGTAAACTACAGGAGGCTATCAAGGCAGAAGGACTGAAGCAGAAGATAGTTCCCCTACTTAACAGGTACCCTCATACTAAAAAGTGTCGATCATTTCACACATCATAACTTTTAAGTATACAGTCAAACTTCGTTATCTCGAACTAGATGGGACTGTTTAAAAACTTCGAGATATCCAAGTATTTGAGATATTGAGGTTGAAATACTTAAAAAATAAGTGGTTGGGACTTACAAATCACTTCGACATGTCCATTGTATTCGAGATATCAGTGTTCGAGATATCGAAATTCAACTGTACTTCGAAATTATTTTAATTCTTAGTAATTATTTGTATTGATTGTCTTGTTTTGGGGTTTAAATTGGATCACAATGCACACAAGTGTGCCTAGCTACCAAATACAAGCACAAGATATATATGATGCTACCAGTAGTGATTCAAATATGAAAATTCTTCTGCAAGGCAAACACCTAATGGTACATGATTCTTCTTAAAACAAAGAATGTAAAAAAAATGTGTTGATAACTGATTCGTAGGTTTAGATGTAGACAGCTTGCTGCAATGTTTAATATCTTCTTCCTTCGTTTAAAAATAATGACTAGAAACCCCCGATTTTAAGTTGGTTACTCCTGTAGGAAAGAGATTTTTGTGGAAAAGGTTAAAAGTATAGAAAAAGAGCTGATAAAGATCAGCCTAGAGAGCATCAAGAATGAAGAAAATGTGACTGATGATGAAGAAGAAAGAGAACAGCTGATTGGAACCAGGTATAGATGATTATTTTTATAAAAAAAAACTCAACTACTGTATAAGTATTTAATAGTACGGTGTAATATGTAATTTATAGAAACTTCGGGTAAATTGTGAGAACAGAGGCCTGTTCAGTAGAGAAAGCATTTGTCTGTTTGTGAGCTTTCGCCAAAGTTTGTAATGTAAGGATAGGAATTTTGGTGTGCACTCATGAACGTCCGCTCTGATGAACAGGCCTCAAGTGTATGAGAGAATGAGAAGGAAATAAGAAGATTAAATTATGGTTCATTTGATGTATTGTAGAAAGATAAAAGAACAGGAACTTGTAGAATTGCAGCAGAAGATTGAGGAACTGGACAAAGAAATGGAGAAAGCCAAGTAAATATCCAAGAGATCAAAAGATACTCTTCGTAATTCTCTTCAACACAAATTCTTATTAAGTTAATGTTTTCTATCTTTTAATTCCAGAGAAACATCAGAAATTGAGTTGCTTTTTAATCTTGACAGCGAGAAAGTGGACTGGCTAATGATTGCCAATGTAGTTGTAAGTTCATTGCCAACTTATGGGATTTTTTTGAGTGTCAAAAAATTTGTAAAAATTTAGTAAATATTGTACCTTTTTTGAAAGTGAAAGCACTGTAGGTCACACATTTGACTGATCTTGATATTGATTTGAATGTTAATAAAAAAGATAAAAACACAAAATTTGTTTTTATTTTTTAGTTTGATGGAAAAAGAGATGAAAGGGAGTGTCAGATTATGTGGAAAAATGTTCTACATCCTTCTATAAACAAAGAGAAATGGTCTGCACAGGAAACCAAAGACCTGCAGGAACTTGCCAATAAGTACAACATGAGAAACTGGCCAGCTATTGCCAAGGAACTAGGGGTATTTATTTCTTCTGTGTTTATTTCTAATTTAATTGAATTCGTATAAGTGAGTATCATTTGACTCATTCATATTGAACTACAATAAAAAATATGTACAATTACAATCATATATGATTCATGTTGTTCATTTTATCTTCATTATTAAAAGTAAGTGAAAAGCAAAAGAAATAACCATATACCAGGGTTGATAAACATAAATTCAAAATGAATTTTCATAAAATGGTAGATAATTTCTTTGTTATATCGATAAACATTGAATTCAGTGTCATATAAAAGTTTATACACAGGATCTGACCATTGATGGTTCCGTGGACTGTTTTTCAGACAGGGAGAACCCCCTTCCAGTGCCTCCAGTTTTACCAACACTCACTCAATGAAACATGGAACAACAGGTCAGCACATTTACCACTGTGGTGAAAAATGGTAGATTTCATACACTGATAGTTGATAAATAATTAAGGGGATATATAGGATCTGCTGTTGATTTAGTATCTGTTTTGATAAATGATATAAATATTTAGCTAAAGATATTACTTGTGTTATCGCGTTATCAATAATATCTAGCATTTTATAACAATCATCAGAAACTGATGATGACCATGATGTTCATATTTAAAATGCAGAATTCCAGTTCACGGGTACTAAAAACTGATTGTTGCTGGAAACATGAGCTGTCAAAATACTATCTTCCCATTTTTCTGTAGACCCTGGACTGAAGAAGAGGATGAAATGTTGAAGGAGGTTGTAGAGAGTGTTCGAGTGGGCAACAGAATCTCTTTTGCTCAAGGTATGTCTTTGTTTAATGTTAATACTAAATAGGGGAAACTAATGTCCTCAATGCATTAAGCCATATCACATCATTTTGTATTTCCTTTGAGAAAAAATCCATTAAATATTAATTTTTTCAAAACCTTTTGGATATTCTTTTGAATCTGTATCCATTTTTCTGTATATCTGCATGGTGACTTTCTGTAATATTTTGTCAGGTACTGTAGATTCCTTATTTTACAGGAGTATTTAATTCCACAATTCAACTGTATTTCAACAAAAAGCGAGAATATGAAAACGTGAATGCCGAATTTTTATCATAATTTATTATAGTTTACATGCGTCCGAAAAATAAAAGCGAGATTTTAAAACCCGCGAGATGTGCTTCTTGCGATTGTACGCGGATATTAATTCCTCATTTTTAATTAGGAATTTACAGTAATGTATGTACTTGTAATAAAATGACTGTACTAGGTGTGTAGTCTCTTATATATTAAAGATAGTGTTGAATTAAATCAAATTGTATTTTGAGATCCAATGTCACAGTTTTATTGCCTGGATTTCTTTGCTCTCTGTATATGAAAATGTAGTTGTCTGATTAATATATACATGTACAATTACCAATAGATTGAACACATTTTCTTCCTTTCCCAGTGTCTTACTTTTTGGATGGGAGGAGTCAGAGTCAGTGTACAACCAGATGGAACCATATCAATCCTAGCATGAAAAGAGGAAGATGGACTCTTCATGAGGATTGTGTGAGTTGATTGAGTCATAAATCTAGGAGAGGCTCAGTGTTTGGTTGTTTTTGTCATGGGACTTGAGGGTTGTTTGAGTCATGAGACTGGGAGAGACTCATAATGTCATTGGGCAATTCATTGGCATAGAGGGGCTGAGAACTGAGTTGAAATAGATTAAAAACATTTAATCACAAATTACAGTTGTTTTTCATGATATGATTGCATATGTGATGTTACTTTTTGATCAACCCTTGTATAAGCAATGAATAGCCTTCTTGATTAATTCATAGAGAATAAGAATTGCCAACAATGCAGGAGATGTTTACGCAATCTGTAGATTTGGTGAAATGTATTTCTTCTGCAATGTCTGCAAGGATTAAACCTGTATGAAACAAAATCAAAAACATTTTATTGTTTGAATGAAAAATGAATTGGGAATAATGTTAGGTGATTGTGTTCCAGTTGCTCATTACTGCAGTTCAACTGCATGGTCCAAAGAATTGGAGACTCATCAAAGAATATGTCCCTGGAAGAACTCCTGTTCAGTGCCGAGACCGCTACAATCACTCTTTGAACCCCTCCATCAATGCATCGCAAACATGGACATATGAAGATGACAAATTACTACTGAAACGTGTCAACAGTCAGATAGAAGAAGGTCTGATGATTAATTAAACAGAGGAAAACAACTAAGAATAAAAAGATTTTTGTAATTTTTTTCCACTTTTAAAAGATGAAATTGAAATTTGATCTGTGTTTCTTTTCCAGGATCTCCTGTGAGTTGGGTGAAAATTTTGCCAGAATTTCCGGGCCGAATAGATAGTCAGCTTCTTTCCCGATACCGTAGACTTCAAGCATGGAAGATGAAATCTGAGTGGGTGGAGAAACAATCCGTAAGTCCAGCATACAGAGCAACCTTCAATAAGATCAATATTGCTCAATTCTTTCACAAACATTTTCATACCAACTATAAATCATTAGCTTTTTACATGCTCTATAATTCAAGACTATAGAAGGAAAGTAAAAGTAATGAAGGTTAATTTGCATAAACCCTTTGGATTATGTTTGTTATATTTCACATAGGTCTTGTTTGAGATAGTTTGAATTGAAAATTAAACCATTCCTGGCATCAAATCTAAAGTATTGCTATATTTAAGAATGCATACAGATAACTTAATATTAAAAATCTCTGAATTGATATCTGAAAAGCTCTTATCTTTTTAAAGGAACAAGAAAAGAAGAACATGGGAGTCCTGGAGGGGGAACAACTCTTAACAGAAATCACAAAAGAGGAACCAACCACTAGCTTCCTGGTATGTGTGTATGCAACTTTTTTTTTGGCTAGTAAGGATACATGTACATGCACTTACTGTAGATGTAACTTTTATATCAAAGACTATGACAAATGCTTGAATTTATTTACAGGAAATGTCCAAATCCTTTCCTGATGTTTGTAAAGAAGACTATCTAAAACAAATGGAGGACAGACAGCGAGGTTTGACATTATCTGGCAAAATTGAAATACATTTTTAACATTTTTGTACTTATAAGGCAACTTTGCTACAAATGATCATTATATGTGGATCATAAAATTGGTTTAGTATTTGAATAAAAAAGGCATTATATGAGAATCATTTAATAGTTATTAGTTTGACAAGATATAGGCGTTTCTGATTGGTCAAAAAATTTCTTTGATACGTGCATCAATAAAATTTTAGCCGGATCTACTCTGTACTTTTCTCTACTGTTCTGATTTAAGGTCGGTAGCGTGTTTAAAATTTTGTGCCCTCTGCGCAGGGTATTGCGCATTGCTGTCGTAAAACACAAATGCAGTACAATGTTCAAATATACAAGTTATCTTGTAACATTTTATTTAAAAAAAATTACTTATCATAAAAATCATTTTTAGTGAAATGAATCCTTTAGAATAATGTTTAGAAGTATTTTAATCATTTTGCCACTTCTTCAAAATCGACGTTATCCACATTAGAGTTAACGTCTTACGATTACGTCAGTTGAAACTTTGACGTAACAATTGACAAATAATAAACATTGTGCAGTTTTTATTGCAACGTCAATAATTAAAATTGAAAATATAATTTGCAAAATAAAGGCATATGCGCAATCCTTTTATGTTCTGTGTGAGAGAAAAGGTTTATTTATATTTATTACAAATTAAATTAAATTTGATTTTGTAAACATCCTTTTTTTTTATGCAACTCTATATGTAAAATGGCTGGCAAGACACGTTTATAGAACCAAACTATGAGGGCGGACAGCATAAAAATCATTCGGTCAATTTCGTTTTAATTTGGCAAAAAGTTTACTTATACATTAACCGTCCATCGCTGAAAATTAAAAGAAAATCGTATGTTTGTAATATTTTTATATATTAAATTTAAAATGATAACTCTCTTTTTTCTATATAATCCTATATAAAATGTCGGGGATGATTCGGACATACTACCAAAATCTGAGCGCGGTAAACAGATAAACTATCAGGTCAATTTACTTTATATTTTGCACATAGTTTACTTATAAGTTTACCTTTCACTGGAAAAAAATTAAAGGAAATCGTACATTTGAAACATTCTTCCCCGAGACTCCTTAAGACTATTTATAGAACGGGAATTTCCAAAATAAATGCTGACAACAAAATGTAAAAATATGACTATTTAATTGTAAGCAAACAAAATACTACATAAACACATGTACAGTGCATATAAGACATTAAAAGTATAACCTGGAAAAATAAACAATACACATTAATTAATTCACGAAATGGAGAATTAAGTGTCTTCTCACGATTTTATCTGCTAGAGATGACGATTTATGGTGAGGCTGGATGTTCCAGGGATAATTAAAATGAAAATATAATATACACATATATACACTGTCAAAATTGTTGACGATGAGTTTTGAATTAAAACACGTACATAGTCGGCCATCAGAATAAAGCGTTGTACATGCAGCTATGAGTAGTGCATCCACTCCTTCGTATTCCATACAGCAGATATACCATTTAAGTAACTCACTGGCTATCTAGTTACCACAACATTTGCAAATGTTGCACAGACATACTATTCATTGTCGATATATAAACTATTTTCGTCCACGATCGTGTCTCCTTGCATCACATGTTTATACCCAGCTGCATTTTCCACCGATCCAACTCACAGTTTTAACGAATCTTGCAGCACAGTGAAGAATATTGCAAGCCGTCGCATGTATTTTCCCTTCATTTTTAATTCAGCCAGTTAAGACTACAACTTTCTATTCGTGTTTAATCCATTAAATTCAGCTCAGTAGCTCTACACAGCTGAAGGCGCATCCATTTTGAATATTGTTGCTGTTATTGTTGTGTATGCATACGCACCACTTTAGTTACATTTTTTACACTTTTTGTTGAATGACATTTCATGTTTTATGATTTGAGAATGTTTTGTTAAATGATAAGAAATGAATTTAATAATTTTTCTTTTGATTGCGCATTGATGAAGTTTTCTGGTCAATTTTTCCTTTGATACGTCTATCAAAAGAAAAATTACTAAATTCATTTCTTAAATCATATAAGAATATCTTCAAACGATACACTTTTAAACATTTTAAGTAATTTTACATGTGAGAATCATATGAAGCTAATAGAAAAAGGTCTGTCACTATCAAAGTAATTTCTAAGTTTACAAAAATTTTGCTCTCTGGCAGTATTCTTCTACTAAATGCTGCTTTTATATCTATCTGTAGGTGATTTGGTAGTACCTAGGCCTCCAGTGATGACACATAATGCCACGAGATGTTTCCAGGCCCTCTGGATGAGGAAAAAGCATCTCTTTAGTCTTGTTCACCAACACCTGAAAAATGTGGACAAAATTGTCCCAGATCAAAGCACAGATATTAAAGAATTCAAAATGTTTGAGTCATTGGTGAGTTGTTCCTTTTGTCACTGTTTTAGCATGTTCTTGTTAATCAGTATAAATATCAACTAGTGATTGGTGAATCATCGCAAGCATTAGTGAGGAGTGAAATGCATACTGTAAACCAACTTTTATTCACGTGTGAGAAATTTTTGTGAGGTTTGCGAGAATCTCACCGCGACAATTTCTCGGCACGAACCAGTCCTCAAAATGACTTTGGAAATATATATTCCATAAACTCTACATCTTGATTGCGAAAACTAGTCGCTGTGAACCAGTTTATCTCCAGTAAATTGCGAAATAAATTTATTGCAAATAAAAGTTGGTTTACAGTATCAGTGTTCCTAATACCCGGACATCAAGGCATAGCCATACTTGATAGTGTTCTTACTGTATACAGAGTTATTTTCGCCCCATGTAATTTTCGCCTTTCTACACTTGCAAACAGTTTCGCCCCATCTTGAATTTGCCCAGACACAGTTTTGTGAGAGATATAATTTGAGACATTGGTATTCGCCCAGTCGTAAATTCGCCCACTGACAACGAGGGCGAACGAGGCGAAAATAAAACAGAGGCGAATATTTCCCTGTATACAGTATTATGAGACAAAACATTAGAACATCTTTGGATAGTGAACTGTGCTAAAAACATGTACATGTGCATGGCTTCTATTGCTTGTTCAACAAAAATTTATGATCTGCCAATTTAAGTATTGATGTACAAATGTATACTTAAGCTATGACTACAGTAATAATTCTAGTAATAATTCAATGAAGGGCAATAAACTTTAAACAGATATAAAGCACTGAAAAGCTGAAATAAAATGATCTCATCAATTGAAATTAAAATTTAGAAACTTTTGATGAAGATTTTCATCAGTTCTAATGATCATTTAGTTGTATAAAACATTTGTATGCAACAGAGTAAAATTCAGGAGAAGATTCTTCGGGAAGCACTGTCAAAACATCCCAGTGATATCACAGTCAGGGACATGCTGAAAATCAGCAAGAAGCTGACCAGAACTGAGAGTTGCAAAGATGGCCGATATAAGCGGATAGAAAGGGACCTGATCTGCGACGACCAGATCAAGGACATTCTCATCTGGAAATGCTTCCACTCCTTGCTCATAGACAAAAGATGTGGCCGACCGAGAAAATTTTACTTGTGTAAGACTTGCATCATTATCCTGTAAACATACACATGTAATGTTGAGTGTGTATGCTGTATGATATAAAGTGCAGTTTTGATTTAGCTAAAACTGCCTTCCTCAAAAAACGCTAAATAGAATACACGGTCAAATAAAATATATTTACAGAATTTAACATATAAAGAAAAAGATTATATCAAACCATGAAGTTCAATGCAACCTCTACATTTCGGAAAAATACACTGATTTTTACATTCTTTTTATAACAGTCAGTCCAACAGGAAGAAAGCCTCCCTGTGCTGAAGAAGATGATGATGAGGATGTGGAGAAGATAACGGACATCACTCTGACTCTGTTGATGAATGTAAGGAAATAACTTGTTCATATATACATATACACACTTCATACCCAGATCATATCCAAAACTACAAATCAGCTACCAGTAGTTGTAATGAAATGGTGTGAATTTATTGACCCTCTGATAAGGAAAATAACACTCACTGGGATTAACGTCATTTATTTCTTAGAAAATTGGCAAAATGATTGTTGTCAAACTGTGTCTTGCAAAGTATGCTGATAATCTATTTATTTATTTTCAAACTAAAATTATCATTCTGCAGGCTCTTGATGTTGACCATAAAAGTGCTTTGGAGAAAAGCAGAGAGCTGGACCCTAACAGTAGCACTGTGAGGGAGGACATTGCTTTACTGAGGAGAGTTACTCCCAATATATTGCCATCAAATATTACTCAGACACAACCAGCTATTCGAATTGTTTCCACCACTTTGAATCAATCATCTAGCATCAACATCCAAAATCAGTCATCCAGCACCAACAGCCATAATCAGTCATCCAGCACTAGCAACCAGAATCAGTCATCCAGCACTAGCAACCAGAATCAGACATCCAGCACCAACATCCAAAATCAGTCATCCAGCACCAACATCCTAAATCAGTCATCCAGCACCTACAGCCATAATCAGTCATTCAGTACTAACAACCAGAATCAGTCAACTATCACAAATGAACAGTCCAACTCTGCTCATGAAAATAATGATACTGCACAGACAACAAATTTTGGATCAGCACTTGGAAGAAAACGGAAGGTGGTAGTGGGTACAGATCAGGATGCCCAGGTTCAAAGCAAGAAGTCCAAAGCAATTTCATCATCATCCAATGAAAACACAAATAGCAGTTGTAATGGGAAAGAAAGTTCTAGCATTGTGCAAAAGAATAGCAATGGTTGTACAGAGAAAAACTTAAATAGTGTTGGAGTTGTGGGTCAAGGTTCATCTACACCAGTTGCTAACATAAATAGGACTTCATCATCATTGACAGAAAATCCTTCATCAAAAACCAATATGTCTGCCTTACCAGCAGGGGCCAGAATCATTAGGCTTCCCCCAGGTGTGAAACTCAAACCAGGTGATAAAATACAGGACATTCTGGCAGCCCACAAATTATCTATGGCTGCATTAGAGAGTCAACCATCCCCTGCCAGTCCTGTACCAGACACTCAATGTTCTCAGATTCAGACTGCAACTAGAAAGCAGCTTGTTACACCAGAAGAACCTTTTCAGACTATGACTAGTGAACAGTCTGCTATCCCAAAAGAACTTAGTCAGACTACAGCTAGTAAGCAGCCTGACACCCCAAAAGAACCCAACAGCAGAAAAAAGAAAAAGAAATCCAAATCTCAACCTCAGAAACAGAGTGTTGTGGTGATAAGACCCCCCACTGGAATACAGGACCCGAAAAGGGTCAAGATTCTCCCTCCAGGAACAATTACTACCTGTGCTTTCAAGAGTGTGTTGCTACACAGGAAGTATTTGATGATCAGGGCTGATGAACTTTACAGCAGACAGTTTTACAGGCTTCGTGGTAATGAACTTCAGAAGAGAGTGACTTTAGAGTTGTCTAAGCAGGCGGGTGCAGTGAAGACAGAAAGAAACGAAAATGAACAGCATGCAGGTGCCTTGAATAAAACTCTGTATACAATGGATAAATCCATCGCCAGTAGTGTAGCTGCCAAAACAGCTAAAATTAAACAGAAGGGAGAAGTTGGTCATGATGCTTTAGCAAAAGTAAGGAAAACGAAAGAATTCAAGATGTTACAGAAAAGATTTGAAGCCCTCTTTGCCTGGCCTGCTCTTCTGTCCACAATTTCCCCTCCATTTGTCTCTGGACAAAGGGGTTCAAGAAGTTCATCTGCCAGTGCACAAAAAAGCAAAAAAGGAAAGAATCAAAAGCCCAGTGCAGTATTTGATAAACAGACAGAGAATGATGCAGAGTCTGAAATGGAAATGGAACAGCCAGTTAAGAGGAAAAAACCGTAAGCACATGTATTAAAATAACTTTATTGAAAGAGAGAAATGAAATAAGATTTATATATCAACATTGTATTTTTTAAGTTGAGACCTTTTTAAGTACAGTAGATTTTTAATGTTATTAAATCAAGTACTTATGCATTTATTCCTATATTAGCTCAGCTGATTCAATTTCAATCGATAGATATTTTTGCTCTATAAGGATTTCAATTTTTTTTTAAGGAAGCTTTCCTATCCTTGCATCAATAAAAAATATACTTGGAAGCGAAATGTTATGAGTAAGGAAGCAAAGAGGCTGAAGAAAGAGGCCAGAATGAAGAAATTGCGCGAAACAAGGGAGAAAAAGCTTAGGGGAGGTAACCTTCATTTCTGAAATTCACTACTTTAGAAAATCTTTTATAGGAGAACATTATTTATGTGATGATTGATATTGACTGCAAACAATTTTTTTTGTTTTTATTCTTTAGAGTATGTACCACAGAAGACTAAAAAGCGGCAGCCTAAATCAACAGCCACAATTCGCCAGAGTCAAAGAGTGGCAGTCAAACGAAGTATGACCCATGATTCACAAACCCAAGAAGATGCTCCCGTCATCAAAAAAGAGTTGAAAAAAGTTGTTAAGAAGAAGAAGAAATCCCAAAATGAAGATCCAATCCCCAGCAATGGAAAGTTCCAACTTCTACCTGGGGATGCTATAGTGCCTGTAGCACTGATTAGCAACATCGCCTCCTCCATTGCTAACAATTCTATCCATAATGCAGAGGGGGGAAGCTCAGTGACTATACCTCAAACTCTTCAAGAACTTCAACAGCTTACAGCAAGCATCAACAACAACAACTCCTTCGTTGCTAACAATTCTATCCTCAACACAGGTAGTGGAAGCTCAGTGACTGTGCCTCCAACACTTCTAGGACTTCAGCAGCCTACAGCAAGCATCAGCAACATTCTACCCTCAGCAGCAGGGGATGGGACTTCCCAGGGGACATCTGTACCACCCCAGCAAGTGAACCTGCCGTTTATAGCTGTAACAGATATAAACATCCAGACCGTGCCCTCCACAGAAACTTCTGGTGCTCCTCCGTTTATTTTTGCTATAGTGCCATCTTCTACAGGGGATGGACAAGTGCTACAGGCTGTTCCAAATAGTGTGCTACAGGATGCATTGAACAGTTCAAACCAAGTGTTTCCAGATCAGGACCAGGCAAAACCAGATTAAACAACTGTTAAAGACGATTCTGTCTCAGTGAACATGCATTAGTGTCTGTCGAGTTACATGTACTAGAAATATTACAAAAAGATGCAACTTTGAAGTTGTTCTGATTAGGGCTTCTTATGAATACATGTATAGGTTAATTATTTTACAATGAAGCTCCAAATAACAATCCTACCTCTTTATGGTCCACACAGGCCATTGTTTTTGGAATTTATAATTAAGGTTCTCTGATCCTCAGCCTCAAAGTATTTTTTTCATCATAAAAATGTTATTTGTCCTTCAAACTTTATAAACAAAATGAAATTTTTGAATGGTATCCTTGCATTTTACAAAGTTATTGCAAATTAGCCCACAATGGATATAATGGAATAAGTATACAAGTTGAGATTAAAAAAAAAAGTTGTGTCGGTGCATCGGGGACTCAAACGGTGACCCCTTTACCTAAATCTATATGTAGTAGATCTCCATGGATCCACTAGGCCAAGCATTTTGTTGAATAACTGATAGTAATACTAACACTAGAATACTAATTACCAGTAAATTTGTCTATATAAAAGGCAGATTTATGGTACAAAAAAAAATCCGGATAATTTAGAGTTATCGAACATGGCTGAGGATCGGAGGTAGTTAAGATACAACAATTAGGAATGACATGTACTTACATATCGCTTTTTGTATGGATTCGTTGTTTCATGTCTTGTTTTTCTTTTCTGTTTCAGCATGTTCAAATAAAATGTTTTTGTTAATATTTTATTCAGTACCTTGTTGATGCAGTTACCAGTTCATTTTTCGACTACCATGTACCAATAATAGGTTCATGGAAAAGTAGATGAAATCAATTTTCTAATCCAGAACTGAAATGAGCTTAACTTCAAAGTAGTCTAATCACTCATGATCACCCTCAGTATCTGTGTATTTTATAAATCATCTATTTACTTCAGAATCATTACATTCTGTTTTAATCCCCATTATGAATGATTTGACCGGATTGTGTGGGTACCTCTCGCGCATTAAATAAGAAAACATGTTCCTTATTGTTTTAAACATTTTAAGTGATAGAAAATTAAGGAAATAGCTGAATAAATGACCAATACAAGTTCAAATAAATACTTTACTGAAAATGCTTCAGCTGCAATTTACATGTATCTAGCAGAACTCTTGCTCTCTAGCAAAAAATTCAATGACAAACAAAATCTGCCCTCCAAATAATTTTTGTCTGGTAACTTTTTGATCTGTGACCTATTAAAAGAAGCAACCTTTTGAGGATCTTTCAACTTTGTCAACCTTTATTATGACTTATTATATTAAGTAAGAGAAGAAATATACAATGTACATTTTTTGATAGAGAGGCAATCAAGCAAAAAAAAAACCCCAAAACAAAACCCCAACTATTCAAGAGCAGTAAAATATAATGTAGGATGTTTTTATGCTATTAATATGGAATGATGCCTTGATTCTCTGTGCCTTAATTGGAACCTTCTAGTTGTCTCTCTTACTTGTTATAAGGCAAGTCAAGATCCTTCCCTAAAACACTGGCATCTCGTGTATCGTGTTGGCTCTCATTCATTAAGGGATTACAAGGACTAGTTTTGGATATATTACGGTACTTAAGAACCCCCACTCTCCCCACCGTTCTGCTAAAACTGAACATCTTTAATATTTAAGTATCTGAACTATGAAGTAACAGTTTCAATTTGAAATAGAAATATAATTGTGCATATTTTTGTACCTGTATTTTGACTGCAGCCATAGGAGCTACTGAAGAAATATAGTGTCTTATCAACAAATTAGTTCCTATAATTAATTTCATGGATAAACACTGGACATTTACAAGAAGTAATTTTTAATATCAAACCCCTATTCTCCAATAGCATTGTTTCTGTTGGTTACCAATGGCATCTAACAGACTTTCAGGTCTCATCCAAAGAGCTTTAAACTTCTCTTCTATACCAAGTTTTAACGCAAATAAGCTTACCACAATTTTTCATTGAAACTGTGTTTGCAACCATCATATAAAAATGTACATAATTTGGAAACTTCAGATGATGACTAATGGCCAACATTTCATGGAGATCTACCTAAGTGACAACTGAAGTCAAGATGGGACTGGTGCATAACTGAGCAATTATGATACAAATTAAGATAATTGATTTCTATTGCCATCACATGAACACTGTATAGACCAGGCCAGACACATAGCAGCAGTGGTCCGAGGTGTGCACAACTCAATGTCCATTTTCTGTATAGATGTCTGACTAAGATACTGAGCACTTAAGTATAATATTGGCATGATGTGTGCGACTATAATAATGGGGTTTCTGATGGTCATTTACAGTCTACTTTATTCTCTGTAGAAATAAATCATGTCTTTTGAACAGATTTACTGGTAATTATATGCAAGAGATTTTGCAAAGAACTTCCTGCATAATCATTGCTCTGAAAACAATTAGCCTTGCATGTATAATGTATACATTGTACACATAGATTACAGATGAAATGAACAGAAAACCAATATGCCCACCTATTCTGAAATATAATTAAGGATGCAAAGTTTGGTAGAATGGATTACAGATAATCCTTAGGTGTACTTTTGTCATTAATACCTACTGGTAATGTGTATCTCTTAAACATTTCGAGTCCCATCTACATTTACTTCCTAAATTATCAATATCTTGGAATAGATGACATACTACAGGCTCTATACTCATGCATTCAAAGAGCTTGTACAGTAATTTGGCACCAATGAGGGATGTTATGGATGCACTTTTAACCTTTGTTGGAGAGAATTTTCATGTGCTGCTGATTTCCCTCCCTCATATTAACAGACACAATAATCAAGATAATAGCATTGCTAATGGACCCCCCCAACCTTTTCCCCTTAATATACTCAAACTATTGGAAAATTAGACCTTGTGTATAATAGATAATGTGTATTATCAACAATTTTATAAAAGACATACATCCAAAGATAACATTGGTAAAGCAGTAATTTAAAACATTCATAATAACATGGACAGCATTTAGAATTACAATATTCTCTATGGTTTTTAATTAATTTGTGTTAAGAGATCCATCCCTTTTTGGTGTTATGAACCCTTCCATACTGATGATCTGCAGCCAAAACTGGAACAATTTAAATGCCAAGGTCAAAATGCTTGGTTTAATATGTGAAAACAACAAAATTTTAATAGGAATTTCCCTCTTTATTTCTGAATCACAGCAGCTAAATTTACAAAAGCATCAACATCTTTCTAATATCTTTAGTAAAGCCCAAAAATTATATTCTTTAAGAATAGTACTCTTGTATTCTATGATTTATTTTCAATAATATGGATTACAATTGGTAAATAATATGATTACAGAGAAAAAAAACCCACACATATTTGTTCCACCTTGAACTGAAATTTTTATGCTGATTTGAAACAAATATCTCATACAAGATGGTGAATACAACATGACTTAAAAACATGCAACCGACAATCAAAGAATGAATAATGTCAAACAATGGGATGATCTGGGTGAACCATGATTGCCTCTTTTCATCGTGTGGTACCTTAATCATTCCAATATAATAATCGGCAAGTACCTTAATCATTCCATTATAATAATCGGCAAGTACCTTTTGACGGCTATAATCAATTCAGAAGTGAACAGGGTGCAAAGTATGAATGAGGTTCTGTCGTAAATGATGGATGCTGAAATCCATTTTATACAATTTAATTAGGGTGAGGTATGGTCAGTGACAGAAAGCCGATATGAGATTTCAAAGAAAAAAATTAACCTTGCTTGTTTTGAACCCTGTGAACAATTGATGAAATAGATCCTGACATTTTGTTTCTAAGCATCAATGGCAAAAAACCGAGAAGTGGACCGAAAGTCCACAAGAATTGATGCTAATTAGAACACTATGATGGAAAAAACATAGTACATAAAAAACAGTGGCAGAACAAAAACCGAAACTTAAACATCAACTAAACACATTAAAACAGAACTTAGAATGAGGATTTACCTGCAAAACAAGCTGCTGACAAAATCACACAAAGTAAACCAGTATTTGAATGGTGAATTTATATCATAAAGTTACTGGCTGGTACTTACTAATATCCACATTATTAGAGGAGTAATGCAGAAAAAGAACCAATTCCGAACAGTTTTCCATTAAATTAGAATAAACAATAAAATGATAATGGTACCTTTTTTAACAAATCAAAATTTAAATACTGCAAGTTTTACTATGTCGGGTCAGTATGTTGACATAAAAATCTAACAAATTAAAATAACGAAGCATACAGCAAATGATGTGAAAGTCAACATACAACAAATACATGGAAAAACATTAAACAAAACATCTAGATTCAAAGTTTCACACATTAAATACTATCAAATCAACAGAAACATAGCCTAAAAATGTATAGTACAATACACAAGAGTTACTTCTTGAAAACAAAATTAGGAGAGAAGAGCAAATTCATCTCATGTAGGAAACAATAATGATTTGATCATCCCTCCATTTCAATGGAATTTTTCAGACCAGCTGACAAAAAAATCAAATCTGCTTAATATTTCCATTAAAATTGTCATTTCATCCTAATTGTGCCCTTTGCTAGTATCCTTCATTGGAGAATGTGATATTTTCATACTTGTATTTTCTGCTCAGTATTGCTGCAGTAATAGCATGGTCAGCCTGACCGAATCCCTACAAAAAACAAACGATCAATCATCACTCATAGCCATGTAGACAGAAAGGCAAATATTTTTCTATAATTTGTTTTTAAATCACAAACAAAGGCATATGTATAGCACATAAATGTTATATTAACTTCATGTGAAAACAGCATGCAATTCTCACATCAATTTTTTTTTTTATGAAACTCCTTTAAAGAAAAAAAATTGTTTCCTGTACATAGGGTATAATTTTGTGAAATAAGTTACAAAATTTTTTTCACAAAATTGGGGTGAAATTTGGATGTAAATTTACCTATGTCCAAATGGTTAAGATGGGAGTTTCATTGTTATCAAAAGGTGGCACTGCCCCCCCCCCCCCAAAAAAAAAACAAAAACCTGAATTATTTACACAAGCTGGTAGAATTCTGCTAAGGAGCATGTTAAACCAGATAACTTTCAAAGCAAATGGAAATGTTTTATTATCTCCCTTTTGAAATGGGTTTGACCAATCATTTGAACGATTTGATTTCCCTTAACCTCAGAATGTTTTCTGACAGGCAGGTTTGGTTCACTCAGAGCTTTGTGGTTCTGTAGATAAAGGGTAAAAGTTTATATATAGATGGACAGACAGATGACAAACAATACGTGATCAGATGGGTGGCTACAAATGAGTATATAACTTAAGCCTGCACCTTTAATTTGCCCTCTACTGACTAGTAGACAAAAAGTAATAGACTCAGTATATATTTTTTTCACAATCTGCATGAGCATGATTTTTAGTTGTTGATGCAGATCTTTTTTTTAATTTAATTTTTTGCGCAACTTTTAAAGAAAAAAGTCTAACAACTGATCCAAAGTTTAAACACTGAATCCGGAGAGGGCATACAAAACAATTTTTAAAAAATTACATGGTCTTTATTGCCATATACAATATACAATTGTACACAACGGTGACTTGCCTGAGAGTAGCCATAGATCTGCAGTTTCTTCTTAACCGGGTCGTGTTCTATCCGGCCCCCTCCAACACACTCACAGTCTAGACCCTTACCCTCTATGTCTGGACATACTTCGTCGTAAACATCAGCTAAAACAAAAAACAAAACGTCATATTTCCTTCTAAAGTAATATATTCATTAATTACTCATAGTCCTCTGTAATATCAATTATTTCTTGACATGACTAAATTTTAAGAAGTTACATTGTGTTAGTACATGTAACACCATGTATTTTCCCCAAACATAGAATATTTTCACTGATTTGCATGTGGTATTAAAAACATACTTCTATACATCTACTGAGTACTTCTCCTTTCCTTTTTAGGAAATTTGATCGTGCTCATATAGCCAACAGAAAAAGCTGAATCACAAATCAATCTGTCTGCATATTAATATACTCATTCTTTGACCTTTTTTAAACCAGTGCCTCAATCCCATCATTTAGCATTAATCAGTTCATAATGAGTTTATTCAAATAACTATTATAATAATTCATGTACATTAACATTGTAAAATGGTGTCTTATTTATACTTTTGATGTTTACAATGCATAGATTACTTCATGATTGATAAAAAATTAAGCTTCACTTAAAGCAGGGTCTGCACAGACTCCAGTGACTAATGTCAAGACTTCTAAATAGTTGACCTTCAATAATTTGGCAAACCTTGGCTGTCACCTTTATCATTTTATGAGATAAGAATCAGCTGAGGCATGTCTTGTAAACCTTCCATATAAGGAAGAATCGACTGTTCTTTCTATGCAAGATCAAAATAACAATAATATACATTCCTTGCTCTTTTTCTGGGGATAACTAAAGATCAATTCAGAGATCGATGTAAATACCTTGTATAAACATCATAAGCTTTCTTTTGGTGGTTCATACTGGCTATGCATGAAGGTAGCTTGTATTTTTTCTGCAATGCTTGCTACCTTAAATTCATACTCACATACCAAAGAAAGCATTTAAGAATTGTGATGGTGAATGCATTCATCAGATCATGATCCACATCAAAATTACTGGTTTTACATAATCTTTTCCTTATAAAAAAAAATAATTGTAACATCCATTAATGAAATTATCTGGTAGGAAACTGATAATTTTACATGTAAAGTCACAAAATGCGTGGTCGTCAATTTCCCTTGATTAAAAATTTGCAGGCTCAACATGAATTGAGTGATTTATAAAAATCATATCAACAAGATTTTCTCTTGATTCATGGTTGTATGCTTTGAAAAAACATGTACCCAATTAAGACTGTGTGCATGTTCAATTAACATCAGGTATAAAAATAGATTTGGAACAAAGTACTCATTAATAGAATTATCAAGGAGCCTTGACCCAAGGGACAGTAACATGATTATTCTTCTAACCAACAACCTTAAAATTTGGTGGAATTTTTTGTTTTATTATTAAGTTTCATGGCCAGAAGATTCATAGGTGGGGAAATAAAAATACTGTGCACTCAATAATTTCCTGCCTTTATCAATAAGCTAGTGTCAGTAGATACGGCTAATTGAATGCAGACAATAAACACAGGATTCTGAAGCGAGCTTACTCCAATTTTTGACATTTTTTTTCTGGGATACAGACCCAACAGGACTGGATGCTCTGCAGGGGTAGATAACAATGGAGGCATCTTTTGACCTAGAACACAGCGTACATCATCCAGGAATGTGATAGTTGTGTGCAGATACAATAAAAACTTAAAACAGCTCCACCAAAACACGACCGGTCCCCACTGCAGCTCACACATTTTCTCCAAATTTAATTAATTTCCAGCATCCATCCACGATATTTGGCAGAAAAAAAGCTGAAGATACAGGGGTTGATCACTCTCCCTTATCTTTGGCCAAATGCTTTCAGTGTAAAAAAAAAAAAGAATGAATGAAATTGATTCTCTGCTGATAAACTGATTGCAATAAACTAGATGCAAGGGAAAATCATTTTGAATGTGTTAGAGAGGGTTACAGAATTTATCCCTCAGTTAATGAAGTTCTTTGCAAATACTATAAAACACCAATAAATTGTTCACAGAAAGTAGAGCCTATCCCCATAGAAGACTCTCAATTTACTAGTGAACATTTTAGATTCTGTATCCCAAAGGTTTAACAAATCCTGCTGATCACTTGGATGTATCTATCTCATTTTCCCTCTACTGGCACACACTAATTTTCTATTGAAAATGGATAATAATGTCCAGCAAAGTGTCTATTACTGTCGAATCATAGCAACCAATTCTGAACAAAATTAGCTTGACACAAATTACATTCTCTAAAATTTTAACCATATGCCCTTTTTCTAAATAGCTGTGTATAATTTTACAGTTGTTAACTGTCTTTGAACAACAGTTATTTTACTTATGGGGAACTCCTTAAAAGAACCCCAACAGGTGCATCTGCCAGTCAGTCTTGTTAAAAAACTCCTTACAGTCTGTTCGAGATCTCTGCATATTTAAGTGGCATTTCATTGATAAATCCTGTACTATCCCAAGTTTGACTTTTCCCCCATTCCTTAGCCTCATCAATTACCAACAAGTCAATTCTTATACCCTTCTTCCAGTCAAAGAAACTGTTTTGGGAGTTCAAGCACATGTGTGAAAATTCATCAATTGCGGAAAAAACATATTGAGCCATGTGTACTTAGCTCTCCAATTCATGTTCAAAAAATTCTGTAAAATCAAAGGTAGCTGGAGGGAGTGAGCTGCTAAGATATTTACACTCATTGTATAACTATTATATTTCTATAACTTTCAGTTTAAAACCTGCCTCATATATCACCAAATACTATAAAAAATTCAGCAATCACTAACAGTCTGATATTGTGCTATATAACACCGATAAGTTAGATTCTCAAACCTGCCTACACAAGTTCATATCATACCTCTATCTATAATAAATTAATATTACATAAGCATATGAAAGATAGTATATTTTGATAAACAAAATAACAACTTTATCTAATTCATAGATATGTTTCTTATTATCACCAGTAGATCTTGACTCAAAACAGATATGTACCGGTACACTCAGTCGTAAGACATCACATGGAAAATCCAGATACCAATTCCACTTTATACAAAGAAACAACCTCATGAAATATTTAAGAACCAAAGTCCATCTATAAAATGTTTGAAATGAAATTTTTCAGAGGTTGCACTTTCTTGAACAAGATGAAAGATTCAAATTTCGGTCTCTTTTCCGAATCTGCACATGATAAATCCTACACAGTTGTACTATAGCTAAATAGTAATTTTCTAAGACATTAATTCATTAAAGAATTATGATTAATAGATGACTAAAAATCTGAATAGCCATGTGATGCTAGTACAGGTATGTAAGTTATGTCATTGAGAAATTCTTATTACAAAGAACATATTAACACAACCGACTTCTCAACTGTTTATAGTCAACATAAACCTCTAATACAGCCAGATCTGTATAGAATCTGTCATAAGGTACTCCAATAGTACAACAGCACTGAACACAGAGTAACATGGCATTTGTTTTCCTACATATTAGAATAACCAGGGAAACAATACCTTGATAGCAAATATACCACAATATTGATGCTGAAGATCTTAAACTATGTTGTACTTTAAGTAAGGAGGACAATATACTCTTACTATAATGCATCATCAAAATGTTAAAATCGACCAATCTACCTTTCATGTGTATCTGTCAACAGCATACCCATCAATAAGTTAACCTTTCATACTGAACTGTCATAATTCTCTATCTACAAATTGGCCTTTTCTTATCCTGTGCTGACCTTGGTATCGAGTGTTAGCATTTTTAACATCAAATCAATTTTTCTAGTTTCTACCCAGCAATAAACATACCAACAATGGCAAGTCCATTTATTTAAAAATTAGGAAGTCAATCATTTTATACAGGTACTCTATTATTCTAATCGATGTAACAACTATTTTACCCATCAACAAATCAACCATTCTTACTATTTGCAAGTCTACCGTTCTCTCTATCAACATATTCAACCATTCTCCCCATCATAAAGTCAACCAATCTACCCATCATAAAGTCAACCATTCT
>WFKH01011581.1:13017134-13028339 GCA_016163765.1 Magallana hongkongensis | reverse complement strand
TCTACCCATCATAAAGTCAACCATTCTACCCATCAACAAGTCAACCAATTTACACATTAACAGGTCAACCATTCTACACATCAACAGGTCAACCATCCTACACATCAACAGGTCAACTTATCTAACCATGTTTAACAAAACTGGTCTACACATCATCTTCTGCCATTAATTCATTTAGTAATAAATGTGTTCTTTCAATGTAAAATTATCTTTTGAATTGATATTCAAATATCTGTTGATTCAGCGTTATACTTACAGCAAATTGAATACTTTATCAAATTGAAGAACCAAATTTTATCTTCATAAGATTAAACAGGAGATAATACTGAAAAAAGAAGAAGGATTTTTTACCCCACATAATTTGATGGGTGACCTTGACAGAATGTTTCTGGAATTCCCATAGCATTGCTCAATAAAGTAAAAAGGGGTTTAAAAAACCCCTAACACCACTTCTGATGGATCACTTTTTAGCCTGCACCACTGTGGGATATATATTACATGTACTAATGATATGTCTTGCATTCTATTTAGTGAACATAAGCCGGCATAGTTTACAACTATTTCTTGAGAAAAATTAGTGCTTCTACAATACTCAATTCTTGTGCAATTACCGAGTCTGCAATGGATAATAGGGATAAAAAACCACAATACTGAAACCAAACAAATACTTGTCGATATAAACTTTTATTACAAGAAAATCTGGATCAATATCCAAAAAGTTGCAAGCATAGTAAATTCAAAAGCTACTTGAATATAGATAACAGATGGCCAAAGATCATTATGGAAATATGGAGAAAGCAACAGATATATTACATGATAATGTATACGTGTAATTACTGCCTGCCACCTTAATGAACAGAGTCTTGTGCCAATATATATGCTGAGGAATGTGGTATTCTTACAATTTATAGAGTTCCCACAATGCATTTCTATGTAGTTAGAGGCCAGACTGGTGTTCCAGGTTTCAATCTAGTCAAGAGATAGCCTCTTAGCAAACAGTGATAGCAACTGCACACCTCCATACTAATGAGGGCAGCATCTCCAGCCATCTTGTCAGATATACTGTACAGTGATGAACAAAACAAATGAATGGCTTAATTGATTCATTAATGTTTTCTTACAAAATAATGAAAAGGAGGCTTTTATAATGCATGTCACAATGCAACAAGACCAAGTGGGTGGTAAGGGAGATGCATTATTCTTGGTAAGGGAAATGCATTATCCTTACATCATAAGACTAAAACTGTACATGAATGAATTCACATAGATCTACAGAATCTTTATCACTCGTGTCAGAGAAATTTATACTGTACGGGTAATTTAAAAAAGAAAGAACATGACACCTTCCATAAGGAATATTGAGATACTTTATTGAAAATTAATTTGTAGGCAACTGAAAAGAAGAGTGTCATTTTCCAAGCAATATGAGAACACTAGTCTTTGGTTTTTTTTAGGAATTCGTAAATGATATATTTCAGATAAATACATGCAAATCTGGTTTTGATAAGATGTAAATATGGCAAAAAATAATAGAAAATGTCATATCTTCCAAACAATGAATCAAAAAGAACACCCAAAGATGAACTTTCTATAGACTGATAGACTGTCTGTCCCATACCAGACAAACCTTGCATCATAACATCTAATGATGACAGTCATACATTTTAGAACGCCTAAAAATGATTAACCAGCATCTAGATTCTACAATCATTCATGTCAAACACCAAAACACCTAGGATTGCAGTTTTATATAGACTGTCTATACCATATCAAATATCTAGTTAGAGAATCTGTTGATGAAGAATCAACATGTATAGACAGTCTATATCTTGTCACTCAAAACTTCGAAGAGAAAAAGGTTGAGTCTCAGATGTCTGAATGATTTCTAAAGACAGTCAAAACCAAAAATCACTCAGATCTTAGAGTCTGCTTGTACAAAAGGCTGAATGCTGATCCCTGTCTAGTTCTTATATCATATATGGTCATGTCAAAGAACTGAAACAGCTATAATTTTAAACAGTTCCATGTTAACCAATTAATTGTCATGCTCTTTTTGAAACCTACAGCAAAAACATCACCAATAATGTTCTAGACTCATTCATTAAATCAGTTTTCATATAATGCCAACAATCCAGTTGGTCTTGAATGCATCTTATACATCATATCATACAATCTCAATTTCAAATATAAAAAAAATTTGAATATAAACCATCATGGAGATAATATTGAAATTGAAAATCCTAGTACATGTGTTAATCTTTCACCAGGACAATAAACTAGTGTGTAATCAATGGTCTCCTCTGGGATTCTAGTTCACTCAAAAAGATATTGGCAATTAAGTTCATCTGGAAGGGTTTTTCCCTTGGATTGCAATCAATGCGGATGCTTCAAGATTTCGAAAGATTCTGAATAAAAACTTGATCATTTCGCTACGATACTCTGACAACATATAGCCCCCCTAGCCTTTCCTACTCCTGAATTTCTTTGATAAATCTCTTTACACTTCAGCTGAACCTGTTGTTCTTTGGGATGTACACACCAACTTAGCCTGCCACTCCGTTCAGGAATTTACTTCTGTACACATGTCTTCTGTATTATCTTGGGGAAAGTGCCCCGTACGTCTTTATACTTATATAAATCCTGTACAGGAGTCTTCTCCACGTTATCTCTGAGCCCCTCTCTCTGAACATCAGCGTGCGCCTATAAAATTTCTGCGTGTGCAGCATTTTCATTGAGGCTGCCGTGTACTCTGGTACATGGAAACAAGACTTACTCGAACCGACAAACGACTTACTGCTACAAGCCAAACATATGTAATGACAGACACAGTACAATTCTATTTATCTTGTGCTGCATCCACCTCACAGGAGGGAACAGGGGGCCACTGTTTACAATTACCTGTCTGTTGGAACACCAATAACGAAGGTGAATTTCAACACACATGATATAAGGTCAATATGTTTATCTGTATTTTTGTATAAGGTTAGATGCATATTTGAAATTTATTACCCCTTGATTTGTATGCACAACACAAATTATGAAATAAGAATTTGTCCACTTGGTATTGTGTCTTGGGCACTGTCTGAAACAGATAAACACTAAATCAGTAAATGTATGTAAAGGTAATGGTAATTCAATAAACCAAATATCCTCCTCCTTCCCTAAAATCTGAACGTTTTTTGCATGTAGCAAAACCTGTTTTATGCCCCCCTTACTTTCTCTTCAAGGAAGCAATTAATCTCAATCTTCACCATTATCATTTTTTTTTATCAAATAGTGTGGTTCCTGAGATATGTTGCAACACAAAACATTACCATATATTTTTAGAACAATATTACACAAGATACATGGACATGTGTGTGCGTGTGACTCGATGGTTAACCACATACATGTACATGGTACCAGATAAAAGAAGGATTTTCAAGAAACACAGAAACTTTTATACGGGATTCCAACAATGCCGTTATGCAATATTGCTATCCCTACATGACCTAACATTACGACTAGAGGCAGGGTGCAGTATGTGATTCACCTCCAACAGATGCCTATGTGTAGGGGAGGTTTTTTGGTTGGGGGAAGAGAGAGAGAGAGAGAGAGAGAGAGAGAGAGAGAGAGAGAGAGAGAGAGAGAGAGAGAGAGAGATTCTGAAGATATTTTGTGGAGGCAAAGATTTTGTAGCTGAGAGAAAGGGATGGGTGAGAGAAGACAGACTCTGCATCTCCTCCCTGATTTTTGCACTATTCTTTATCTTCGTTGTGTAAAACATCTCTTCAATCATAATAATACAGGGGAATATTATTCACTTCAGTCTGCAGGGTTAAATGCTCTGCAGTGCTGCAACTGTTAATTGTCTGTGCGTGATCCTCCGTACATATATCAGCGACGAAGATGAAATTTGTAATAATAATTACAAGCCGATTCTATTTTGTAAGCTTTCAAGATGTCAATTTTTACAACTAAATTTATCTATACATCCACTTTTTCACATTCATAAGCATTTCCTTTTCATTTTGTATGGATAACTTGCCATGATTCAGCTCCAAATGACTCAATTTTCTTTCTTTGTGGCTCCAGTGACAAATGTAGTTATTGATGATTGATAATCTTCTTGAATGAGTGAGGAAGGGTTTGCTAAATTGAACCTTACTTTTCTGTAAGAGGGCAAGAAGATTCATCTTTGAAGTCAGAAGTGAGCTCTCAATAGGGAACAGACAAGCACAGGAATAGTCAGTCAGGGGGAAAAAACTTGCTCCTGACAGTCCACAAAGTTGAAAATTATTACACTTATCATAACTGTTGTAGATCTATGTATTTTTTATTTGTACATTTTCCAAAGGTGAAGAAGTGCTAGGATATATAAATTTATAAAGTTTCATAACAGGCTGCCAAATTTCATGAATCCCAATATCATAATTTATGTAGTAAATGGAAAGGAAGGCATGCAATGCTGCTAATATAACATAACCCCCACCCATATAATAGCTGCTTTATGAATTGGTTGGGAGGTAACTTATGGTGAATTTAGATTCCCGTTCAGAGTTTTCCCTTCTATACTAGTATTTGAAAACATGTAAAAGCACCAGCTATAAATTTGACATTTTAGGTTTTAACCTGGCCTTATTAGATTCATCAATTCTATGTCCCCTGGCCTAAGTGTATAAAATGCATGCCTGGGTCATCACAGTATTCAAATCTAAATGGTAAGGAGGCATTTTGGCTGCCTTCGTTATTACTTGAAAGGATCAATAACTCATCAATTCAAAATAATTGCAAGAAAATCTATAAAATCCTGCGACCCACATTGAAGATTTCTATAATGTTCACATACCTAAACATGCAACAGAATTTTAACCAAGAATTCTTCTTTCAATAAAAAACAGCCTTAAGGTTACATGGTCTATTATGATAATAGGCCCTTCTATATATTGGTTTCCAACAATGGTCCAGATTCTTAATTTCCAGCATCCCATTCACACATTTTTAAAAAATTACACATTTTTGACTGGTGGCTGTCTAATTTATATCCTCTTGTAGATCTGTGCATGGTTCCTCATTTTCTCTGAAGTAATCTCTACATTGTGCACGCCATTCCTAATTATCTCAGTACATCTCTAACGGTAACAAGCAGACCTTTACTTACCGTGGAAGTCGCATCTGGCGTACCCTCTCACTATGTGTTTAAATACCCGATCCCCAGAGGGGTCGTGCACCTTGATCAACACATATTTGAATTTTCCACTCTTGTCTATGTCGACATCAGGTATCGTCATTAGCTTGGCATTCTTGTAAGCTTCGGGTGAAGCTATTGCAGTTGCAGCAACAGACATTTGGACGGACAGGTGAGAAAAGTGTCAAAATAAGATGGAAATATTAGAATGTACACAGAATCACTCGGATATTGTTAATGTCCTCCTTTGAGCGAAAACACGGTGAATGTTCGGCGATTCCTCAAGAGCTCTCCAGAGTTAGTGAACTCACTTTCGGCAGCGTGTCGTTGTAGTGTGTGAGCTGTACGTAAGACAGGTGTTTTCCTGCCGCTCTCTCAATTTTGATTGGCTTAGCGGAAGCAAAGGGAATTCCGTACAACGTGTTCTACGGAAGCCAATAAACGGCATAAACTGTTAGCATATTGCATGTATTATACAAGTTTAGATAAAAAAAAAAACACAACTACAAATTGATTTACTATAGGAGGTTCATTCCACCAATCACTATATTTACCATGTTAAGTACAACTAAAAAAAAACATGTACATGAGTGTATATTCAACAAGTTCTATTTGACTTAGCCTACATGAAAGGGACCTAACGTTATATATCGGACACGATTTGAGATCAAAATTTCAATTTTTGATGTATAAAATAGAAAGTTTGTGAATTTTGAATGATTGGTCCAAATTATTTAAATGTTCGAAGTCAAGTTACAAGCGAGATACAGAGGTATAAGAATTCATTGTTAATTAAACGAAGTCCGATTGTAAATAAAAGTTAGGCCTACACGATTTCCCCAATTATGCCCAATAAACGTTAGCTTAAAATCTTTGAAAAAAATCACCCTATTTTTTTTCTTTTTTAAATGGTTATCCTATTTGACAGTTAGAAGCGGATAAAATAATTAAGCTATACAAGTATTTTTCTTTCATGTCAAAATTATATATATCCCTATATCTCACACGAGTTCATTCATCTGAAAATCCATGTGGTCAATACATTGGCTCTAGCCTACTGCAGTACAGTTCTACAGTAATACATGTACATGTACTTGATTAAATGAAATGAAGATAAATGCCAAAATTACTCACTTATATACCGGTATATCAATTAAATTTATGCATGTTGAATTTCTACAATTATACAATTTACAATTCAACGCTTTTAAAATTATTGTGTAAATAATTTCCAATCATTTTTTACTGTCCGAATCGGACAGTAAACACTTAATTATTCATTGTCACGTGATGTCGAAAACTTAATTTAGTTCGCAAACACGATGTTGATGCAAAATCGTGGTCGGTTTGTTGATAGCGGGCTAATGCAGTCAGAGATAAAATAAACAAAAAAGACAGGCGAAAATGGTGTTCTATATGTTGATTTATGTTGTTAACATTTATTCATTCGTAAAGAAAGTTCTGAAGAAATATATTTATTTTTCAACGTCATAAAAGTATCAGTTCATAGGAATCAATTTTGTAAACACTTGTTGGCATTCATGCAAATAACAACAAAAGTGAATAAATATGAATCAGAAAATTTTCTTCCTCGTTACATTTAATAACCATAGTACTCAATATCTGTGGCACACCAAATTCACAAAAATAGCTTAACAAAGTTTCACAGTCGATAAACTAGGTTTATCGGTTGTTAACTGTAGTTTACGAACAGAAAGCTATAGTTAACGACGTTAATCTATATTTCATGCACATCTGTAAACCATAGTTAAAGCGATCATCTATGTTTCAGAAGTGTAATCTATAATTAATACTGAAAACAATCATTTTAAACATATTTTATCTGAAAATTTGTGAAACTATAATTAACAACTCTTAACTATAGTTAACGACCGTAAATTATAGTTAAAAGATGTAAATCAATATTAATCAGCAAAATATACTGTTAATTAACGTTTATTTACAGACAGATAAACTTACATTAGCATTCGTAAACTATAGTTTACAACCTTTAAATATGGTTTTACAGATGAAAACTATAATTAACGAATCGTTAACTTTAGTTTACGATTCGTAAACTATTGTTTACAGTCGATAAACCTAGTTTATCAACAGTTGATAAAAATGAGCTAAACATAGTTTCACAGTAAGTTACGCGGCGAAACTATGTTTATATAGCTCAATTTTGTGAATTTGGCGGGCCATAAATATCAATCAATGAATAATGTGTCGCATTTGTCACAAGATTTTCTGATTATGCTCACAAAATTTGGGTATGGTTTCCAAAGTCGCAAAAATTCAAAATTGTTTATGAAATTATAAAATGATGTTCTATCAAATAATTGTTATTCAATATTTCGATTCAATAATTTTTGCAAGAAAAACGTTTAAAAGATACGTTACAAGGAAAGCAAATACTTGCAGTTAATAAATGGAAAGTATGAAACTAACAGTCTCGTCTGATCGTTAATTCTGATCGTCAGAATTACGTGAAAGATCTCAATACATTAAAAATTGAAGGTTAGCCACAAATGTAGCACTTTCCTATACCGAAGTACTTGTCACCTCCCTTTTTTAGTTCAGTTATTTTAATAAAAACCGAAACTCTTCACAGGGTGAAAACCTGATACTGTCAGTTCCTCGTGAATGGAATTTTTACAAGATTCCTCTCGCTTTTTTTTTTTTCAATTTCATCGCAAATTCACTACGCCCTGCTTCACCCAATCTTCCGCTGATTACAAAATGGGAGAGAGTACTATGCTCCTGCTTTTGATTAATTTTCCTTGAGTGACACCGATATTGCTTTCCCTTATTGTGATCGATGAGTGGGGGTCCAGTATTGACTGCTTCTGTCACAGGATTTGTTTATTTGTTAGGGAGCCTTGTTTTCCTTTGTAATGTTATCTGCGTTCTTTACTAAGAGCGATAATGCATCGGCGCATTTATGATACGTTAAAAGCAAGGAAAGGTAATCGAAATTGTTGATGTTGGCAGTTTGAATCACATGCACAGAAAATTAGACAAACGTGTTCCACTGTGTCGAATAATTTTATGGTAGAACAAAAACAAAATGGAAAATGTTGTATATGGTTTAACCAATTAATCCTTCTCTTATATATATTAAGTGACTGAAAACGATGAAACTGTTCTATACCAATTACAAAATATTATCAGTCCATGTGCAGTTTTCTCAAGAATAAAATACACATACTGGAATATAACACCTTTAAAAAAATTACCAGTTTGTATTTGTTTGAGAACCTTTTTTGAAAAGTATTTAACTTTGCAAAAGAACGAAAATCCACATGTTTTAGTTTGCCGCATCATTGAAAGATTTTCTCTAAAACATTAATATAAAATTTATGTGATGTCTTATGCAATGCAAGCTTAACAGATATTAATAAGAATAAAACATGATTACTAATAATGTAAAGCAGTATGTTTGAGATGTTATTTGAGATATTTGCCACAAGGAGGTAATGAGATTTTTTTCTCCTGGTTTAGAGGATTATTTTCTCGTATTAAGAATAAAACTATATCATATAGAGATATTAAGAATAAATTACGATACGAAATATTTTTTATTTGGCACAATTAGGCTATTAGCTTTTTTATTTTTATTTTCTTATTTTTTTTAATTTTTTTTTTTTTTAGATTTTTCATTTCGTTTTTGTTTAAACTTATTCATTGGACACACATATATAAAACTAATATTAAAAAAAGATGATTCTAAACATATTCATTGAGTGATGAAAATTAGGTAAATATTTGAAACATGTATTTTGTATACCCTTGTTTAAATATTGTTTCAGTTTATGATATTTGAGAGATTACGTGATTCATTTATATTGCCATCTGGTAATGCTAGCTACATTATATACGCTTATCGAGCAAGAAATGTATCTACTCTTGTTTTTATTGATTTACTTCACAAGGTAAATATATTAAGGGATGCCACAGTATCAAAACAAATATCCGTATATTGATTAAGAAAATAAGATTATCACAAAATAGATTTACGAAATATATACTCTTCTAAAAAAACATTTGAGTTGATAAAAGAATGATAATTGTGTAATTTTCTGATATTTTTCATTAATTTCATTTAAGTATGAATTGTTTTCAACAATATGAAAATTTATAAATAGCATAATTCAAGATTTAAATTGTTTTGGTTATAAAAGAATATCAATCTTAACAACCGATCTTAAAAGAAAACTGAAAAACGAATGTAATATTATGATTCTGTGAAAAATGAAATGTAATACTAGTATTACGAATCTGTGAAAAATGAAATGTAAAATTATGATTCTGCGAAAAATGAAATGTAATTTTATAATTAATCACTTCAATTAGCTGTAAAAGATGTATTTCTACCTACCCGACCGTCCACATGAAGCATCTCTATCTACCATTCAGAACCCCGGTAATCCCTACCTTAACTCAACCTACAAATTATATTGTTAACTAACTCAGCCCACCATATTTGTATTATTCCCTCTCACAACCTCATCCATATATTTGTATTGTTTCCCATAATATTCTCATATACATATTTGTATTATTTACTGTTATAACCTCATCCACACATCTGTATTATTTCCATCATATTCTCAGATACTTATTTGTATTATTCACTATTATAATCTCATCTACATATTTATATTTTTCACTATCATACTTTCATCCACATATTTGAATCATTCCTCTATCATAATCTTATGCACAGATTTATATTTTTCACAATCAAAATTTCATCCATATATTTGTAAATTCCCTTTCATAACCTTATGCACATACATGTATTTGTATTATTCCCTATCATAATTTCATCCACATATTTGAATTATTCCATATCATAGCCTTATCCACATATTTGTATTATTATCTCTCATAACCTATCCATCTATTTGTATCCTTCTCTATGATAACGTTTCTACACATCTGTATCATTTCTCTATCATAATCTCATCCGTATATTTGTAATATTCCTCTATCATAATATCATCTACATATTTGTATTATTCATTATCATAATTTCATCCACATATAAGTATCATTCCATATCATAGCCTTATCCACTTATTAATACTAATCCCCATCATATTTGTATAATTCCTTATCAAAGCCTTATCCACATATTTGTATATTCCCTCTCATAGCCTCATCCACATATTTGTATTATTCTGTCGTGTCGCGTTTTTGACTATGACGTTATATGGGGAATGTTTTACTCGCTTGCAGTGTGAGGACCCGTTTTGCAATGTCCAGTCCAAAAGGTTTGGGACGATTGCACTGAAAATAGAAGCAGGGAAGCCTTCAGAAAATAATTATGACTTTATTGCTGCAGGTCTCCGATTGGAATGCTCGAGGTAGGGTACGCTACCTTAATCGGAGACCTGGGCTTCCCTGGTCTATTTCAGCCAATCAAAATTTAGATTCTTTGTTCTAAGACTATTTTAGAAATTGAACTTTGACCCACGTGACCGTAAACTCCGGACACTGGCTATCGAGAAATAATTAATTTAACATAGGTAATCCCCTAACAAAGAAAAATCTGCTGACACCTGAGCACATCTTGATCTTGACACTAGGTAAAAAAAAGATAAAAGGAAACCTTAATAACAATTATAAACATCGTAACACCCATATGTAAATTAACTTGGTCGTCGGACTAATAAATTACATAATATTACATTTTTGCGACATTGTTACTCCGCATACCTAACAGAATAAGTTTTGATAAGTAATTGGACAACCTTTAGTTATTTACTTTGAACAGCGTTGCTTTGTACAAAAAAATCTGTAACTATCAGATATGCCGAAAACGACTTTTAAAGTAATCATTATATTTAACCTTTTGCACTGTATTTTTGAATTAAAAGAAAAAGGCAATTAATGTGTACATAGCTGTAAACCTGAACAAAATATTGAGATCAATAAAACCAAATACTACTCTACTTTATCAAACAAACTATAACTAAAACATCCTGTACTAATATTCTACACCAAACAATTTAACTCATATATATTTAATT
>WFKH01011581.1:12997126-13012311 GCA_016163765.1 Magallana hongkongensis | reverse complement strand
AATTGCCCCCCCCCCCAAAAAAAAAAAAAAAAAAAAAAAAAAAAAAATTAAGAAGGTGGCGAACTTTTTGTTTACTTTGTAAAATTGAAAAAAAAATCAAAGATCTTATTTTGGAAAAATGAATTAAATGATTTTAAAAAAAATCAAAGCACGAATGAGTTATAAAGATGAGTTGAATACATGCAAATGCGATAATCATTGCTTAGCTACATTTGTTATGATAAAACAGTGACAAAATTAAAAACACGATAGTTTATTCTCTGACAAACTCAGGCACATATCATAGTTAAAGTAAAAAAAAAACATATATATTTATAAAAGAAGAATTTCAATCATATAGTTACCGTCATAACAAATACATAATTTTAACAATCTTGTTTGGTTGATTGTTTTAGAAAGACGTGTTAAAATCATTTTGTTACCATAACGAAGTGAAAAACTTGTTTAAGTTTTCCTATGATCATATTTGTTCAGCTTCTAACTAATTAACCATGTGAAATTAAAGAGTTTCCCGTTATCTCGAACGACAAGATTTGTCAATGTGTAAAACTAAATATATGAAAGGGGGTTTGTTCACATGCATTGGAATAATTGATCTAATACACCGAGCGCAGCGAGGGGCGGGCGAAGCCCATCTTGCGAAGCGAGGCTTAATGGTAACACGCATATATATGAAAATCAGTGAAAAATAAAAGTTGAATCAGGGGTACTATGGGCTGAAAAATTTTCTTCCAGCTCACGGGCGCCGCCATATTGGCCGCCATTTTGTTAAGTCATTTAATAAATGAGTGGCGCTTTTCTATGTTTATTGTTCATTAACTCTATTAAACACTTTTTAATGGAAAGTAATTTAAATGAAAATAATTGACTATGCAAACCAGATTAGTTTCAACGTACAGTGCTTTAATGAGGAGATAAGACTAGTTTCACGTATGTCTTATCAAATCATTAGATGGAAAATAAAAACATAAAATCAAGGAACCAATCTTTTAGATACTGAATAAAGTATAATTAGAAAATTTATCAACTTATGAAATGGATAAGCATTGAAAGAATAATAAATTTTTTTCGGAATTACGTACTTTTCTTCGGCTATTTCGTTTAAACGTATGAAACATGACGTTATAATGTAGACTGAACACGCGCGGCGTTTAGTTTATTAATAACTTTGGGCCTTTGGCTTATGAATTGGGTAGGCAGGCGGATCCTACTGTCTGCGTGTAAACCCATAAAAATCAGCGCTAGAAGTATTCTCGTTTGTGTACAATCGTACAGTGCCCAAACTTGAATATTGCGCATTTTCTATTTAAAGTTCAAAGTCTCTATATTTCCGGAAGGACGAAGAAACAGTTCCGGTAATTTGTTGCCATTTAAGAAAGGAGCGTTCCATATTGCAATTGATGCACAGGTATGCCTCATAGTGATAATTCGAAATTTAAAACATTGATCCATACATGTACAAAATTTTTTATATAGAATAAAATAATTGTTATTTGTTTTCAAGCATAAAGGTTTCCATAGTTCCGGTAGTTATTTCTTCGCTTAAACCATTATATGACAAGGAAAAACGACGTTTTGAGTCAGGTAACACTGATAGCTTTTAATACATTAAAATCTTTCATGTTTTATCAAACCCGCAGTTAAATAGAAAATGAATAAGAAAAACATTGAAAATACAATCTCAATACATCACTGTGTCTCGGTTTCTATACATCAACAATTTTTGTCCGATTGATTTTATGTTTAATGTATTTATTTATGTATTTGATATGACTTTGTTTGTTTTTTATATATCTCAATAAACATTTTTTTAATAGGGCTTATCACAATAACGTGTCTACCACCAGTCTCAACCCGTGGTCTGTCCAAAAATGACATCCCCGAGTTGATGGAATCCGTCAGAAGCTCTATGATAGAAACATTCAATAATACTTCTGTATAAAGAAACACTTTCAACCATGATCAATAGGAATCAGATTCTGTGTACAAATGGCGATTAAATTGTCAGTGACAACTTCAGGGACCAGTTTCACATCTATCAAAAGCTATCTTTTGACTGAGGTCTATCGTGAGAGTAAAAATTGTTTGAAGATCCCATCATAACACGATGTGTTATGTTATAATTGCTTTATATTATCTTCACCTTCACAATATCAGAGAAAAGAAAACTAGTGGTTCCTGTAAAACTGTAAACATTGTAATCGAGTTTTAAATTTTAGATTAAAAATTTCTATTCATTATATTTTTATTTATGCAAGTAAGTCACATTTTTATATCACCAGGAATAAAAAAAAAATTGAAAACTCATTGTCATTGTCAATATATATACATTCTATCCCATTGTTAATATATTTTGGTCATTAAAAAAAAAATATGTTAAAAGTCCAAATTTTAAGTGTGAGAAATCGTGTGAATTAACTACATCATTGAATAAGTGCAGTCATTTTGAATCAGTTATTCAGGAAGTTGAATTTAAGGAGTTTTGCGAAAACTTATTAATTATGAAAATATACTTTAATACCCTTATTGTGACAGCTCTCCATCAGTGTATAGATACACTATTTAAAGAAATTATTTCAACAACCAGAGGACTGTTTTGAGGAGACTGATTCAAACTTTACTACAATATTTGAAACTCCAATAGTAATAGTTTAATAATTCTTGCAATCGTTCTGATCTATTCACTAAGCATAATAAGCACTAAAAGCAACTATTCATGTTGTCATATGATGGAACTACTGCAATTTAAATAGAAGACAATTGAATCGAATTATGAATATTTAAATTACTCTTCAAAGCTGTTTTTTGTCTGAACAAGAAATGAAATCTATCATACGAAGAAATATTTGTTCCCAACACGATCAATACCTTTCGATAAACGTATACTAGTAAACTCTAAAATTGATTTTGTATAAGTGTATTGCCATTGAAATGCACAACAAAATTCTGTTCAAAGTTCAAATGCAAAAGTTGCAATTATACTATCAAATATCAAATAAGTGCGAACATCCGATTTAATTATGTAATTAAGGAAATAATATTCAAGAGATTTTAGTAAATTGTCACATGCTTGTACAACATTGAAATCAATTTGATTCATAATTCAACATTGTTTCTCTTAATACCAAACATTAAATTGAAGGATATTGTGCATATATAGGATTCCAAAATGATACTTTTCCTGCCTGGTCTGCCCACTCGGCACACCCTATATATTACAGTTAAAAATAATGAATGCTCTCGTATTAATTAAACATATTTCGGATATATAATCGAAGAGAAATGCACTACAATGCACAAATTAAGAATTAAAAATTGTTTTGATTATACGTTTTTCGGTAGTTAAGTCAAGGAAAATGCAAGAATTTGAAAACAGTTTTATAAATTGTTAATTCTTCTTAGATGTATCAAAATTATTGACAAAGAATTGAGTTTGTAAAGTCAACAGATATAAAGCAAATGTTTTTTTAATGTTATTTGAGACTTGTTTATCGCAAATTAATACATTTTATGACAATAATAAAACTCATTAATATTGCGGTTGTTACAATATGGCAATACAATTCAAATTGTAATTTATTTTTATTATATATATAAACACGCTTCCAACCATCCACCCCTAAAAAAAAACCCCGAAAAACAAAACAAAAATGACCTCGAACACAGTGTGTACAAAGATTTAAAAAGGTCATAAGTACTTATTATAACAATAAATGCATCATATCTTAGAATGACAAAAAAACCCCCCACCAAACTTATACAGTGTCTTCGTAGTACGCCATAATTTCTGGCCCATTGACCCCTTGCACCCTTTTTTATTTTACCTTTTTAAAAAAGGCATACTTAGCAGTGCATTTATAAATACATGTACACTTTACCAAAAAAAAAAAACAAAAACAAAAAACCCCAAAACAAAACAAATAAACAAAAAACAAAAAAGTACATTTGCAGTGCATTTATACACTTTACCTAAAAATCCATATAAACAAACATACAACAAAGAAAACTTTTAAGTGTTCACCATGATAAATTGAATAATTTGAAAATTATGAAATAAAATAATTTGAAACTTTCAACATGTCGTAAACGATATATCTTCTCAACAATACGTCAAATAGAATAAAACAATACTGATTGATATCAATTACCCGTGACGAAACCTCAAAACAAGAAATTGGTGTTTTTCAGCACGTGCTTAATATTAATGGCAACTTTTGCGATTGGCTTTAGTCTTTAGTAATAGTCTTAAATGAAAAACACTAAAGCGTGCAGAATTACCATTGAGTAAAATACCAGAGCTGTGGAATGTTGTTGTTTGAATTGTTCTCACGACAGGTTGTACTTACTTTAAATCTACTATTCATTTCGTTCTTGTTATTGTTTTAAATATCTGGCAATGTGTATAAAAAGTTATTTAAAGGTGGCTTACTACACCTTGAAATAGTTTCTCAAATCAGCAGAAAATTTATTGATTATGATAGACAGCATGATGCATAAGACGTATATAATCATATGGGCGAAAAAAATATACAATTTTGGATAAAAAATTGATTTTCAAAAATTTAATTCAGAAAATATGAACAAAAGCCCCAGGCGGATTCAAACTCATAATATGCGGTTTACAAGCCCGATACTTTAACCACTGAGCTATGATGATATTCAACCAAATCGATTGATACAAACAGTTTAACAAAACGTTTAAATCACCATCTTGTGAAGTAGTGTCTTAAAAAATATGCCTTGGTGTAGTGAGGTACCTTAACATTATTTTGAATGATAAAAAGGTATTGTTATTGTCACAACCAACAACAATCCCAATCCGAAGGCTCTTGGGGAAACTCAACCAAACCGGAAGTGTTCTTGATATCCAGTTCTCGGGTCGCAACCAAAGGTCAAGATCACTGCATCGTTCTTAACATCTTCACAGTGTAGGAACGGAAGTGTACAGTTTTGGGTAGCGCTGTTTGTCGAAGCGAGATAACAAGTAGCGCTGCGCACAGTATTTTGATCGTATCTCGATTTTTATACGCTAGTAAACTAGAATAAGTTTTTACTTGTCATATAAATTTTAAATTTCTCTTTAGAAAATTTTTTATTGGATCAAAACAGTGCAAAAATGCAATAAGAAATTGAATCACGAGTGCTTCTCATTTTCTTTGACAAATAATATTGTTTATTGTTGTGAAATTAGTTCCTAGTATGTTAACTTTCAGAAAAAAATTACACCTTACGATGGAAGCAATGAAGGTTTTTGAATTTAACGTTTGACCATGCCTCGATTTTGTTTAGCGTAGCGTATATAAGTGTGTACGGGTAGCTTTGATTTGCAGTTGAACAACTGTACGCGTAGTTCCGAATATTACAATGAGCTCAGATAAAATTCTGTTAATGGAAATTACGTTTGTAAGATTTGTTTTAAATCCACCCTATCACTAAAAAATACAACTATAATATTCGTAAAATGTACATGTTTAACATAACACTCTAGACCTGTCAATCAGCTTTTAAATATTTCAACTTTATTTTGAAAAAAAGTGCAAGTTAAATTCATTTATTTTAATATTCAGTCATGTAGATGGAGATGGATATTAATGATATTGATATCAATTGCTTATACTGCAAGTATTTTGTATATAAAGTTTCTTTTACGCTTGTTATTATAAATACATGTAATACTATATATAATACAATATAAATAATTGTATTAGTACTCCGCTTTTAAATTTCATTAATCAAAAACCTAAGTTGTCTTCAGTTTAGCACTCATGTGTATATGACATCTACATGTATGTAAAAAGATGTGCAAGACCGAGTAAAAAACCCCTACTTATTACAAAAATTATTTAAGTTTTATAGAGATTACAAAAGATAAATTCAAAAATCTAGTCAAACCGTGTTAAGGTAACACCAGTGTCTTTCGTGTCTGGTTCTTTTTTTACACGGCGTGATGAATTTCCGGTTATAGTTGATGACATGCAATTGTTTTAATGTATTGTACAAGTAAAAAAGGAGAGAAAAACCATAAATATGTAAAAAAACAAAACAAAAAAACTTGGGGAAAATTACTTGAGGGAAAGGGGGGGGGGGGGTGCTACTACACTCGTTTCTAGGTTTTACCAGCTGGGATCAAAATTTTAATAAGTATAATACAATTTTATCGAGTATATTTTTTTCAGTGACTGTTAGATTGCGTCTATTTGGTACATATTAATTCATTTTAATGTTTTCAAAAAACTATTTTTAAAATTATATCCAACAATATGGGGGTATACATGTTCAAGAGATTATCAGGAAAAAAAACTAGCTGGTCAATTTCGATAAACTATGGTTTTTTGCTAAGACAATATATTTAACTCTTAATAAATGTTTAATAAAAATATTTTGTAAATTGTTTAATTTTTTAGAAATTTCCCTAAAAATGCATTTTTGTGAATTTTTTGGAAGGTCGTGTGAAGTAAATGTATTTTTTTTGTAGAAAATCAATAAGATTTTTTCAAATTAATGACAATCAATTCATTTTCTTAAATTATAACCTTACATGATATATTTTGGTGCATAATTTAATAAATTATGAGATCATGCTTCATTGTGTTAAATTTTGGCTGTTGAATTTTTGGACCTCGTGAGCTGAAGCTCACTGTAAGAAAACAAACGTGCAAAGATATAAATATTTTGGCCTCTTTAGTAAGTTTATAAGTTGTTTTAACTGTTCAAATTAAAAAAAAGTTTGGTTTGACACAAATTTCTTAAACACTGGAGTTACCTTAAATCGGCGTCAAAAACACATAAACGTTTTTGAACAACCTATACATACCTCATGTTATTCATTTAAACTTAAAGCTACTTTATAAAAACCAATGAGATAATCATAGTCGGTAAGAATTAAAAGCTTAGTTTCGGCAATATCTGAATACAGTTTACCTTTTCATTTGTATAAGCATATAATTGTTTGTCTGGAGAACAATACTGTGTATTTCAGCAGTTTTCTGCAATAAACACTTGTTTGCGGTGAAGTCGCAGAGTAGACATTTTTTTGTGTCGCAGAATATTGAAAGATAAGTTGGGAAGTTGAAATAATGATGTTTAGGGGGAGAGGGGTTCCTTTTTTTAAGTTCCTTTTTTCTTATATTCATGTATAGAAAATTCGCAGTCCCCCCCCCCCCCCCCAAAATTCCTTCTTGCCCCCCCTTAAAAACGGTGCTACATACCTATGATAAAAAAAAACTAATTTTACTTGATTTCACGTAGAATCTCTCTCCTCTTCAAGGGATTATTGTAATAAATATTAATACTTTATTAACTTGCTTTTCGTAACATTGAAAATACATGTAAATTATATTTCTTTATTATTCATTATCTAAAATACCATATAACAATAACCAACAACGAAAACTCACATGCTCATTATAAATTATTTACATCAGTCTCTTAACCTGCAACGCGTAAGGATGTCAACACACAATTTCCCTTGAGATTCACCCCAACACATACAGCAGACAAAAATCATTTCCCAATTCACCCTTGAAACGAACGGTGATTCTGTCTGCAACGTGAGTTGAATATAATAGATGAAAAAAAACCATGTCAGATATCTGGCCCCTCCGTCACAAACATTTTGAAATTATTCAACTCAGTTCTCAACTCGAATCCATAAAAGACGAGTTCAAAAATCTGAGTTAGTGTAATTCTCTAATTAGATGAGGAAAGTTGGCGACGGCGATCCTGATTTTCCCAACTTTCGTATTAAAACGAGGCAATATGAATGATTACTGTATATGCTTACTTCCGAAAAGGGGAAATAGTGTGAAATTTATACTGTAGTGCAACCTGAAATCCTCTGGAGGTAACTAGCATGCACCCAACATCATATGACAACAGGCACCAAATTTGGGATTATATTAACTCCCAACCCCCTTCACGCCCTATAATTTTTCTGAAATTATTTGTTGTGATTATTGAGTTAATTTACCTATATTTGGGAAAAAATCGCAACAAAAATATTTGTTTTTTATCATTGAAAAATTATTTGAAAGAGTTAATTCATACAATGGTCATTCTATTGAGTTAACTTACCATATGAAATCAATGCTTTATCATAGAACAACGCGTACAGTAAAATTCCAATGTCTTTACGCTACGCGTAGAGTATGAAATAATGACAGCTTATGATATTCTTAGAATTTTTCTACTTTGCAATGACATCTAACGCCAGATTAGATTATTCTCTTGAGATATATATATTCCTCTACATGTCCTCTATTCAGTCGTAATGATTGTATTTTGTACATAATAATCATTTTAATCTTGAAAAGTGACCTTGGATATTGATTGTCAAAATGTTAATTTGAAAATCATGTTGCAAAAAGAATACATATATCTTTTATACTCTGCAAGTTTATTACCGTAACGTATTGAATTGTTCCGGAAGCTGTTTCAATCAATTGATCAATTATTTTGATTAAAATCACACTGACACTGTCTTCGACTGTACGCAGAGCTACGTGTTCAATTTGTTTACTCGCTTTAACGAACAGCGCTACTCAAAACTGTACACTTCCGTTCCACTGTGATTTTGAGAGTTAGATGGAAATCAGCCATCCCAACGGCAAGACAAACGAGTGTGTTTATTTAATATAATCAATACATTATATTGGTTGAACACTTCGGTGCATAAAATTAACACACTCAATATATTCTTATTTTTAAGCAATGAACCTTTCTTCCTTGTGTAACTGTTCGTACTCGTTTCTTTTACAATTTTTACTTTCGATTTAGGTATATATAGAATGTAAAAAAAGCAATTATTTTCTTGAAAATAAAGAACACTATATTGGGCTAGAAAATTTAATTCTCTATATTTAATTTTATGATGGAGATTTAACGAAAATTGAACGTCCTTATTGTTCATTTCAATTAAACTTTGTCCAGATTGGAAAGTGGATACAAAGTATAAAACTTTGACACAAAGCTTAACCTTATTATATCAATTGTCGAAGCTTTAAAGAAAATTTCAAATCAGCCATGAACGCCTTTGTTGGACTGTCTATTTTCATCAGTTTATGTAAGTATTAAATACAGTTATATCTTAACTTTAGAAAATATTCTAAGCATGCATGTATGTTAATATGATTATTTTCAATGTTTATTTCAGTGTCGTTGGTGGAGAATGTATCAACAAAATGCACAAATTTCGATGGTAATTCTAAAGTTTTATTATGTAAAATGATTAATAGGATATTTATCAGATATCATCATATTCGTATATAACCAAGCAATTTGTTATTCATTTTGTAACAACTCTCTAAGGAGTCATTAAATTCAAAAAGGCTGAAAGAGCATACAGTGAACATTTTTTCGAGTGCTTGTATGTATAGTGGGAACAACTTTTGATAAAATGAAAATACATTGAATTACTTAACATTTATCAATATATTTTTTTGTTTTCAAAGTTACGATAGAATACAAGAATGTCGGGGATAGCCTATTGTTGTCGTGTCCATCACAGAATAACCATGTAAGATGGGAACATAACAGCAGCGATGTTCTCCTTAGGACGTTTAATACTCCAAATATCACAATATTTAACATTTCTTATTTGGATATTGGAAGTTATCAGTGTTTAACTACAAAGGATTCTTGCATTCAGAAAAAATTAATTCTAAATGTTGAAGGTAATTTGTGCATTTTATTTGTTTAATTCTGAGTTCATAAAGATATTTTTTAACAGTTAGAAAAATTTGAAATGATTTATTGATAGAAAATATTACCCTTTTTATTATCAAATCACATTGAAAATTTTGTTACAGGAGCTCCAGTTGTTTTAAGAGCAGAGAAGTACATCGGCATTGGCAAAACAAAAATGATTTTAATTGCATCTGAAATTATAAGTTTTCCGCGTCCAGATGAGAACGTTTCAATCAAAGTATGTGAAGCAGAAAACCAGAAGAAAATAAATTCAACAGAATACCAGTCAGTATTGGTGAAAGCAAGTCGAAATAATTCAGATTTTAAAATAACTGGATATCGTATTAATATTACGATCGATCCTTCAACTTTAACTAGAGAAACCTTTACCTGTGTCGAAGTCTATATATCAAACAAGTTTGGAGAAACGATGTTTAGATTGAACTTAACCATCGAATACGATGATTCTGACGACAGAGGATCATTTTGTGAGCATATAAAAGTTGATTTAATTATTGTTTATTTGTAGAAATTTAAACAATAAAAATATATATATGAACATAATTTTTTACAGTAATATTTCTTCGAGAGAATACCTTTTTGGTGGCACTAAGTGGATTGGGACTGCTCCTACTGATTATTCTGATTGTACTCATTACTTTGTGCAGACGGCTAAAAAGGGGTAAACTATTTAATTATATATCATTGACTAAGTTAAATTTGTTAATATTGATTCATACAGAAAATCAATTCATTTTCTGAGATTATCTTTTATTTCATGTTTGTTAAAATTTCAGTGGAGACAATGAAGTAAGTTTTTTTCTTCAATGTTTAAAATTTAAATAAAGTTAATTTTATAAATTAAAGTTTACTATTTCAGTGCAGTGACATTGGTGTTTTGTGATATAAAGTATTTTTTTAACCTGGGAGAGCAAAGAACAGCAACAGCTTCAGATTTTTGAGTATGATTTTTTACAGAGTGTCCGAGTCGTATGATTCTATGAGAACTCACTCCGTCCGCTCACACAAGACGATAAATCATTTTAACAGTAACACATTGTGGAGGGACCCAGTGCCAGGTCAAACAAGTTTTGACCCTGATCAAACCTTACAGTTAAGAGGTAAATATATTCGATAAATTTATTATACGTTTCTATAAAGCTTGATGCTTATATATATATATATGTGTGTGTGTGTGTGTGTGTGTGTGTGTGTGGCATTTTTCATATACATGTATCTAAAAATATTTTAACATGCTAAAGAAATTTATTACTCAAATTTTAGATTTTAAAATAATCAATTTGCCAAGGCATTGTTTTGATAATTGATTTTTTTCATTTTTTTGGATTGCAAAGTTGAATTATATGAACAGAATGCTGGGAAATCATTCACTAGAACCCAGAACCCAGGGTATGTTATTCTTTAATTAAAATGAAGTATTTTGTTCCATAAGGTTATTATTTGCTTACAAAAGTTAATTTTTATTTTCAGAGTGTATAGTTTTCAACAAAGTGAAACACTTAGTGACGAGGAATATGATGATTTTTTATAATTGGGCTATAAAAGGTGTCCTGTATGTTCATTTTTTTACTGTGCTGGTGTAACTTATTTACTTGTCTTGTTTTTTTGTTTTGTTTGTTTTGTGATCTTAAAAATACTTTTATAAGAAAACCAAAAATGATGTCAGAATGTCATATTTTTTAAAAACAAACTTTATTATCAATTAATAAATTTGCTAAAACAATGTATAGATATGGGTGATTTTCGATGAAACGTAATAGTGTTTTTGGTCGCTAAATATATCTTATTCTATGTAGAAAGGAGACTTTTTAAGCATTGAATGCTTATTTTGGGATGTCGTCGGTCCTAAATGTATAACACACAAAATCTGTGCAGATAAATTGAATTTTCGGTCCTAACTCGCGGTATGTTAATATAGGACCGACAACATCCAAAAATAAGCATTCAATGCTTATATATATTTATACCGTAAATCTGGAAATTTTTACGTCGATTAATTTTTGCTAATCCGAGTCATAAAGCTATAGATTAATTTTTTCGTTTTAAATTTTTGCGAATTGTCATCGGCGCTAAAAATAAAAAGCACTCAAATATTAAATGTCACACATATTGACATGCACAATGTTATCTAACCTTCGGATATCGTATATTACCGCCGTCTATAATTTTCTCACGAATCGTATAAATTAAGCTAGTTTAGTCGATAGTTTGTTTACCAACTTCGTAAAGTATCACGTGAGAGTCGATGTCTGCAATTTACATCTTGTTCATATTACCGATATAAATATTAGCAATGCTAAATAGCAGCAAATTCAACAAAGCTACCTAACGGGGTATCTTGATACAGATTTATAGCAAGATAATTATCCCAATTAGCAGTTCACACCTTCACACGCGACGGTTTGTGTTCACTACACAAGTATCGGAAGGTCACGTGTCAAATACAGGTGATGTTTTCCTGTGTCGAGCGAGCGAGAATGAGAGGAAAATGGCGGCATTTAGCTAGAAATTCAAAATACTGTACAAATTTTCATATTCCGTGAATTTTGGTGTCCCCCAGTACACCGTGAATGGGGTAAAAAACACGATACATTCTGCGTACCGCCGGTACATGTCACATGTATGATTATAAATCACGCATGCATGCAGTGTCATCAATATACATGTACATTTAAGATAGACATAATGCTGCCAGTCAATCGAAGATATCGATTGTGAGTGAAGCCCTTCTCCACACTCCGGTTATATGGGGGTAATTACCTGGTTATATAAAGATGTTTTTTAAATGACTACTACTTATGGACACCTGTTCATATAGTAAAGAGAAGAGACCAGCCTTCGGCAAAATTTTTATTTACTTTTTTTTTATTGTTGATTAATTTTTAGGAAAAAAATTTTGCGAATGCAAAGCACGCGAAAATTTGCTAAAAATTTATCTACGGTAAAAATTTCCAGAATTACGGTATTCATATTGATGTTTATTTGTATGAATTATTTGTGTATCGTCGCTTTAAATCCTTTATATACGCTCTTATTCAGGGATATGAAACATACATGGAACAGCCATATTAACATGTTATTTAGTTAACTTCCGTGACTAAAAATATAGTGCCAGAAACTTTGTTGAAAAAATCTTTTTTATTAACAAATAGATATGATTTAATGATTATTTTTCGTAAGTACATATCAAATTGGTTATGTAAGTTTGAACGTTTCATTTAATCTTACAATAATAAATATACTCAAAACACGTGATGACGTTTATATTTGTGCTCATGGCGCATGAATAGGCCAAGTGTATTCACATGAAATTGAACGTCGCAGATTTCCAATGCAAACATAAGGGGAAATATACACTGAATGTAAATATTAATGTATACAAGTCGAATAAACGAAAGACTCTTATTGTAAATTGATATTTTGGTCTGTCGGTCTAGCACAGATGCCTGCTTGGGTCATTTTAATTAGGAAGTCTTAATTGAATATTCATTTGACAAATCTATAGGCTAATGGCTAGTAACCATGTTCATTTACGAGAATTAACAGGTCCTAGCAGTCCTACTCCGACAAATCTGATCATTCAATAAAGAAACGAAGACGAGGCGACACAATGTTTGTAAAACGCAAAACGCATCCTCGTCAAGCCATTTAACAACTATTGCTTGGTTTTAAATTGACATTTAATTTTAAACTCACATGAGCTTAAAACTGAGCTTTTCTGATCAAATGTAACTAGGCGCCCTCTGTCCGTCCCTCAGTAAACTTTTTCATTTTTGGCTTTTCTCAAGATCAATTTGGCTAATTTCAAAAAAACTTTACACAAAGCATTGGTTAAAGTTCTTTTAAGTTTATACAAATTAGTCAAATGTCAAAAGAGTTTTGTTTGAAAGAGTAAAAATGTTGTTGGAAGTGTTGAAATGTTTTACTGAACAAACTTATAACAAGAAATATAAACATGTTTTACACAAGCTTTCTTTCAAATGTTAGATTCAAGAACGTAAATAACCCCCCTTGAATCAGAATGGGGTCATAGTTCAATCAAATATTATTGTAGAAATACATGAAAAAAAAATAAAAATTAAAGGCCTATATTACAGCTGCTTGGTCCGATTTTTGGCTATTACAGTATCAAATAATTTTCCACACAAACCAATTATCTTAAAAAGTTATAGACTTACACATATTTACACCTGCAGAATCGGTTTCCTTTCAAAGATAGAAATAATTGAAGTAAATAGAAATAATTTCTTTATGGAAACACAAAATAACAAAGCCAAATGCATCATGGGGATGTTTAGAAAAGAGAGCTAACTAGTTTCGTCCACCAATCGATTGGGTTTATTCAACGCACATATTTTGCATCAATTGTAAACTTCAGACAGATTAATGAAAAAATATATAAGGTTCAGATCTTTTTGAAATCTTATTTCCTTTATTTATAGCGAATGTGAAAGTCGCAATACAACCATTCCTGTCTATGGGCGGCGGAAAGGGTAAAAAAGACATTAATCCAAAGTTAATGGGACCGCCCCCCTTTTCTCTCAGCAGACATTTTTCTTAAATTTACCACAGGTCCCTGAGGACAGGACTGACCATACCCTCCTCTTCCATCCCCCCCACCCCCAAGTATATAGATCCCGGGGACGTTTTTTTCATCATATTATCCTTTTTTGACTTATTTATAAACTAATTTATACATTCATTGCACAAAATTATTTAAAACAAACATTTTTTAAAAAATCAGACCCTCTCTTGATATAATTCAAGAAGGTTGCTAACTTCGTCTGCCAGCCGAGAGGCACTGCCGATGAATATTTGTTGAAATGCACTATCAAACTACAACTACCAGTAAAAACGATGACCTCATATCTTAGCCCGATAATTTTTCTTTACTAAATATCTGCATGCCATGCCCATGTAAATACATTTATTGGGTAAATTGAGACAATTTTCACCGACAAGTTGCAAGTTTTGAACCGATCCATCTTCAACCAACGGAAGTGAGGGTTTATCGCAAGAAAGATAACTCGTACCATTATTTCAACAGAATAGAATAACAAACTGTAAGTGTGTTGGCAGTTTTTGGTCATGGCTTTACTTTTCTTTAGTAGCATAATACATGGCAAAGAATACAATATATACAATAAGACCTCAATGAAACAACGAACTGAGGTATCAATGGTTAAACGATGGTCACAACAAAGATGATCAATGAAGTTTGATAAATGTTCAATATGGTTAAATGATACAAATTCAATGTCAATCAATGGATGATGCACAATGGTCAACGTCGATTTTTTCAATAGTATATGACGTAGGAAAACAACGATAATGACAAAATGACGGAAGCCCATATTATTGGCCGGAGACACTGGAAATAAACAGAATCTGCGGCGGGGCTTCGTCCAAAATTCGGCCATTGTCCGAAAGCATCAGCACCAAATGCTAGAAGAACCTGAGTCCATAAATGAGGGCGGATG
>WFKH01011581.1:12972887-12985378 GCA_016163765.1 Magallana hongkongensis | reverse complement strand
ATTCAGAGTATTGTTGGGAGTTTAAATTTTTTTTAGCAAAGGTGTCCCAAATGCAAGGGCTTTTATTAGGCGGTTTTATGATGCAACTTGTGGAATAACCAAACCTAATTATCATAAGTAGTGGTATCAAGGAAGATATAATGATGTGATTAAAATTTTTGCAAGACTTTAATGGGGGTAAGATTGATCCATGAAAGTGAGTGGTTAAGCAGTGACAATATCGAGTTGTACACCGACAGCAGTGGGAATCCAGAATTGGGGTGCGGTGCTTACTGTCAGGGTCATTGGTCTTACTAGTCATGGCCCCTTGGTTGGGAAAACTCAATCTTCAAGGAAATGCCATTTCTGGAATTAGTCCCGATACTACTGGCAATGTATTTGTGGGGGGAAAAATATTTTGCAAACAAAAAAATCATTATGTATATTGACAACAATGCTTTAGTATCCATAGTTAACAGGCAAAAATCAAAATCAAAAAGGGTTATGGTATTAAGGCAATTGGTACTCTTGCTTCTTAGAAACGACATCATGTTTAAAGCACAACACAGATTAGGGAAGAAAAATAATATAGCTGATTCTTTATCTCGTAAACAGTTTCATCACTTCCGACAGCTAGCACCGGAGGCAGACTTGAACCCAGAGACCATTCCAGACGAATTTCTAGCAATGATGTCAGAGATGAAGTAAACAAATTATTACAACTAGCAACAGCACAAAATACACAAGAGACATACAGACAAGGGTTGATATGTTTTGAGGAATATCGTGATAATATTAGCCTTGAAAGGCTTTGGCCCCCTCCTTTAGAGCAAATTATACAATTTGTTGGCTACATGTCAGCAAGAGGGTTAGGAGAATCTACAGCAAAGACCTACTACTAGAATTTCATACTATCTCAGGCTGCATGATTACACAGATGTGACTCAAAATTTTATGGTTAAAAAATAATTAGAAGGTTATAGAAGAAAGTCTAAGTCCAAAGATATCAGATTACCAACAACATTAAACATTTTGGAAAACATATTGAAATCATTGCCAATTGTCTGCAATGATATTTATGAAGCAAAACTTTTTGCAGCTACTTATAGTTTAGCTTTTTTGGATATCTTAGGGTAAGTGAGATAACTGAGGAGAAGAAACAAGCAGGAGGTCATGCAGTCCAGTTTAAAAACCTGGAGTTGTCATTAGATAAATCTTTTTTGAAATTATATCTGGAACACTCCAAAGCTGATCAAAGGGGAAAGGGGGAATGGTTATTATTCAGAATGTTCAATCATTAACTAGCATAAAGCCAGTGGATATTATGGCAGAATTTTTAAAAGTCAGACCCATTAGACAAGGAAACTTATTTTGCCACTTTGGGGGTCAGCCGCTTACTCGTTTTCCGTTTACATCAGTGTTGAGCAAAGTATTGAAAACAATTGGCATTGATAGCATTAAGTACAAGTCACATTCTTTTCGAATAGGTGCGGCTACCAATGCAGCCAAATTTGGCTTGTCAGATGATGAAATCTGTAAAGCTGGAAGGTGGAAATCTAACTCCTACATATCATATATCAGATTTTAACGATGAAGTGGTCTTAATCACAGTCACATTTACAAAACATATTTTTTTCAGAAATTGAAGCTTGGTTTGTGAGTTCTTCTATAGTGAAAAGAGCATTTGTTGCAGCCAGAGATAGGCCAGGTGGAGTGTCCTTAGGTCTTCAGAGGCTAGGGATAAATATGTGGTGGCAAGGAAAAGGGGGTATGATCTGGACAGACATGTATAAAAAAAATTAAAACTTTGTTGAAAGTTAACGACAAACCCAGTATTTGATACTGCATTGTGCTGCTAATGACATTGGCAAAACAAAGTTGAAAGAGTTAATTAAGAATGTCAAAACCACTTTAAGGAAAATTCAGCTACTTTTGCCTGATACATAATTATATGGTCACAATTGTTACCTAGAAGGAAATGGAGATACTCTGAAGATGTCAATGCCATGAACAAATCTTTGAAAAGGTTAAACAGCTCCATTGCAGCTGAGCTTGTAAGAAATGGGGGTGGCTACATTAAGCACCCAGATATTAAACCCAATGATGAGTTGTTGTTTGGCAGGGATGGTGTTTATTTGTCTGAAAAAGGAACTGAAATATTTTTAAATGCAATTCGTGCAGCTATTGAACAATTTAGCATAACTTGGATACTTGTTTATCCTAAACTCTACTAGTTTTGTACCAAGTTTATTGTTCATGTGGGGATGTGGCAAGGTCTAGGCTTAAGAAATTACCCGCTTCCCCCACGTGGTGGCGGTGGCTGCACTGAATACATGGAGTGCATGCGTTCACTTCCGCCATGTGGATGAAAGCGCGTGTTGTTCCTGATCTACTTGTACACAATTGATGTGCAGTTGAAATTATTTGATAATAACAATTTGAAGTTGAACAATTTTTGTCTCGGGTTGCCGTTTACCGCAATCTGAGTTGACCAAGTCGGTGTTTTGCATTTATATTGATTGCAATTGTTGAAGTTGTAATATTTGTTTTTGAGCCATTTGCTAATTTTTATGTTGCAAATATTTTCTTTGCCGTTAACCGGAAAGCATTAATTTGCACAGTTGGTTATTTATTTGAAAATTATTGAATATTTTGGACAATGATGTGTTTTTGACCATACCCATTTGGTGTCAATGCACTAATGGCATTTCCATTGTAAAATTATGATGTAATTTACAAATAGTTTATTTACACAAATTTTACTCATTGTCCTAAAGCCAAGACCAAACAATGCCACTGAGGGGGGTGAATTACAATACATGAAAATTGAATAAATTAGTTGTGAATCTGATTTGGTGTTTTATTTTTAATTTAGAGTACAATATGGCATGTTTGAAAATATGGATTGGTTTTGTGAGTGCTGACCATGTTGAGTGTTAGCTTGCTTCAGGTCTACAATAAATAATATAATCTTATATTTACATCGACTTAGCATGATTTCTTCTATTTCTTATTGACATTCAAACATGCAGGACTACACGGAAATCTACACAATCCACAACAAGCAGGATATGTATTTTTTTGCAATGTCGCTACCTTCATATCCGCAAAAAGCACAAAAGAAAGCATTTTATTGTTTAAAAAATCAAATGTCATTTCATAATTCGTTTGCGCCAAAAACCAAGGAACAACGTTATAAAATAGGATTTAATTGAGAATGATAAATATATGAATAATTTGTGGAATTGTATTGAAGTAAGCCTATATTTGCTTTCTTACTTAAGTATTAGGTTGATATGTTTAGTTAATTACTGTGGTATTTAAGTCGATGTTTATAAGGAGGATTTTGACGTCCGCCGGAAAGTTAACAATTAGAAATTTGCAGTAACTCAATTATTGTCCGTTATATTTTCCTCTTATTACGTTGATTTATCTAAATAAGGAGGCCAATACATATACATATGTCATTTAAAAGTAAAATAAAATTCAGCCGTGATATGATTTTAAAAAGCACAAAGAAAAACTTCCTTGTTGATTTAAGTGGTAAACAGATAAACCCAGTCAGAAAAGAAGCTTGGTAATTTAAAGTTTTTTGACAACTTAAATAATGGTTTATCTAAACATTGGGAGGAACACATATTTTCATTCTTTGTTGCGGCTTTTTTTTCATTGTTTTGACTACAGAGGGTAAGTAAGACATTCCATATTTCTTATAGCTAAAAAAAGGTATAGTTTCTCCCTTCCTCAGTTTAGACTTACGTGCGTACAAAAGTAGGTCAAACAACATCGAAATACACAAGATATGAATCAAACGCATTGACTTTTTTTTAAATTATGTATTAAGATTATATAAGCAATACCCACTATGAGATTGTATTCAAGTTAGGTTTTATATATATTACACTTATGCATATTAATTTTTACAGGATGTTTAGGTTATACAGTATACTGTGAGGTAGGAGCAGGAGTATGCATTGATTTCTTCAAAAACAACTCTTTTGACACGTATGCAATCAGAATTAGAAATTTGCCTTTTTGTATATCAGTTGATGGACAATCTACTGATATCTTTTCGAATAACTTTGGAAATGAATCATCATTTAACTGTAGTGTCTCTAGAACAATAATGTCAGTGTGCATTGGAAATTTTCAATCAAAAGATGCTGGGATATATTCTTTACATAACGGTTTGACATCTAGCAGTTATCTTCTGAAAAGCATTACAGTGGTTAAAGCAAGTAAGTCATCTTTAATACTAGACACAGTCTTGTTGTAATCAATGAACAAGTATCATCCAAAATTTAAATGATAAATATTCAAATGAGAATTTGATATCTGATGATTTTGAATTAATTTTGATTTCATTTTGTATCTATATAAATAACATAAAAAAGCTGAAATTACAAAAAATACTTAATTTTTCCTTATTATTTTGTCAAAATGTGAGGAAATACTTAAGAATGAATTAACTGACATCCTCAAATAGTGTTGTAAAATGATCTGTAACATGCATGCTTGATGTTTTCTAAATGAAAGTCGTAAAGAACATTTATAAAATAAACCGTAACACTTCAAAAATTAATTTAAGTGTTTTCTCACGGTAAATCAAATATATGTAGAGGCTATCACAGGGCTGCGACTCATTAACAATTAATACAGATTATGACGACCCACATTAAACGAATTATGCACTGTCAGTCATCAATGTGTATGAAGGTCATGATCATAAATGTACCAATATTAGCAAAAATCAATAACAACAAAGCAAAGCACAAATGCATCACATTGAAAACAGAAGTTGGACTACTATTCGCTATTCACTATTTGAATAGCGAATACATGTAGTATTCTGTGGTCGGTTAACTATTTAAAGTACCGTAAATATTTAATAAACGTAAATTCAAAATCCAGATAAACTTCCTTATTCAATCGAAAGATACAGTAAAATAGTAAAAATTGTCACTTGCAGAAATGATCTGACCACTGACATAAATAAGCTAGCCTGGTGAGAGTAAAAGTAATACATATATACTGCATTGTGGGCTGGCTAACACCCTGTATCCCATGTTTAAGCCTTCATACTTGGTTAGAATATGGCCCGGGAACATCCGGGAACCCCCAAAAGGAATTGATCAATAGACATAGCTAGCCTGGTAAAAATAGCAAATTTCATATAATAGAATTATAATACAAATACTTTTCAAAAGGTTAGCTACAACCCTGTGGGTCCCATATTTAAGCCTTCATATTTGTTAAGGATGGGGCCCGGAATAGTCCAGTTAACCTTCAAAAGGAATTGGATTTACACGACCACTAACATGGATTGTGAATAGTGAACAGACCACAAAATACTATTTGCAATTCAAAAAGAAAATAATAAATAGCGAATAGTGGCTCCAACTTCAGAATGCCTATATGGATCTCAATCATCAACATTATGGATTTCAATCATCAGCACAACAGTGTCAATATAAAAGCAATGTAGTGAGCGTAAGAATACGTGTTGCAATCTTCCAGTTTTGTTGAGGTGCGACAAAATACGTCAGATACAGTATACTCTATCGCGAAATCGTACAGTACATATGTGTAATGAAGCTGGTCAATTTCAGCTACTAAAGAAACACGAGTAAACTAATAGAATCATTCATTATTACGAATGTGGGATAGTGAAATTCCACCGGGGGGGGGGGGGACAAGATTCACGTTCTTTTTCAATAAAAATATGATAAATTGTAATTAATTAAGCTAAACAATTACTAAATGGATAATCTTAATCCATCATTTTGCATTTCTCTACAGCAGACAACATTTGTTTACGTTTTAAAGAGGCGTAGTAATACACAGTGTAAGACAGAAAAATCTCACACTGCTGTCTCACACTGGACAAACCGATCTCACACCGGTGGTAATGCGAGAAAACAGTATATGTACCAGATAAGGGGACGACGTGTGGGATAATATTGAATTTTGCCGCAAATGAAAATCTTTGAAAACCACTAAAAGTTTGTTCGAGAAAGTTGTCTATCGCTTATCAATAAAACCAAAGCCAATGCATTTCTGGAATGTCAACAGGCACAGAGATAAACTCGCATATCCGAGACAAGCTCACAAATGCGATAATATTATTAAAATTCATTACATTTTAATGACTTCAAAAAATACACGTTTATTTAAAAAGGGATCTAAAATAAAACAACTTGTTTTGAACTAGCTGCAGGTCTGTAGCTCCCGGTCTGAAAAAATTCGGATGGACGACCTGGGAGCTACAGTGCCTCCCATAGTAAAAATCTGCAATTTACGGCGCACAAAAAAATGCGCTAGTTTTGAACTGATTAACCTTATTTCCGAACATATTCTATACAAATATTTGATTCCAAAAAAATCCTCAGACATTTTACTACAGATATCATCACTTTACTTGCCTCTGATATTCTTTTAAACACCATCACCAGCCCCGTAAAGTGAAGTGGTGCAGTTTGTTTACATGTAAAAATGGCGACTCTCGATCTCGACGTAAATTCAACATACTTCAATTGCCGAGGTCGGTTAGCGTGTTTGAGAAAGTTTGAGGCAAGTAAAGTACCGATTTCAGTAGTAAATTGCTTGAATAATTTAATGTTACTAATTGTTTTCACAGAATTTTTGTGAAAATAAGGTTTATCAGTCCAAAACTAGCGCAATTTTTTGTGCGCCGTAAATTGCAGATTTTTACTATGGGAGGCACTGTAGCTCCCAGGTCGTCCATCCGAATATTTTCAGACCGGGAGCTACAGACCTGCAGCTAGTTTTGAACAAAATATTTGTGTTTTTTTTCTCAGGTCAACAATTCAACATGACAGGATCTTCAGAGTTTGCATCACTGAGACAGGCTTATACCTGGACTTGTAGCATGTTTGTTCCCCCTGAACAATCCACCAATGGTGTTAAGTTTTACAGAGACAATGTTTTATGTGTTTTTATCGGATACCTCAATAATGACTGTATAAATCAGAGTTCAAATCCTAGATACACATATGAATGTCTGTCCGAAAATGTATACACTCTGACTATACCAGCAGAGAATATGACAGAGTATGAACAGGGATCAATGTGGAGATGTGAATATGTCTTCATCTCTAGTTACAGAAGTTCTGACGTCATCATTAAAATAGCAAGTAAGATATACTTAATATGTACATCATTGCATAGTAAAGTACTTTAATGTCATTTGATTTTACAAAAAACACCAATTTTAAGAACACATATACATAATATGTATATACGAGCTGATTAAATGAAATTATGCTCTTTAACAAAAAATATATGAACTTATTTCCTTATGACAACAAACCGATTATTGTACAGGACGACAATTATGTCATATTGATTCAATCATATCCTCGAAATAGTCTTTTTTGTCATTTTAGCATTAAATACAATTTCACATTAAAGTGTCCAATATAAAAACTGCATCATATTACATAATTTGTTAAAAGTAAATCATTCGAATAAAATTGTACCAATTGCGCATCATAGCCAATAATAAAGCTGGAGAAGATTGCAAATATTTTTTTGAAAATTCAATATTTCTACATTTTGTGTGTTCCCTACCAAAACTATTACAAATTAAACTTCCATGCAATATGTAGGGTTTTGTCCACTTCTGTAATATTATGAATTGTAAAGTATTATTTCGGAAACATGATTTCGTTGTTCAAAGAAAGATAGATGCTCTTAATTATTTCATACGATTTTTTGTTATATTTTTATGAGAAAATGGGAAATCTGTTTAAGTTTCAAGTAACACACTGTATAGTTTGAAATTTGGGATGAATAAATGCACGATAATAATATCTTGTAAATTTTGTCCAGTAATGTCGATAAAACATTTTTTAAATAAAAAAAATTATGCAAATAAAAAATAGTCTTGTGCATTCAGTCCAGTAATGTTAATAAAACATTTTTTTTAAATTAAAACAAATTTATGAAAAAAAAGTATTTTGTTAATAGCGAGCGCAGCTCGCCGGCGAGCAGCGGGCTCTAAGAACCAGTGCGCGGGAAAATGAACGATCTAAACCTATATGTTCATGAAGTAATTTTTTTGGGAAGCGTCCTAGCATTCCTTCGGTCTTGCGTAGTGCTATGGCAAAATGACTGAACTTTCACAGGCAATTTCCGGTAACATGGGGTTGTCGACCTTTTTAGCTCACCTGAACCGAAGGTTCAAGTGAGCTTTTCTGATCGCCTGTTGTCCGTCGTCCGTCCGTCCGTCGGTCTGTCTGTCCGTCCGTCTGTCTGTAACTTTTCAAATTTTTGACTTCTTCTCTAGAACCACTGGACCAAATTTAACCAAACTTGGTATAAAGCATCCCTATGGAAAGGGGATTCTAAGTTGTTAAAATAAAGGGCGTAACCCCTTTTAAAAGGGAGATAATAATGAAACAGTGTAAATAGGATGGGTGTCTTAAAAATCTTCTTCTCAAGAACCAATGCACCAAAAATGCCAATATTCACACCATAGCTTGTATATATAGTGAACATTCTAAATTGTAAAAATCGTGACCTCCGGACCAATACTGGGGCCCCAAGAGGGGTTCAAAGTTTAACAAATAGAGAAAATGTTTACAAATCTACTTCTCAAGAACTACAATGCTACAATTTGTGATATTACTATGCAAACAGCCTAAAGTTGTGTAGATTCTAAATTGTTAAAACCATGACCCCCAGACCAATATTGTGGCCCCAGAAGGGGTTCAAAGTTTAACATAGAAATATAAAGGGAAAATGTTTAAAAATCTTCTTCTCAAGAACTACAATGCTTCAATTTGTGATATTACTATGCAAGCATCCTCAATTACTGTAGATTCTAAATTGTTAATACCGTAACCCCCAGATCAATACTGGGGCCCCAATAGGTGTTCAAATTTTAAAATTCAAATATATATAGAAATTGTTTGAATACAATTTGTGACATTATTATGCAAGCATTCTAAGATAGTGTACTAGTAGATTCTAAATTGTTAAAACCGTGACCCCAGGACCAATATAGCAGGTCCCGAAGATGGGTTCAAAGTTCAACATAGAAGTATATAGGGAAAATCTTCTTCTCAAGAAATACAATACTTAGTTTGGTTACTGTACATGTATTTAATTAACAGATGTATTAGCATCCTCATATCTACTTATCCTCATATCAAGGTCACAGTGACCTTTTTCACTGTTTATAATTATTTTAATTCATTTTACAATTTTGTTATCTTAATACGTTGAGGCCTAGGATAATAAGATTGGCCGGTTGATGCATCTTAGATTTTAAAATATCTTAATATCTTATATCTTATCTTATATATCTTATCTTATCACCAATAATATGATGTCCAAAAAAATCAGGCTTCTTTTTTATTTTGTTTAAAATATTGTCAAATCTTGGAATATAGACAGTTAGAGAGTTTTTAAAACTTTTTAAAAGTTTCATATTTAAACATTTCGAAATAGAATTATACAAGAACTATTGTTCAGGTGAGCGATGTGGCCCATGGGCCTCTTGTTAAGTATCGCTCACGATTTGGTTAAAAACCACGAGAGCTATTTTACCCCCATTCTGTCGTTTATTCTGTCGAGAAACATAAACAAAGCAAAAGAAAGTTTATGGATGACGTCTCGCATTTTATTTCCCGCAACAAATTTAGAGGTGGATCAAGCATCTGTACTGCGTGCAACGTGTTGTAAGTCCTCGCTATTTCAGTGCTAACAGCGACCCTTCGGCTGATAAGTTTTTGAAAAAAATCTTTTTTGGCTTAGATAAGGGAAAAATACACATGCAAGTTCCATGCTTAAACTTTCAGCAAGTAATTTATTGTTTACTGATTTTATTGATCAAATCGGGATTTTCTCCAAGCATTATTAAAAAAGGACTGATAATATTTGCAAAAAAACCAAAGGACTTTGTATTTATCAAAATATTTTCATCAAGTTGACTCAGTGGAATTTGGTTTATGTATAATAGCATAGGGCGGGACAATTTGGAATAAATATTCAATAACTTTGGGTTCTGGGCGGAGGTAAAAGTATTTTAGAGAAAGCGATGTTGTTTTAGGTTTGAGCAAGTCTATGGGATGTAGTTGACAATGGTGCGATAAATGTGTGGGTAATTCCTTCTGCACTAGTCCCAACGGTCACACCGAAAAACAATATTATTGTTCAAACCTATAAATAAAACATTTAAAGAGACGTGTAGTTGTATGGCAATTATTTCTAAAAAATAAATTGAATCAAAATGGCGAAATTTTAGAGATATTGTCAATTTTCAAAATTGACCAATCCCAATTAAAAACAAACAGATCACGATCTAAATTGAAAAGAAATAAAAAATCAACAATATTACTTCATTTGCAGCCGATAAATCAATTAAATTTAATTCTTGGGTTAATTTACTAAGCATAAAAAACACAAACATCCTAGTTTTTGGGTTAAATTGTTAAATACAAGTTAAGTTTCAATCACTTGAGTCGGGATCAGTTTAAATTCAATCAGGTGTGATTCAATTTTAAAAAATAGCAATATTTTTAAAAATTCGCCATTTTGATTTTATTTCTTTGTAAAAAATGATTGTCTTAGTTACTTTTCTTTTCTATAAGACACGTCTCTTTTAAAGAATGTATCCACAGGTTTGAAAAAATAAGATGAAATTTGGTGTAGCATTGAACCTTTAAGCACAAATCCAAAAGAGATACTATTAAAAAACTTCTACTAGTGCTAAATTATCATTTAAGTATATTTATTTTCTGTTATTGAACAACAAGCATTCAAATCGAAATGTCTAATTTTCATGAGAAGAAAAAATGAAATCAAACTAGCAATGCCTTTACAACTGTGTCAACAGAAAGATTCAAGTTAAAAATACGTATTTTAATAATAATGTAATATACATTGATTTAAATAACAGACCCACCCACAGTGCATACGCTTTCTCAACAAAACATAATGGAAGGTAAAAACCTATCTATCACATGTGAGGCATCCCCTGGCAATCCTAGCCCTACCGCATTCTACTGGACTAAGGTAGACGACCAAAGATTTAAACAGAATGGACCCACTCTACGGTTACCTAGCATACAGAGAAACAGTACTGGTATATACATATGTACAGCGGAAAACAACTACAACAATGGAGAGAAGGGATCAGACAGTCAGACCATGGTCGTCAATATTCTTTGTAGGTGTTTAATACATAATCATAAAAATAATTTGTGTATGTTATATAATACATATCATAGGTTAAACGTATTAGGTAGATATGGTTATGCTCAATAAGCTTTCATTGATACTATATATAACATAAATGTAACACCGATTAATGATTATACGTATGTGTTGTTTAATGTATAAAATAAAAAAAATGTACTGATGTTGTTTCATCAATATTCGTTGAAAACCAATTTTCGTGGTTTTCGTTGTTGGATTGATTCATTAAATGTGCATTGAAGTAAAATATTTAATAACAAATTGTACTAATAGAATTACTGGCCACGAATTTACGTGTATTTGGAACTGTCATTTTCACTAAATTCCTGGAAACTGATGTCCTTGGATGTTAATGAACCAACAGAAGATTAAAATACATGAATGGATATCATTCATGCCAATTAATTGAACAAGAATAAATTTGTCTAAAAGAGGCTGGGTGGTTAACACATTAGCCGTCCGATCTACCTTAAAATTTTAGAAATAACGTTTTTAGCTATAAGTATTATTAAGTAAAGAAAACATCATAAATTTCAGCTTTAATATTTGAACATTTATCATTATCCTGAATCATTATACAGATGTATTTTATCTAAAGGAGATTAAAATGTCTAAACATGGTCACGACCATCCAGCCCTCTCAAAGACTACCCCTTAGTAAGTCCGATGTCATTGATAAAATCCAACCAATATTCATCAATATGAAATGTCTTGTTTTGAAAAGAAGATATTTATTTTATTTTAATATTTTCGTGATACCCATTGATCATAATAAATGTTTTGATAACAGACCCCCCGACAGTGAAAACGTTGTCTAAACAAGAAATCATTGAAGGAAGAACCCTAACAATCACCTGTCAGGCCACCCCTGGGAATCATAACTCTACAACATTCTACTGGACCAAGGTAGACAACCCAGGATTCAGACAGGACGGACCCACTCTACAGTTACCTAACATACAGCGAAATAGTTCTGGTATATACAGATGTACAGCAGAAAACGACTATGGTAATGGAGAGAAGGGAACAGGCAGTCAAACCATGACAGTGAATGTTCTTTGTGAGAATTTTAATTATATTAATTTATTGACACGTTATTTTGTAAGCAGTTATCACCCTTTGCAATTGGAACGCCGTAGCTGTAAAACCTGGTGTGTTTCACATATGAAAATAATATTAATTATTAGGTTTGTTACTGACTGACTACGGAAATATATCGAGTCGATCAATATCATTTACGGCGAGTATTCGCCTCCCCGTCTATTAGATTGATCAACCCAATATATTTT